>CALYLW010001365.1:0-146006 GCA_944989445.1 Ampullaceana balthica | reverse complement strand
CACCCCCACCCCCTAGCTAGCAATAATCCACACCCCACCCCCTAGCTAGCCATAATCCACACCCCACCCCCCTAGCTAGCCATAATCCACACCCCACCCCCCTAGCTAGCCATAATCCACACCCCACCCCCTAGCTAGCCATAATCCACAACCCACCCCCTAGCTAGCCATAATCCAGCCCCACCCCCTAGCCAGCCATAATCCAACCCCACCCCCTAGCCAGCCATATTCCTCACCCCACCCCCTAGCTAGCCATAATCCACCCCACCCCCCTAGCTAGCCATAATCCACACTCCACCCCCTAGCTAGCCGTAATCCACACCCCAGCCCCCTAGCTAGCCCTAATCCACCCCCACCAACCCCCCCCTCACGATTTAAAAACAAAAAAACAAAAAAATTTGTATTTCTGGATAGTCTGGCGCTGCGTTTTATAATGAACATTCTTTTAGTTACGTCTCGTACATAAAGGATTTATAGTGCAAAACTTGGTTTTTTACGTTGTTTTTTTCATAATCCAACCCCACCCCCTAGCCAGCCATAATCCACACATAATCCAACCCCACCCCCCTAGCTAGCCATAATCCACACTCCACCCCCTAGCTAGCCATAATCCACACCCCAGCCCCCTAGCTAGCCCTAATCCACCCCCACTAACCCCCCCACCCCTCACGATTTAAAAACAAACAATATCAACGTGTACCCTCAATTTATTATGTGTTCGTTTAATTAGGATATGCATGTGTTCAATTCAATTCATTTATAAATATATGTGTTACTATTTTAAGCTGTTTTTAAATCCTTAAAATTAACTCGTGGTGTCTGCACCCTTGAAAGCTTGATTGCTTGTCGCCAAAACTTTGGATCGATTTTTAATCCACTTGCTCGTAAGCTAGCAAGTTGAAATTTTGCAGGCAGTTTCGTACCGATAATAAAAACAATTTATCAAAATTTCAGATCGATCGCATGTACCGTAATGAAATTATTGATTTTTTTAGATTATTTTATTTATTCCTATGTATCATGCTATTTTTTGAGATAGAGCGTTGCGGTGCGTAATATATTGAACAACCTTTCTGTCGCGCAATAAGGTGCGTATTTTATTGACAATTGTTTTTATAAACATTTTCCTGATCGGTGCGCATTATATTAAACAAATTTTACGACACAACTGCAATTTTGTATTTCTGGATTGTCTGGCGCTGCGTATTTTAATGAACATTCTTTTAGTTACGTCTCGTAAATAAAGGATTTAGAGGGCAAAACTTGTTTTTTTACGGGTTTTTAAAAATTAAATCCTTTATATTAACTCGTGGTGTCCGCACCCTTGATTGCTTGTCGCCAAAACTTTGGATCGATTTTAACCCACTTCCTCGTAAGCTAGCGAGCTGAAATTTAGCAGGCAGTTTGGTGGCGATGATAAAAACTATGTATCAAAATTTCAGATCGATCACATGTACCGTAATTGAATTATTGATTTTGTAGATTATTTTATTTATTCCTATGTCTATGTATCATGCTATTTTTTGAGATAGAGCGTCGCGGTGCGTATTGTATTGAACAACCTTTCTGTCGCGCAATTAGGTGCTGTGTCAATCTAATGAGGACTTTTTGGAAAAGGCGTTGGAAATGGTGGAGTTTTTTAGACAAAGGTCTTACCCTGAAGCTATATTTCAATCTGCACTTCAGCGAGTTAAAAACTTCACTCGTGCCGACGCCTTTGTATCACGCTCCAGTGATAGTAATGAAAGGAGCAAATTGGTGCTCACATACCATCCCCACAACATCAGAGCAAAGGAAATATTTGTGAAAAATCGCACCATCCTCCTCGCGGACCCTGAGACAAACAACATATTTTCCACCCCACCCCTCATTGTATTCAGGAGGGACAAAAATCTGCGAGACCTATTGGTTCGTAGCCGTCTGCTTATTCCGTCCTCCCATCTGGGCACTAAGCCATGTGGTCGTAATCGCTGCAAGACATGTCCCTTTGTTACCCAGACGGACCAAGTTGTCTTCCCTAAGGGGACATTCAAGATTAGGAATGGCTATCTTTGTACTAGCCGCAATGTGGTCTACACCATTGTGTGTAAGCGCTGTCCTTTGAAGTACATTGGTGAAACGGGGAGGTTACTCTCTTGCCGTATCGCGGAACATGTACGGAAGGCCATTAAACAAACATGTATCAAAATTGCAGATCGATCGTATGTACCGTAATGAAATTATTGATTTTTTAGATTATTTTATTTATTCCTATGTATAATGCTATTTTTTGAGATAGAGCGTCGCGGTGCGTATTATATTGAACAAACTTTCTGTCGCGCAATAAGGTGCGTATTTTATTGACAATTCTTTTTATAAACATATTCCTGATCGGTGCGCATTATATTAAACATGTTTTATGACACAACTGCAATTTTGTATTTCTGGATAGTCTGGCGCTGCGTTTTATAATGAACATTCTTTTAGTTACGTCTCGTACATAAAGGATTTATAGTGCAAAACTTGGTTTTTTACGTTGTTTTTTTCATAATCCAACCCCACCCCCTAGCCAGCCATAATCCACACATAATCCAACCCCACCCCCCTAGCTAGCCATAATCCACACTCCACCCCCTAGCTAGCCATAATCCACACCCCAGCCCCCTAGCTAGCCCTAATCCACCCCCACTAACCCCCCACCCCTCACGATTTAAAAACAAACAATATCAACGTGTACCCTCAATTTATTATGTGTTCGTTTAATTAGGATATGCATGTGTTCAATTCAATTCATTTATAAATATATGTGTTACTATTTTAAGCTGTTTTTAAATCCTTAAAATTAACTCGTGGTGTCTGCACCCTTGAAAGCTTGATTGCTTGTCGCCAAAACTTTGGATCGATTTTTAATCCACTTGCTCGTAAGCTAGCAAGTTGAAATTTTGCAGGCAGTTTCGTACCGATAATAAAAACAATTTATCAAAATTTCAGATCGATCGCATGTACCGTAATGAAATTATTGATTTTTTTAGATTATTTTATTTATTCCTATGTATCATGCTATTTTTTGAGATAGAGCGTTGCGGTGCGTAATATATTGAACAACCTTTCTGTCGCGCAATAAGGTGCGTATTTTATTGACAATTGTTTTTATAAACATTTTCCTGATCGGTGCGCATTATATTAAACAAATTTTACGACACAACTGCAATTTTGTATTTCTGGATTGTCTGGCGCTGCGTATTTATAATGAACATTCTTTTAGTTACGTCTCGTAAATAAAGGATTTAGAGGGCAAAAACTTGTTTTTTTACGGGTTTTTTAAAAATTAAATCCTTTATATTAACTCGTGGTGTCCGCACCCTTGATTGCTTGTCGCCAAAACTTTGGATCGATTTTTAACCCACTTCCTCGTAAGCTAGCGAGCTGAAATTTAGCAGGAAGTTTGGTGGCGATTATAAAAACTATGTATCAAAATTTCAGATCGATCACATGTACCGTAATTGAAATTATTGATTTTGTAGATTATTTTATTTATTCCTATGTCTATGTATCATGCTATTTTTTGAGATAGAGCGTCGCGGTGCGTATTATATTGAACAACCTTTCTGTCGCGCAATTAGTTGCGTATTTTATTGACAACACTTTTTATAAACATATTCCTGATCGGTGCGCATTATATTAAACATGTTTTACGACACAACTACAAATTTGTATTTTTGGATGGTCTTGCGCTGCGTATTATAATGAACATTCTTTTAGTTACGTCTCATACATAAAGGATTTATAGTCAAAAACTTGGTTTTTTACGTTTTTTAAAAATTAAATCCTTTACATTAATTCGTGGTGTCTGGTTGCTTGATTGCTTGCTTCCAAAACTTTGGATCGATTTTCAACCCACTTTCTCGTAAGCTAGTGAGCTGAAATTTAGCAGGCAGTTTGGTGGCGATGATAAAAACTATGTATCAAAATTTCAGATCGATCGCATGTACCGTAATTAAATTATTGAATTTTTTAGATTATTTTATTTATTCCTATGTATCATGTTATTTTTTGAGATAGAGCGTCGCGGTGCGTATTATATTGAACAACCTTTCTGTCGCGCAATAAGGTGCGTATTTTATTGACAACTCTTTTTATAAACATATTCCTGATCGGTGCGCATTATATTAAACATGTTTTACGACACAACTACAAATTTGTATTTTTGGATGGTCTTGCGCTGCGTATTATAATGAACATTCTTTTAGTTACGTCTCATACATAAAGGATTTATAGTCAAAAACTTGGTTTTTTACGTTTTTTAAAAAATTAAATCCTTTACATTAATTCGTGGTGTCTGGTTGCTTGATTGCTTGCTTCCAAAACTTTGGATCGATTTTTAACCCACTTGCTCGTAAGCTAGTGAGCTGAAATTTTAGCAGGCAGTTTGGTAGCGATGATAAAAACAATGTATCAAAATTTCAGATCGATCGCATGTACGGTAATTAAATTATTGATTTTTTAGATTATTTTATTTATTCCTATGTATCATGTTATTTTTTGAGATAGAGCGTCGCGGTGCGTATTATATTGAACAACCTTTCTGTCGCGCAATAAGGTGCGTATTTTATTGACAACTCTTTTTATAAACATATTCCTGATCGGTGCGCATTATATTAAACATGTTTTACGACACAACTGCAATTTTGTATTTCTGGATGGTCTGGCGCTGCGTATTATAATGAACATTCTATTAGTTACGTCTCGTACATAAAGGATTTATAGTGCAAAACTTGGTTTTTTACGGTTTTTTTTCATAATCCAAACCCACCCGCTAGCCAGCCATAATCCACACCCCACCCCCTAGCTAGCCATAATCCACCCCCACCCCCTAGCTAGCCATAATCCACACTCCACCCCCTAGCTAGCCATAATCCATACCCCAGCCCCCTAGCTAGCCCTAATCCACCCCCACCAACCCCCCCCCTCACGATTTAAAAACAAACAATATCAACGTGTACCCTCAATTTATTATGTGTTCGTTTAATTAGGATATCCATGTGTTCAATTCAATTCATTTATAAATATATGTGTTACTGTTTTAAGCTGTTTTTAAATCCATTAAATTAACTCGTGGTGTCTGCACCCTTGATTGCTCGATTGCTTGATTGCTTGTCGCCAAAACTTTGGATCGATTTTAACCCACTTCCTCGTAAGCTAGCGAGCTGAAATTTAGCAGGCAGTTTGATGGCGATGATAAAAACTATGTATCAAAATTTCAGATCGCTCACATGTACCGTAATTGAATTATTGATTTTTTAGATTATTTTATTTATTCCTATGTCTATGTATCATGCTATTTTTTGAGATAGAGCGTCGCGGTGCGAATTATATTGAACAACCTTTCTGTCGCGCAATAAGGTGCGTATTTTATTGACAACTCTTTTTATAAACATATTCCTGATCGGTGCGCATTATATTAAACATGTTTTACGACACAACTACAAATTTGTATTTTTGGATGGTCTTGCGCTGCGTATTATAATGAACATTCTTTTAGTTACGTCTCATACATAAAGGATTTATAGTCAAAAACTTGGTTTTTTACGTTTTTTTAAAATTAAATCCTTTATATTAACTCGTGGTGTCTGGTTGCTTGATTGCTTGCTTCCAAAACTTTGGATCGATTTTCAACCCACTTTCTCGTAAGCTAGTGAGCTGAAATTTAGCAGGAAGTTTGGTGGCGATTATAAAAACTATGTATCAAAATTTCAGATCGATCGCATGTACGGTAATTAAATTATTGAATTTTTTAGATTATTTTATTTATTCCCATGTATCATGTTATTTTTTTAGATAGAGCGTCGCGGTGCGTATTATATTGAACAACCTTTCTGTCGCGCAATAAGGTGCGTATTTTATTGACAACTCTTTTTATAAACATATTCCTGATCGGTGCGCATTATATTAAACATGTTTTACGACACAACTACAATTTTGTATTTTTGGATGGTCTTGCGCTGCGTATTATAATGAACATTCTTTTAGTTACGTCTCATACATAAAGGATTTATAGTCAAAAACTTGGTTTTTTTACGTTTTTTTAAAAAATTAAATCCTTTACATTAACTCGTGGTGTCTGGTTGCTTGATTGCTTGCTTCCAAAACTTTGGATCGATTTTTCAACCCACTTTCTCGTAAGCTAGTGAGCTGAAATTTAGCAGGCAGTTTGGTGGCGATGATAAAAACTATGTATCAAAATTTCAGATCGATCGCATGTACGGTAATTAAATTATTGAATTTTTAGATTATTTTATTTATTCCTATGTTTCATGTTATTTTTTTGAGATAGAGCGTCGCGGTGCGTATTATATTGAACAACCTTTCTGTCGCGCAATAAGGTGCGTATTTTATTGACAACACTTTTTATAAACATATTCCTGATCGGTGCGCATTATGTTAAACATGTTTTACGACACATCTGCATTTTTGTATTTTTGGATGTTCTTGTGCTGCGTATTATAATGAACATTCTTTTAGTTACCTCTCGTACATAAAGGATTTATAGTGAAAAACTTGGTTTTTTACGTTTTTTTAAAATTAAATCCTTTATATTAACTCGTGCTGTCTGGTTGCTTGATTGCTTGCTTACAAAACGTTTGATCGATTTTTAACCCACTTGCTCTTAAGCTAGCGAGCTGAATTTTTGCAGGCAGTTTCGTATCGATAATAAAAACAATGTATCAAAATTGCAGATCGATCGCATGTACCGTAATGAAATTATTGATTTTTTAGATTATTTTATTTATTCCTATGTATCATGCTATTTTTTGAGATAGAGCGTCGCGGTGCGTATTATATTGAACAACCTTTCTGTCGCGCAATAAGGTGCGTATTTTATTGACAATTCTTTTTATAAACATTTTCCTGATCGGTGCGCATTATATTAAACATGTTTTACGACACAACTGCAATTTTGTATTTCTGGATGGTCTGGCGCTGCGTATTATAATGAACATTGTATTAGTTACGTCTCGTACATAAAGGATTTATAGTGCAAAACTTGGTTTTTTACGGTTTTTTTTCATAATCCAAACCCACCCGCTAGCCAGCCATAATCCACACCCCACCCCCTAGCTAGCCATAATCCACCCCCACCCCCTAGCTAGCCATAATCCACACTCCACCCCCTAGCTAGCCATAATCCATACCCCAGCCCCCTAGCTAGCCCTAATCCACCCCCACCAACCCCCCCCTCACGATTTAAAAACAAACAATATCAACGTGTACCCTCAATTTATTATGTGTTCGTTTAATTAGGATATCCATGTGTTCAATTCAATTCATTTATAAATATATGTGTTACTGTTTTAAGCTGTTTTTAAATCCATTAAATTAACTCGTGGTGTCTGCACCCTTGATTGCTCGATTGCTTGATTGCTTGTCGCCAAAACTTTGGATCGATTTTAACCCACTTCCTCGTAATCTAGCGAGCTGAAATTTAGCAGGCAGTTTGATGGCGATGATAAAAACTATGTATCAAAATTTCAGATCGCTCACATATACCGTAATTGAATTATTGATTTTTTAGATTATTTTATTTATTCCTATGTCTATGTATCATGCTATTTTTTGAGATAGAGCGTCGCGGTGCGAATTATATTGAACAACCTTTCTGTCGCGCAATAAGGTGCGTATTTTATTGACAACTCTTTTTATAAACATATTCCTGATCGGTGCGCATTATATTAAACATGTTTTACGACACAACTACAAATTTGTATTTTTGGATGGTCTTGCGCTGCGTATTATAATGAACATTCTTTTAGTTACGTCTCATACATAAAGGATTTATAGTCAAAAACTTGGTTTTTTACGTTTTTTTAAAATTAAATCCTTTACATTAATTCGTGGTGTCTGGTTGCTTGATTGCTTGCTTCCAAAACTTTGGATCGATTTTCAACCCACTTTCTCGTAAGCTAGTGAGCTGAAATTTTAGCAGGAAGTTTGGTGGCGATGATAAAAACTATGTATCAAAATTTCAGATCGATCGCATCTACGGTAATTAAATTATTGAATTTTTTATATTATTTTATTTATTCCCATGTTTCATGTTATTTTTTTAGATAGAGCGTCGCGGTGCGTATTATATTGAACAACCTTTCTGTCGCGCAATAAGGTGCGTATTTTATTGACAACTCTTTTTATAAACATATTCCTGATCGGTGCGCATTATAGTAAACATGTTTTACGACACAACTACAAATTTGTATTTTTGGATGGTCTTGCGCTGCGTATTATAATGAACATTCTTTTAGTTACGTCTCATACATAAAGGATTTATAGTCAAAAACTTGGTTTTTTACGTTTTTTAAAAAATTAAATCCTTTACATTAATTCGTGGTGTCTGGTTGCTTGATTGCTTGCTTCCAAAACTTTGGATCGATTTTCAACCCACTTTCTCGTAAGCTAGTGAGCTGAAATTTAGCAGGCAGTTTGGTGGCGATGATAAAAACTATGTATCAAAATTTCAGATCGATCGCATGTACGGTAATTAAATTATTGAATTTTTAGATTATTTTATTTATTCCTATGTTTCATGTTATTTTTTAGATAGAGCGTCGCGGTGCGTATTATATTGAACAACCTTTCTGTCGCGCAATAAGGTGCGTATTTTATTGACAACACTTTTTATAAACATATTCCTGATCGGTGCGCATTATGTTAAACATGTTTTACGACACATCTGCAATTTTTGTTTTTTTGGATGTTCTTGTGCTGCGTATTATAATGAACATTCTTTTAGTTACCTCTCGTACATAAAGGATTTATAGTGAAAAACTTGGTTTTTTACGGGATTTTTTAAATTACTGTATAAGCTCTCAAATTATCATTATTATTGTTATCTTAAAGCTTATGACTTGGGTCTAACTGATAATTTGAGATCCACCCGTTTACCACAAACATCCATCAAGTCATCAAGCCATCAAGTCATCAAGTCATTATCTGCAATATTTACAAACAATTTCTTCTCACACTTTTTTCTGCACAAAATTAAAAGTGTGTTTAACGTATGTGTGTGCACGGAAGCCATGGTGTATTTGTAATTACCGGTAAACGTTCGCTCTTTCATGTCAGTCTGGAGTATGTTCCTAGAGGAGGAAAGTGCACGGGTTGTGGGGCTGGGGTAGTTGTAGTGGGGGGGGGATGGTCTGAGTGCGAGAGGGTGTTGCTGGTGGTGGTGGGGGGAGGGTGGTCTGAGCGCGAGAAGGTGTTGCTGGTGGTGACTGGGGGGAGAGGGGTCTGAGCGCCAGAGGGTGTTGCTAGTGGCGGGGGATGGTCTGAGTGCGAGAAGGTGTTGCTGGTGGTGACTGGGGGAGGGTGGTCTGAGCGCGAGAAGGTGTTGGTGGTGGCGGGGGTGGTCTGAGCGCGAGAGGGTGTTGCTGTGTATTTTTTTTAAAAATAAAAACGTGTTTTGATGTGATGGTGGTGGTAATTATATTTGCTTTACATTACACTCGGCTGTTTATTAAACATGGGAGGGCAAAGGGAGCGAATTCCTGTGACAATCTCAACTAGCGTGATTCTATCTTAGCCCTACAACAGGACTCAGACTATTCACTCTGTAGTGCGAATGATGTCAACAATCATATAGGTCTTGTAATTTCATGACGGAAATCTATTAATAGATATATTCGGGATAATCAGTTGGACCAGTTTCATAAAGATATTTATACACACCCGGGTATTTTTTAGGACGTATTTCAACAGATATTTTCTTTTTAAATCCTTTACATAAAGCACATAGTTACAGATTGTTTGTTAGAGGCTGGCGGTGCCGAAAAAACTTTGGATCGATTTTTAACCCACTCGTAAGCTAGCGAGCTGAAATTTTGCAGGCAGACTCGTGCCGATGATAAAAATGATGAATCAAAATGTCCGATAAATCAAATGTACAGCAATTAAATTATTGAATTTTTAGATTATCTTTATTTATCTCTTTGTAACTTATTAAACTGTTTTGCTACAGTGTCGTGGTGCGTATTATATTGAACAACCTTACCTGTCGCGCAATAAGGTGCGGATTTTATTGACAATACTTTTTATAAACATATTCCTGATTAGTGTCTATTATACTAAACATGTTTTACGACACAACTACAAATTTGTATTTTTGGATGGTCTTGCGCTGCGTATTATAATGAACATTCGTTTAGTTACGTCTCATACATAAAGGATTTATAGTCAAAAACTTGGTTTTTTACGGGTTTTTAAAAATTATTTTTATTTTATTGTACTCAGATTAGTGGAACTGAAACAGACTAAACTTGTTTACAACTTTATTATTCTAAAAACAAATTCAAACGATTTGTTGGTTTTATATTTATGATGCAAACATTGTTTTACCGAAAACATGTCTAAAAACTAAACTTGCGTAATAAGATAAGACGTTGTCCGCTCTCACAAATGCAAAACCATATAGAGCAGATATATGGCATGAGGCAGGGGCCGATAACTGGGGATCAGGTGTGTCTGATAACTGGGGATCAGGTGTGTCTAATAACTAGGGATCAGGTGTGTCTGATAACTTGGGATCAGTTGTGTATAATAACTGGGGATCAGGTGTGTCTGATAACTTGGGATCAGGAGTGTCTAATAACTGGGGATCAGGTGTTTCTGATAACTGGGGATCAGGTGTGTCTGATAACTTGGGATCAGGTGTGTCTAATAACTGGGGATCAGGTGTGTCTAATAACTGGGGATCAGGTGTGTCTGTTAACTTGGTATCAGGTGTGTCTAATAACTGGGGATCAGGTGTGTCTGATAACTTGGTATCAGGTGTGTCTAATAACTGGGGATCAGGTGTGTCTGATAACTTGGGATCAGGTGTGTCTAATAACTGGGGATCAGGTGTGTCTGATAACTTGGGATCAGGTGTGTCTAATAACTGGGGATCAGGTGTCTCTGATAACTGGGGATCAGGTGTCTCTGATAACTGGGGATCAGGTGTGTCTTATAACTTGGGATCAGGTGTGTCTGATAACTGGGGATCAGGTGTGTCTGATAACTGGGGATCAGGTGTGTCTAATAACTGGGGATCAGGTGTGTCTGATAACTGGGGATCAGGTGTGTCTGATAACTTGGGATCAGGTGTGTCTGATAACTTGGGATCAGGTGTGTCTAATAACTGGGGATCAGGTGTGTCTGATAACTTGGGATCAGTTGTGTCTAATAACTGGGGATCAGGTGTGTCTAATAACTGGGGATCAGGTTTGTCTGATAACTGGGGATCAGGTGTGTCTGATAACTGGGGATCAGGTGTGTCTAATAACTGGGGATCAGGTGTGTCTGATAACTTGGGATCAGGTGTGTCTAATAACTGGGGATCACGTGTGTCTGATAACTTGGGATCAGGTGTGTCTAATAACTGGGGATCAGGTGTCTCTGATAACTGGGGATCAGGTGTCTCTGATAACTGGGGATCAGGTATTCTTATAACTTGGGATCAGGTGTGTCTGATAACTGGGGATCAGGTGTGTCTGATAATTGGGGATCAGGTGTGTCTAATAACTGGGAATCAGGTGTGTCTGATAACTTGGGATCAGGTGTGTCTAATAACTGGGGATCAGGTGTGTCTGATAACTTGGGATCAGGTGTGTCTAATAACTGGGGATCAGGTGTGTCTGATAACTTGGGATCAGGTGTGTCTAATAACTGGGGATCAGGTGTGTCTAATAACTGGGGATCAGGTGTGTCTGATAACTGGGGATCAGGTGTGTCTAATAACTTGGGATCAGGTGTGTCTTATAACTTGAGATCAGGTGTGTCTGATAACTGGGGATCAGGTGTGTCTAATAACTGGGGATCAGGTGAGTCTAATAACTGGGGATCAGGTGTGTCTGATAACTTGGGATAAGGTGTGTCTAATAACTGGGGATCAGGTGTCTCTGATAACTGGGGATCAGGTGTGTCTTATAACTTGGGATCAGGTGTGTCTGATAACTGGGGATCAGGTGTGTCTGATAACTGGGGATCAGGTGTGTCTAATAACTGGGGATCAGGTGTGTCTGATAACTTTGGATCAGTTGTGTCTAATAACTGGGGATCAGGTGTGTCTGATAACTGGGGATCAGGTGTGTCTAATAACTGGGGATCAGGTGTCTCTGATAACTTGGGATCACGTGTGTCTAATAACTGGGGATCAGGTGTGTCTAATAACTGGGGATCAGGTGTGTCTGATAACGTGGGATCAGGTGTGTCTAATAACTGGGGATCAGGTGTGTCTGATAACTGGGGATCAGGTGTGTCTTATAACTGGGGATCAGGTGTCTCTGATAACTTGGGATCAGGTGTGTCTAATAACTGGGGATCAGGTGTGTCTGATAACTTGGGATCAGGTGTGTCTAATAACTGGGGATCAGGTGTGTCTAATAACTGGGGATCAGGTGTGTCTGATAACTTGGGATCAGGTGTGTCTAATAACTTGGGATCAGGTGTGTCTAATAACTGGGGATCAGGTGTGTCTGATAACTTGGGATCAGGTGTGTCTAATAACTGGGGATCAGGTGTGTATGATAACTTGGAATCAGGTGTTTCTAATAACTACGTCATTCATCTTTACAGAAGATGTGACATTCTAATTTTTTTCTATGTTAGAAAAAAAAATTAATCTTTAATCCTCTGCACAAACAACAATCCGTAAACAAATAAGGGATCTAAATTCAAGATTTGAGTTCAGCTGTGGCAATGCTGTGGTGTCCTGATATATATGTTAAAATATCAGCGTTCCTCCGTGGCTTCGATTTCGTATCACTTCAATTTTGTTGATGACATCTTTTTCTAAAGTGTACTTTCCTTTGCTATTGGGCGATCTCTTTTAGTCGTTTTCTCTCACTTTTTCTCTCTTTCCATCGCTCACTCTGTCTCTCTTTCACATTTAAGGATAAAGACTCTCCCTCTTTTTCCCCGTTTCACCATCTAGTCACCTGTTTTAGGCATGTCCGTCATCTCAATCTGAAGTCTAAACATTCCTCTTACTATGACTTGCATCATTCCACAAGTCAATATATCTTGTAAAGCCCGATCATATCAAAGTCTACCCTTGTTTTAACCCACAATAAATTACTCCTGGATAATTGATTACAGCACCCCATATTCCCCCCTCCTCCCGCCCGTATGCTCCAGTTCAGCTCTAGTCCACCGGCGCCCCTACCACCACCCTGGACTGTCCAGCGCCCTGCCTAAGTCAACGTTTGATTATGACAGATGAGATCTGAGACGTAATGCCAACATGTCATATGGGCCGTGGCTAGGACAGGCGGGAGCTGTCTATAACGACATGCCAACATGTAATATGGGCGTGGCTAGGACAGGAGGGAACTGCCTATAACGTCATGTCAACATGTCATAAGAGCCGTGGCTAAGACAGGCGGGAACTGTCTATAACGTCATGCCAACATGTCATATGAGCCGTGGCTAGGACAGGCGGCACCTGTCTATAACGTCATGCCAATATGTCATAAGAGACGTGGCTAGGCCAGGCGGGAACTGTCTATAACGTCATGTCAACATGTAATATGGGCGTAGCTAGGACAGGAGGGAACTGCCTATAACGTCATGTCAACATGTCATATGAGCCGTGGCTAGGACAGGCGGGAACTGTCTATAACGTCATGCCAACATGTCATATGAGCCGTGGCTAGGACAGGCGGGAACTGTCTATAACGTCATGCCAACATGTCATATGAGCCGTGGCTAGGACAGGCGGGAACTGTCTATAACGTCATGCCAACATGTCATATGAGCCGTGGCTAGGACAGGCGGGAACTGTCTATAACGTCATGCCAACATGTCATATGAGCCGTGGCTAGGACAGGCGGGAACTGTCTATAACGTCATGCCAACATGTCATATGAGCCGTGGCTAGGACAGGCGGGAACTGTCTATAACGTCATGCCAACATGTCATATGAGCCGTGGCTAGGACAGGAGGGAACTTTCTATAACGTCATGCCAACATGTCATATGAGCCGTTGCTAGGACAGGCGGGAAAATGTCTATAACGTCATGCCAATATGTCATACGAGACGTGGCTAGGACAGGCGGGAAAATGTCTATAACGTCATGCCAATATGTCATACGAGACGTGGCTAGGACATGAGGGAAAATGTCTATAACGTCATGCCAATATGTCATACGAGACGTGGCTAGGACAGGAGGGAAAATGTCTATAACGCTCTTTCAACTCTCTGACTCTATAAAAAACACTTTTTCAACACTGTCACTCTCTCTCTCTTTCTCAAATTCTCACATTCTTTTACTGCCTTAACACGCTCTACCACACGCTCTTTGACTTTAACCCCCCCCCCTTCACTCTCCCCTCCACCTTTCTCTCTCTCTCTCTCTATCTCTCTCTTAAAACCCATTCTTTCTCCACTAAATGTCCCTCTTTCCCCCTCAAACGCCCCTCTTTCCCACTGAAACGTTCTCAAAATGTTTTCTTTAAATCTCCCTTACAGCTCCCCCTCTCCATCAAAGATGCACCTATTTACTTATGTGTCAGTGGCCTCTCTCAACATCTTTCCTTCTAAAAATATTTCCCTACCCCTCCTAATCTTAGCGTCACGATTACTTTATGACCCTTATTTTACTTATTAAATTTGGTTTTTCATAAATGTGTAGCTGGTAAAGCAAACAACCCATTCCGTTATTCATCACTGCGATGATACAGCACGGTATATTTCACATGGAAAAAAAACATTAAAACAATGGGGGGAATATAAAATGAATCAGATATGCAATCTAAGAGGAAATATCATTGCATAAAATATAAATTTTGCAGTACTTTTCTAAATCATTCAGATCATTAAATATATTTTTGGGGGGTTAGTACTCTAAAACGTTATAAGTGGTAGGAAAATAATATGGCGTATATTATGACAGGTAAGAAAACAATATGGCGTATATTGTGACCGGTAAGAAAACATTATGGCAGTATATAATGACAGGTAAGAAAACAATATGGCCGTATATTATGACATGTAAGAAAACAATATGGCCGTATATAATGACAGGTAAGAAAACAATATGGCCGTATATTATGACAGGTAAGAAAACAATATGGCAGTATATTATGACAGTTCCTTGTTATAAGGTGTTCAGCATTTTTTATATTGTTTTTTTTAATGGCGAATAGTTCAAACGTGTATTGTCTTGTATTTTAGTATTGAATGCACTACATTTTGCTATAATGTGTACTAAAATCATTAGCCACACTGAGATCTTTGCATTGGTTTAACACACCAACTAATTTAAAGCAATGAATATTTACAGCTACATAAACAACGCTTGTTATTTGCGACTAATTCTGTGCACTGATCAATCATGTCTATTTTAACACACTGATTATCGACATCTGTGTCAAGATGCTCATATCTTGTACAGAAATGGCCTTTCAAACATAATCCCAGTGAGGGACGGGTATGCTGCTAGTTAATTCCCTTCACGTGTGAGACGCGTCTTGCAACCTGGCGGTGCATCAATAATTGGATTTATTTAACGGCCTCTATTTCTGGGTGATCCCATGTCCAGTTGGTCAAACATATCTACTTGCTGGACACGCGGATAGACAGAGGCTGGCAGTCTTTTCTTAAGAAGGAATAAAGGGGCCACTAAGCTTTGTGGAATATAGGGTATCAAAGGGCACTTGTATTCATGGCATTAATTGTATTTATAAGGCAATGAGAGTCTTGATATAATCAATAATAACGAACACCTTGATTACCGTTGTAAATGGTTGTAAATTGTGATACGTGGTATATTTGTTAAATATGTTCTTGTTTTTAATCTTTAAAGTAAACACGAATTGTTCTATATAACAAGGGTAGACAGTAACTACTCAACCATAGTTTTAAAGAGTCTACGCCAATAAACATTATAAATATTTAGCGTTATCTAAAGAGCAAAGTTCAAATTAAGAATTTAAAAACTATATTATAAATTAAACGCTAACCGAAACATGTCTTCTAGGCTCTTATTAAGATGTGATCTGATTGAGTTATTGAACTGGGAAACAGAATTGCGCATGGGAATTGCCTACAGCTCATAAAACGTAGTTCAAAGTTTTTGTAGTGTAGTTTAATGAACAGTGATGTTCAGAGCTTGTATTTTGTAATGTAGTTTACTGAACAGTGGTGTTCAGAGCTTATATTAAGTTGATTAGTGCATATGACATAAATAGGTTTCCGTGAACTAAAGCTCAGTCATTTTATAATATTAACATTACCGCCACCTCCCCTCCCGCTAATCTCAGGAAACTCAACGTCTTTGTGGGAGGGCCGCACGTTGTGACCAACTTAGTTTACGTCCTAATGGCTAACCTACTCCCATACTTCTTATCGTAGTTTACGTCCTAATGGCTAACCTACTCCCATACTTCTTATCGTAGTTTACGTCCTAATGGCTAACCTACTCCAATACTTCTTATCGTAGTTTACGTCCTAATGGCTAACCTACTCCCATACTTCTTATCGTAGTTTACGTCCTAATGGCTAACCTACTCCCATACTTCTTATCGTAGTTTACGTCCTAATGGCTAACCTACTCCCACAGTTCTTATCGTAGTTTACGTCCTAATGGCTAACCTACTCCCACAGTTCTTATCGTAGTTTACGTCCTAATGGCTAACCTACTCCTACAGTTCTTATCGTAGTTTACGTCCTAATGGCTAACCTACTCCCACAGTTCTTATCGTAGTTTACGTCCTAATGGCTAACCTACTCCCACAGTTCTTATCGTAGTTTACGTCCTAATGGCTAACCTACCCCCACAGTTCTTATCGTAGTTTAGGTCCTAATGGCTAACCTACTCCCACAGTTCTTATCGTAGTTTACGTCCTAATGGCAACCTACTCCCACAGTTCTTATCGTAGTTTACGCCCTAATGGCTAACCTACTCCCACAGTTCTTATCGTTCAGTAGACACAATAGTGTCACGGAAAGGTTCCCCCTATAGGAGGAATTCGCAAAAGCAAGTTTGACTTTTTATGACTGAGTTTCAAATGAAGTTTGCTTTGATACCGGTAATGTTAGCCACACCTTGATACCTGTAATATTAGCCACACCTTGATATCGGTAATGTTAGCCACACCTTGATACTGGTAATGTTAGCCACACCTAGATACCGGTAATGTTAGCCACACCTTGATACCGGTAATATTAGCCACACCTAGATACCGGTACTGTTAGCCACACCTTGATACCGGTAATGTTAGCCACACCTGGATACCGTTAATGTTAGCCACACCTGGATACCGTTAATGTTAGCCACACCTAGATACCGGCAATGTTAGCCACACCTAGATACCGGTAATGTTAGCCACGCCTAGATACCGGCAATGTTAGCCACACCTTAATACTAGTAATGTTAGCCACACCTTGATACCGGTAATGTTAGCCACACCTAGATACCGGTAATGTTAGCCCCACCTTGATACTGGTAATGTTAGCCACACCTTGATACCGGTAATGTTAGCCACACCTGGATACCGTTAATGTTAGCCACACCTGGATACCGTTAATGTTAGCCACACCTAGATACCGGCAATGTTAGCCACACCTAGATACCGGTAATGTTAGCCACGCCTAGATACCGGCAATGTTAGCCACACCTTGATACTAGTAATGTTAGCCACACCTTGATACCGGTAATGTTAGCCACACCTAGATACCGGTAATGTTAGCCACACCTAGATGCACAATCCCCCTTGGTAAAACTAAACTTTTCAAATAAATATCGCAAAAGATGGAGAAAAATAGCAAAAACAATAATACAATTATAATACAATTATGAAATTCAAAAGCATTTTTAGCCGTGAAATACTTGGTATGATTATGATGTGACTCAGTTTACAATCGGCATGATATCAAGTATAAAGTAACGCCTCTGACGCTCTAATTGAAAGCGCATGGTTCCATCTCCAACCTCACTTTTTTAACCACATTCTGTTTTTTTATAAAATAATTCCTTTTTATGTACATCATAACAAAAGAATCAAGATCTTTGGAGGATTTGTTTAATTGTTGCTTTAAGAAGGTGCGAATGAAATGAACACAAGTAAAACTTATTTCATCACCACAAATTCTAAGAACAACACCACACCTAGAAATTCTATCTTTACCTGTTTTTTATATTAAAAAAAAATTGAGTCACAATATCTCCGCAATCAAAATTCTTTGAACATTCCGTGAAATTATACATCCCTTGTAGCCTCGCACGGATGACTCGTTTCAGCTCCCTCGGAGTTAAAACACTCACTACAGCCTCGATCACCAAATGAAAAAGACCAATTTTCTCGTGCTTGCCTAAGTTTCAGATCAGAACATTGGCAGACGAGAACATGGCCTGGAACCAAGATGCAATGGAATTTAAGATCTGGTTTCGATACCACAACTCACCTTAGTTTAGGCTTTATTTAAGCGCTGGCAGCCCAAAGACCGGTGAGTCGGCTTTCTTACCTTCTTATCGTATTTACTAATAGATAGATAATGAAAATTTATTTAAAGAATTGGTGTTTTTCATTTAATTTCATCTGGGAACATTTTTACATTAGTAAAAGAAAAATATCCAAGCAAAATTTTTTCTGCATTTAATCTAAATAAAAATTATAAATCTGACTTTAAAAATGAGTAATAAATACGCGTAATAAACTTTGTACAAGATGATACATTAGGGGCAGTCCATAAAGTACGTCACTCTATTTTTGATCATTTTTAGCTCCCCCCCCCTCCCCCAGTCACAACTTGTCACAAATCTCGGACCCCCCCCCCTCAAGTACGTCACACTTTCGAACAAAATTTTGTTTTTTTAGTAACAAAATAATTAAAATTTAATATAAAACAACGTGACGTCACACATGACCAGACGTCCCTCCCCCTGTCACAAACTGTCACACTTTCTTACACCCCCTCCCCCTTCTGGAGCGTGACGTACTTTATGGATGGCCCCTTACACTTTTAAAAGGATAGATGGGATCGCCGATATAATTCTCATGGAGAAAATAATACAGAAAACGTTGGGTATCCATCAGTCTTAGTGACTGCTTTGAAACTGTGTTTCCCGAAACGTTTGTTAATTCTGTCATACGTCTTATTACCTTTCCTTTGTGACTAGATGAAAAATAATTTTAATATTTCTCTTCAGAAATTAGCTTCCATATCTGACTATGAACAATTAAACCACTGAGAGATCACGAATTGCTGTTTGTGAATAAAAAAATATATTGCTTGGCAAAAAATTCATTTCAAAAGTTGCCTTTCTGATATTATTATTATTATTATTTGTTCACTTATATAGCGCAGTACCCCAGCCTACGGCTGGACTCCAGTGGCGTAGCTAGAACTTTTGCCGCCCGGGGCGGTCTCCAATTTGTCGCCCTTTTTAGGGGCCGTCCATAAATGACGTCACGCACCTGGGGGGGGGGAGTCACACGTTTGTTACGATGTGTGACGAGGGGGGGGGTGTTTAAGAAATGTGACGTCACGTCAAAACGCGCAACTTTAAATAAATTTCCACTTAAATATTTGATTTAAATATTTACACTTTATTTAGTGACGTTTATGTAAAACGCGTGTTAACGATATTAGAATGCAGCCTTACACTAAAAACATACTTAAATTGATAAATTGCAAACATTTAATTTGAAACATGCTCATTTTCAAACAGAAAATACGGCTTTGTGACGTCTTATTGAACAAGGAGTCTAAGTTTTTGTGACGACGTGTGACGAAGGGGGAGGGGGAGGGGATGAAAATCAGCCAAAATAGGGTGCTTCATTTATGGACGGCCACTTGGTCGATTATATTATGGTTTTTAAAAATTAATGAACATGAATAAATAATTGTAATTGAAACGAAGTAAAGGTGGGGAACATTGCATGCAATATTTATGTAAGCAGTAATAAAAGAGGCCGCATACAATTATATACCTATAAATACACATTTATAAAAATACAAGATCCTTTTTTAAAGGCCAGAAGAAAGTTACTGAGGTCTCAGGTCCCCCCTTCCCCATGAAACAAAACATATTCCAAATTTACACCTCCCAAAAAAAACATTACCAATTTACTGTTACTATTATTTTATGTTGTATTTATAAATAAATAACTTTTTTTACAAAGAAATTGCATAAAATAGCAGTGTCGTAACAATGGCTTGGCATTGGGGCAGTTGCCAAGGGCGCCGGCCTGCGCCAATTCTAAAGGGCGCCGCAAAATCTCTAATTTTTAAATTTTTATTTAAATAAAAGGCGCCAAAAATAAATTAGCCAAGGGCGTCAAAAACCCAGTTACGCCCCTGTACATTAGTATGTTAACATAATTATACATTTACTTTCCTAACTTTCATAATAGAAAAATCGTGTATTACGCTATCAAAAATTAAAATTATTTGTAATATCTTGTTCTATGGACAGCATTGCAAGATTTTGTTGATTTGTTGTCTTTAATAGCTCATTGTGGAACGAAGATAATTTTTTATGAACTTCAGTTTGGAGAAGCTCCTAACACAACTAGCGCGACACTGATAGCAATAGTTGAAAAAATTCATAGCAAAATTACAATGTTTAGGTACAGAATTTTCCAATCTATACAGTTGAATAAATTTTAATAGATCAAAGGTGCCTTTTCTCCCGTTTTTCTAACATAATGCCTCTTCTTGTAGTGTAGGTACAGCCATAAAAACCTGGATCCTTTTTCTTTCCATATTGAACTGTCCATGTCAATAAAGTAATTTATTTGAAGTTCAAATGCTTCATTTAGTAGGTTACATGTTACATGGTATTATATACGAATATTTTCTTGCAAGGAAATGCAACTCATCAAAGCGTTATTTTATTTTATTTTATAATTCCATCCAAGGATAAAAACATTTCTAGTTGTACTTCTTGTTCTAAAGACAGAACCACGTCTTCTGAATTTTCCCTACTCATATTTTTCTCCTTCTAGCTAGGCGCTCAGTTGATATCTCCATCTCTTCACAAATTGTTTGGCGATATAACAGCATTTTTTTGTTCCATGCAAAGGCTTTGCATTAATTTTAAAAAATGACGGGTTCCCATAAATTAGAATAACATAGAAGAGAAAAAGATTGCATAGAATTGAGTAAAATTCCGGCATCTGATCTGTTTTCCTAGTTGTCTTCAGATGTCAATTTTTCCAAGACGCTTGAAAGTTTAAAGTATGTTTTTTCGAAATTATTATGTCTGTTGTGGTGTTTATTAACAGAGAAATTGGAATATTTACTTATTCTTGTCATAAATCTTAATAATTTTCCATAAAATAGATGACTTCAAATTATTTAAACATTACTATTACTTTAATTGGATATGCGTAACATGCTTAATGAATAACCGTATTTAAATGAAACACACAAATTATTTGTGCTACTTTACACAATAAAAACTAAATAAATTTAATTTTTAATAGCTTACCTTACAATAATTTACTGAAAACTGAAACGGTTAATTACTACTTGCAAGTTAAACACAATATTTGAACCACCATGCCTTGTAAGTACTTGTTCGCGCATCATTCTGCAAAGTGGAAATTCCACGAAAAACTGTCGTGGCGATATTAATAGCACACATTATTTGGCCCAGCCGTGTTGAGTTTTTTGGGTAGTTTTCTTATAAAAGCGTCATCTATGACTTATACGCTTAGTTTTCCAAACAAATTGATACGTTTTTTGAGCGATTTAAAATTTTTGAACAGTTTTGCGTTAGCTATAATATCCACTATGTAATCAAACAAATGTTGTGCGAATACGTTAATTAAGACTCGAAATTACGAATATTTTTGCTTCACCTTGGTTTTCCCCTTTCAAAAGAAAAAGGGCGGCTGTCGAAAATGGTTGTACTTTTCAAATGCCCACAAATGCCTCCCCTAAATGAGTGCCGCCCGGGGCGGACCGCCCCCACCGCCCCCCTAGCTACACCACTGCTGGGCTCACAGCGCTTTACAAACATGTTCAACAACTACATAAAACACATTGCACTCTAAATCTTCCTAAACATAATTACATAAACAAAATTTCATATAAATGTTCAGAAATGGACGTATCACTGACATAGACTGTTAATTTGATGGAGCAATCCTTAGCGAAACAGGAATCCGTGATGAAGATCCTGATCCAGAAATAATAACAAGACAAATACACACAATTAAATCAAGAGTTCAAGGCTATGCATGCCTGTTAAGAATAAACACACTTATCCCAGCAAAGAAAAAAACAACACATACGTCATTAGGAAGAAAGTTGACATTGTAGCCCAGTTTTTCTATTGCTACACTACCTCTTTTTGTGTTTAACATTTTATTCCTGGACAAATTGTCTTCAACATTCTTTTTTTCAAATGCTTGTTTTCCTTCAACATTGTTACCTAGGGGTTGTAGGGCGCCTATGGCGTCCACTTGTTTCAAAATCCCAAGTAACTTGTTTGATAAATATGAAATTTTAAACTTCCTGAAATGTACACAAAGTATTTTATAATTATAAATCCTCAAATCCTCTTTTTACATCGTTTCCTTTTCCAAAATTAAAATATAACCTCAAACAATGACGTCATATAATATTTATAATATTTTACGGCGATAAATACCACACGCTCTGTTAATCTCGAAACCAAAATGATACCTTTCTCTTTTAACTGCAATGGACTGTTTTTACTAATAGTTACTATGTCCCTCAGCGTAACGGAGTGGGACAGAATGACTGACCTGAGCTTTTATATTATTTATATTTTGCTTGATCTAACGCCCAGATTCTGGTAGATGAATTCCACCTTTAAAAAACAACACACCCTCTAAACATGTCTGCTAGAAGAGAGGGGATGGGGTGTATGTCTTTTGGAGTTGAAGTTTATGTATTCAATGTATGTGTTATTGTTTCTTAGAGTCAGAACTCATAAAACTAGCCATTAAAATAATCAACTATTTTGTTATCCGGTTCTAAGACTTTTGACTGTCTAAATCCTCTAAGCTTCATACGAGTGGTGCTATAATTATATCTTTATTGTTTAACCTCTGATATTATTTGTGTTGTTATTACCTACTTGAGTGCATGACAGGTTATGTTTCTATGTTGGTGGGGCATTTTGTAACTACTATTTTGTAACTACTGTTTGTAACTACTGTTTGTAACTACTTTTTGTAACTACTGTTTGTAACTACTGTTTGTAACTACTGTTTGTAACTACTGTTTGTAACTACTGTTTGTAACTACTGTTTGTAACTACTGTTTGTAACTACTATTTTGTAACTAATATTCGGTACAAATGTATTTCAAATCAAATTATTATTCAATCAATTACTTTTATTTTCGACAATCAACAGACCATTGGTAAACTATAATATCTTTAAAAGTTGACGGTGTGTTGAAAAAACAACACATACATCTCTAACGTGTAAATACCCTACACCCTTGAAAAAAGTTCAGTCTTATGTATAACTGTTTTATATCTGTTTATGTAAAAGTTGTAAAGGTGGCTATTGAAACTAACTTACATCCATCAAACTAAACTTAGATTATAGGCTTTTTCCTATTTTTGTTTGAGTCGTTCCATGCTCCGGCTAGTTTTTGTATCATCTTTAAACGGTTTGTTATAAAAAGCGTTACCGCCATGCGCCATCATGTTAATGATATTACCTGTCTAATACAATTCGTAAAATATTCACTTTTTCTATATTGACTTGCCCGGAACATTAGATTCATATATATCTTGTTAATCTCAATGATATACCATTGCTGTTAAACAGCTCTTATCTCGTTCCCTGTCATATCTCCTCTCGTCTCCCCCCTCGTTTAACCGTTGCCCATCGCTCTACCAGTTGAAAAATCGTTTGGAAATATCAGAAGAATTTTTTTTATAATTTTTTTTTAAATCATGACACCTGCGTGTACACTGTAGGTGGTGGTGAAAGTTAGCTAAGAGAGTCTCAACAAAGTCAATATTGGTCGGGAAAACAAAGCCCAAAAGTGTTTACGATTGGCCGGCGGTACCCATGATGGAGTCGGCCGATAAGTGTTATCATTGGCTGGATGTTCCTGTGTTATTTTGGCCCCGCGCATGCGCGTGTTTACGCCTGAGCGGAACAAAGAGGAACGATAAAAACACGAGGCGTTTACTCACCTCTCAAACAAACGAAACAATCTTCACCTAATGAAATCAACTCATCGGCTGCACGAGCTGAACAATAAGAAAATATGGCGTAAACGTAATGGGGCCATCTTCATTAACATCTTGGGGAGCAATCGTCGTTAGCAATCTTAGGGAGCAATCATCATTAACAATCTTAGAGAGCAATCGTCTTTAACAATCTTAGAGAGCAATCGTCATTAACAATCTTGGAGAGCAATCGTCATTAACAATCTTAGGGAGAAATAGTATTTAACAATCTTAGGGAGCAATCATCATTAGCAATCCTAGAAAGCAATCCTAGAAAGCAATCCTAATAAGCAATCTAAGGGAGCAATCTTCAATACCAATCGTAGGGAGCAATCGCCATTAATAATCTCAAGGAGCAATCGTAATTATCAATCCTATAAAGCAATCCTCATTAGCAAACATAAGGTTCAATCTTCTTTATAAATTTTAGGGAGCAATCATCATTAACAATCATAAAATGTAATAAGTAGAAGCCATTAATTGTAGGGAACCATCCCCTGGAGCAATGGGAGAGAATAGTTGGTAAATTGAGATCAGTTTAAAATACCCATTTTTCATTACTTCCACGCACAGCAGTTTGTGTGTGTGTGTGTGTGAGGGGGGTATTCAGGGTGGGAAGGGAAGACATGGGTCAAGAAAAAGGGAAACAATTCTTTCGAACAAGTTTTTTCCTTCTCTCATTAAATTCAAATCGTTATAAGAAACTTAGAATCAAAAGAGGCCAAACTTGATCTAAATCAATGTTGAGTTATTTACCTGCTTCCGTCTCAAGTCTTTTAAAACAGCTTTTTTTTTGAACATCATAGAAATCTAGTTTAAAAAATGCGTTTTAAATGGAAAAGTAGATGTAAAATTATGTTTACAAATCCTTAAAATTTTTCTTCGAAAGGTAGGGTGTCTTTTATGAAAGAGATTCAAATGCGTACACATTATGTTTTACAGTTATATAAAACTCATTCATAAATTGTCTCAATGAATATAGCAATTAATATTGGTGACCTACAGGGTAAAATAGTGGTCACCTACAGGGTAAAATAGTGGTGACCTACAGGGTAAAATAGTGGTCACCTACAGGGTAAAAAAGTGGTGACCTACAGGGTAAAATAGTGGTGACCTACAGGGTAAAATAGTGGTGACCTACAGGGTAAAATAGTGGTCACCTACAGGGTAAAATAGTGGTGACCTACAGGGTAAAATAGTGGTGACACTGAGCTGCAACAGGGTGAAATAGAGTGGTGCATGGTATTGTGCAGATATAGAGTGAAGGCGTGGTGGTATTTTGCAGATATAAAGTGAAAGAGTAGTGGTATTGTTCTGCTATAGAGTGAAAGAATGGTGGTATTGTGCTAATATAAAGTGAAGGAATGGTGGTATTGTGCTAATATAGAGTGAAGGAATGGTGGTATTGTGCTAATATAGAGTGAAGGAATGGTGGTATTGTGCTAATATAGAGTGAAGGAATGGTGGTATTGTGCTAATATAGAATGAAAGAGTGGTGGTATTGTGCTAATATAGAGTGAAAGAGTGGTGGTATTGTGCTAATATAGAGTGAAAGAGTGGTGGTATTGTGCTAATATAGAGTAAAAAAGTGGTGGTATTGTTCAGATATAGAGTGAAAGAGTGGTGGTATTGTGCTAATATAGAGTGAAGGAATGGTGGTATTGTGCTAATATAGAGTGAAGGAATGGTGGTATTGTGCTAATATAGAGTTAAAGAGTGGTGGTATTGTGCTAATATAGAGTGAAAGAGTGGTGGTATTGTGCTAATATAGAGTGAAGGAATGGTGGTATTGTGCTAATATAGAGTGAAAGACTGGTGGTATTGTGCTAATATAGAGTGAAGATGGTGGTATTGTGCTAATATAGAGTGAAAGAGTGGTGGTATTGTGCTAATATAGAGTGAAAGAGTGGTGGTATTGTGCTAATATAGAGTGAAGGATGGTGGTATTGTGCTAATATAGAGTGAAAGAGGGGTATGTGCAATAGAGTGAAAGTGTGGTATTGTGCTAATATAGAGTGAAAGAGTGGTGGTATTGTGCTAATATAGAGTGAAATAGTGGTGTTATTGTGCTAATATAGAGTGAAAGAGTGGTGGTATTGTGCTAATATAGAGTGAAGGCGTGGTGGTATTGTGCTAATATAGAGTGAAGGAGTGGTGTTATTGTGCTAATATAGAGTGAAAGAGTGGTGGTATTGTGCTAATATAGAGTGAAGGAATGGTGGTATTGTGCTAATTTAGAGTTAAAGAGTGGTGGTATTGTGCTAATATAGAGTGAAGGAGTGGTGGTATTGTGCTAATATAGAGTGAAAGAGTCGTGGTATTGTGCTAATATAGAGTGAAAGAGTGGTGGTATTGTGCTAATATAGAGTGAAAGAATGGTGTAATTGTGCTGATATAGAGTGAAGGAGTGGTGTTATTGTGCTAATATAGAGTGAAGGGGTGGTGTTATTGTGCTGATATAGAGTGAAGGAGTGGTGTTATTGTGCTAATATAGAGTTAAGGAGTGGTGTTATTGTGCTAATATAGAGTGAAGGAGTGGTGTTATTGTGCTAATATAGAGTGAAGGAGTGGTGTTATTGTGCTAATATAGAGTGAAGGAGTGGTGTTATTGTGCTAATATAGAGTGAAAGAGTGGTGGTATTGTGCTAATATAGAGTGAAGGAGTGGTGGTATTGTGCTAATATAGAGTGAAAGAGTGGTGGTAATGTGCTAATATAGAGTGAAGGAGTGGTGGTATTGTGCTAATAAGTAAGAGTGGTATGTGCATATAGAGTGAAAGAGTGGTGTTATTGTGCTAATATAGAGTGAAGAGAGTGGTGGTATTGTGCTAATAGAGTGAGAGTGGAGTATGTGCAATAGAGTGAGTGGTGTATTGTGCTGATATAGAGTGAAAGAGTGGTGTTATTGTGCTAATATAGAGTGAAGGAGTGGTGGTATTGTGCTAATATAGAGTGAAAGAGTGGTGGTATTGTGCTAATATAGAGTGATAGAGTGGTGTTATTGTGCTAATATAGAGTGAAAGAGTGGTGGTATTGTGCAGATATAGAGTGAAGGAGTGGTGGTATTGTGCTAATATAGAGTGAAAGAGTGGTGGTATTGTGCAGATATAGAGTGAAGGAGTGGTGGTATTGTGCTAATATAGAGTGAAAGAGTGGTGGTATTGTGCTAATATAGAGTGAAAGAGCGGTGTTATTGTGCTAATATATAGTGAAAGAGTGGTGTTATTGTGCAGATATAGAGTGAAGGAGTGGTGGTATTGTGCAGATATAGAGTGAAGGCGTGGTGGTATTGTGCAGCAACACGTGAAAGAGTGTTGGTATTGTGCTAATATAGAGTAAAAGAGTGGTGGTATTGTGCTAATATAGAGTGAAAGAGTGGTGTTATTGTGCTAATATATAGTGAAAGAGTGGTGTTATTGTGCAGATATAGAGTGAAGGAGTGGTGGTATTGTGCAGATATAGAGTGAAAGAGTGGTGGTATTGTGCAGATATAGAGTGAAAGAGTGGTGTTATTGTGAAGCTATATAGTGAAGGCGTGGTGGTATTGTGCAGCAACACGTGAAAGAGTGTTGGTAAGAAAACATCCAAGGAACAAGCAGATAATTGAATCTATTTACTTGAAAGAAACGACAAGTCAGTAAAAACACAAACATGTTTAGAGAGTATCATCAGATGAGGGTTCAGTAGGTTCATGGGGGGGGGGTAAACGTAGGGTATTTATGGCGAGGTATGGGCTTGGGTGATTCACGTGGAGATTCGCTTTCAGGTGGTGTTTTTAGGCGTCAGGTCCAGGGAGGAAGTCGAATAAATAATTATTTTTGGGGGGAAGAGGGGGGTGAGGGATTCATTGGAAAAGGTATAATTATTTATTTTTATTTATTTATTTATTTTGTCTGTTTGGAGCCGTCAAATATTTAACTAATCAAACTTCAAAGTTTAATTAATTTATATTATTTCTATTGACCTGATTTTGGAATGCTCAAAATTCTTCTCCTATTCCAGGTGTGGGGTAAACTTCAACCAACTTCGTGATCATAAGGTCTGGACTGAAAGGGGAATGACAACGTGACGTCATTTTATCAGGTTTACAGACAAACATCACATTTATGTGAGTGCACCTCATGGGAACATACATCATATTTCTGTGGGTGCACCTAATGGGAACATACATCATATTTCTGTGGGTGCACCTCATGGGAACATACATCACATTTCATTGGATGCACCTCATGGGAACATACATCACATTTATGTGAGTGCACCTCATGGGAACATACATCATATTTATGTGGGTACACCTCATGTGAACATACATCACATTTCTATGGGTGCACCTCATTGGAACATACATCACATTTATGTGAGTGCACCTCATGGTAACAGACATCACATTTATGTGGGTGCACCTCATGGGAACATACATCACATTTATGTGAGTGCACCTCATTGGAACATACATGACATTTCTATGGGTGCAGCTCATTGGAACATACATCACATTTATGTGGGTGCACCTCATGGGAACATACATCACATTTATGTGAGTGCACCTCATGGGAACATACATCACATTTATGTGGGTGCACCTCATGGGAACATACATCACATTTATGTGGGTGCACCTCATGGGAACATACATCACATTTATGTGAGTGCACCTCATAGGAACATACATCACATTTCTATGGGTGCACCTCATGGGAACATACATCACATTTATGTGAGTGCACCTCATGGGAACATACATAACATTTATGTGGGTGCACCTCATTGGAACATACATCACATTCCCGTGGGTGCACCTCATGGGAACATACATCATATTTATGTGAGTGCACCTCTTGGGAACATACATCACATTCATGAGAGTACATCTCTTGGGAACATACATCACATTTATGTGGGTGCACGTCATGGGAACATTCATCACATTTATGTGGGTGCACCTCATGGGAACATACATCACATTTCTGTGGGTGCACCTCATGGGAACATACATCACATTTATGTGGGTGCACCTCATGGGAACTTACATCACATTTATGTGGGTGCACCTCGTGGGAACATTCACGAGCTTGGTTGATTGTTAAATTTGTATTGGGGTATATCAGGGTCAGCAACTCTTGCTACGTTCGTTTTTTTAGAGTCATAAATCACAATCATAGGCATAATGGGTCAGAAAAGTTTAATGTCAATATTTTTTCTTTCATGGGTAAACATGAAAAGATTTTTTTTAAAATTAATTCTTTTTAAAAAACAAATATTTTCAAAACTATTCATTTCATACTATATAATAAAAGGCAAGTTTCTGTCCGTTCTGTCCCGTCATCTATAGCGATTGGTCCCTCAAACACATATGACTCCTACAGCCAATCATATTGAACACGTTTACGCCATTTACGCGGACGTTCAAAACGAGTTATTTTTGGCGAAGTTCTTACAAGACTTTATTTTGAGTTATGCGCGTTGTGATTTATAGTAAAAAGCTCTGTTTTTACGAGTTATTTATTTTAACTATAATGAATAGTATTTTTGACGTAATGCACATGTAATGCCGGTCGAGACGGCTGTTGGAGGGGAGTTACAACATGCCACCGAACGGTGGCGGAACATCCTTGGACGGGCTTTGTTGCTCGTGTTATTATATTTGATTTACTTTTAAAAAACAATCTCTATCTTTGTGATAGTGGTTCTGAAAGTATGTTAATTATAAAACAATTCCGCGACGTATTTATGTATTAGTAAAAAAGAAGAAATAAAAACTCGAATGGGAATTTAAAAGCAATTTCCAACAAATATTTTACGATTTATATATTCAAGGGAAATCAATCTAGATTACACTAAAAGTCATTTTAAATCAGTAATTATGAAAGTAAACAAAAAAGGATTTCATATCCCCTCACGCTACATCACACCAAGAATGTGTCAATATAATGCACACCACACAAGAGTCTAACATTAGCATTCACAAAGAGGGAAAACCCATAAACTATCATTCGAGATGACATTAAAAGTCATTTCAAATCCAATAATCCTGAAACTAAATAAATTAATTGCTTTCTACAAATTGTTGCTAAAATTACGGGAGACAAACGGAAAGTGTTATCTCAGACATTCCTTCTCCAATATTGTTCTAAATATTATTAGCTATTGTTTGGCGTTTGTTTCAACCCGATAGATGTTATGGTTTGCGAGAAATTAACAAAATACTGATAATTTTTCGTGTTTTGATTTTCCAGGAAATCTATTAAACCTTTTCGGTATTTTTTTGACCGTTGCACATCCTTGGGACTCCTTGGCATATTTGCAAATGACCAGAACCCTCTATCTGGTATGGTTCAGGAGGAGTTGCATGTGCAAACTCGAACAGTGCACAGACGTTTCAAATGTATAAACGCAATTCCCAATAGAAATTGCGTTAAAAAGATGACCTTAATAAATTGCTTATTGTTAATAACTAAAAATAAATCATTATAATCACTCCTAAAAAAATTTAAAAGAAATACATTCTCTTATCTCTCTAAAGAAAGTCATTTTTCTTTCCTCTAAAATTCTTTCTTTAATGCTACAAAGCCAAAAGTGACACGAGTATTTGCTTGATGATAGCTATCAGATTGTTGTACTCGCCATTCGCTCGGCAGTGTAATGTTTAAACGTCACGAGACCTAATCTATGGGGGGATACCCTGAAGCCGTCCTTGGAATAAACTCCCTCCCCCACAGCCCCTTCCCCCAACGGTGATAATTGATTTCTTGTCTATCAACGTCAGCAGGTTACGTCATCGAACTGGAGAACTAGTTTGAAAAACTAAAAACGGAATTTGTTAACAGCACAAAAATCTTTCCCCTTTTTCTTTTGTTTAGATTGTCTGTTGAGACAACAAAACTTCGTAGACTGTCTTTGTTTATTCTGATGTTAAACTTTTGACTGGGTCCAGAAATCTACTACATTGTCATTGTTAAGGAATTTGAATTTTTTAAAGAGCTTTCGAATTTTGGGTTAAAATTTAATAGAGGCGATCTATAAACATTTGGTTTATTACAGACTAGCAAAATACTCGGACTTTGAAGCAGAAAATTAGGGTTTCAGTTAGCGTTGAGAACCCCCGTAACAGCAATTCAAAACACCAATTGATTTCAACCTGGATCATAATGGATATACTTGTTTGTCAATATATGTCAAGGTCGTGTAAAATCAAATAGGGAATAAAATGACATTAAGGGCCCCCGTGTAAAATGCGTGCAGGATGTGCGTATCTCATAAGGCCTGCAGTTTCAATCTAGATCATTATGGAGATACGTGTCTATATTTATTTAAATTGCTTAAAATCTAAAGGGAAATAAAGCTTTAAAAGTTAACCAAAAAAAATATTTTGGGCCCCGGCCCCAAAGGAACAGACGTTAGAAGTTCATTAGCCAATAGAATTTTATTTTTTTTAATATCAAATTTGGTCAATAATTCATACATATACCCAGTAGCCACTGTTTAAAATACCTTTTTGTCATGTGAAAATTCAAGGGTTTGACAGAAAACAGGAAAGGGGAGCGAAGATGTGTAAGGAAAGGAATGAGATTGTTATGAGGTCAACTGAAGTCCAAGGTCCAGCCTGGTATTGTGGTCACTGAGTCGAGGCGGACACGGTAGGTTACATGAGGTGTGTAGTTGTGAGAGGAGATTGAGAAGTTGAATCATTAGAGTGGTGCTATTTGGAATTTTAGATATCACAGTGGTGTATTGTAACATATGTGTATATATTAAATATTTCATGATTAAATTGTATTTTTCCTGACTTGAATTGTAGTGAATTATTGTGCGAGAGATGGTGAAGCCCACAAACAAGAAAGCAAATCAGTCACTTCAAGACGATTGACACTTTTATATAACTCATATTTAAAAATTGAACTAGAGCCCCCGGCCCTAATAAGTGGTGTTTTTAAAAACTTTAAATGCCAGAAACCATCGCAGGAGAGTACTCAACAACTTCCCAAAGTTTCATGCTTCTACCTACACGGGAAAATGAGAATTTGTGATGAGTTAATTTTTATATAAGAAAAAAAACTAAATTTGGGCCCCCGGCCCCAGTGGGTAATAATTTAAATATTTGTTCCGCCTGTCACCATTGCGGGAGGATACTCAACAAATTACCATAGTTTCATACTGTACCTATACGGGAAGTTGGAGAATTAGTCATGAGTCAGTTTTTTTAAAGAAAAAAAAATACATTTGGGCCCCCCCCCGGGAGTGATAATTTAATATTTTGTTCGCCTGTTACCATCTTGGGAGTGTACTAAACAACTTCCCAAAGCATCATGCTTTTACCTACACATGAAATTGGAGAATTAGTGATGAGTCAGTTTTTATATAGCTCATTTTAGGAAAAAACTATATATTTGGGCCCCTGAACCCCAATGATTAGGAATTTTAAAAATCTTTTTCGCCAATTATCGTTGTGAGTGTTTACTTAACAACCTCCCAAATTTTCATGCTTCTACCTACACGAAAAGTTGGAGAATTGGTGATGAGTCAGTCAGTCAGTCAGTCAGTGAGGGCTTTGCCTTTTATTAGTATAAATAAGATATATTATTTATTAATTCTTTCCTAATTGGTGGTGATGACGTGTTATTAATATTTGCTAAGGTTTCATAGGGAAATTACCTTAAATACGTTTGTTAATTCATCAAACTTGTAATTTCATCACATGTGCCAGAAGAAAACCGCGTGAGAAACTCTGATGAATGTTGTGACTTTATATTTTGTGTCCGAAAAAAATAGTGTGAGACGTACTCATAATGACTTAGGTAAATTTATGATATAAAAAACAGAGTATTAGTAGGCCTGACAAGACGTAACACAACAGTGAACGTTTCGGCAAAGAGCCTTCCTCAACGGACAAATAGTACACACATGAAACGAATAACACGGAATAATAATAAAAAAACACTTAGCTGCGGTGAAATCCAAGCAGTCCAGTAGGGATAAAGTAAGAAGAGAAAAGTAAGAGCTTATATAGGAAAGGATAGGGTGGATGTGACCAATCAATCAGCTTGTCAGTGCGAACACAACGTTGATCCCGTGTGGTGTAAGAGTCCCATACTCGTGGATTATTCTATTCTCCAGACTGACCCGGCCGGGTGTGTTTGTACAGGAAACCAAGGCGGTGACAGACATGTCATCGACGCCCATGTGGTCATGTCCATTGAAGTGTCGGGAGATAGGACATTGTTTGTCTTGTTTAATGGCAAGTACATGCTCAGCGATGCGGCACGAGAGTAACCTCCCCGTCTCACCAATGTACTTCAAAGGACAGCGCTTACACACAATGGTGTAGATCACATTGCGGTTGGTACAAAGATAGCCATTCCTAATCTTGAATACCCCCTTAGGGAAGACAATCTGGTCCGTCTGGATAACAAAGGGACATGTCTTGCAGCGATTACGACCACATGGCTTGGTGCCCAGATGGGAGGACGGAATAAGCAGACGGCTACGAACCAATAGGTCTCGCAGATTTTTGTCCCTCCTGAATACAATGAGGGGTGGGGTGGAAAATATGTTGTTTGTATCAGGGTCCGCAAGGAGGATCGTGCGGTTTTTCAAAAATATATCCTTGGCTCTGATGTTGTGGGGATGGTATGTGAGCACCAATTTGCTCCTTTCATTACTATCACTGGAGCGTGATACAAAGGCGTCGGCACGAGTGAAGTTTTTAACCCCCTGAAGTGCAGATTGAAGTATAGCTTCAGGGTAAGACCTTTGTCTAAAAAACTCCACCAATTCCAACGCCTTTTCCAAAAAGTCCTCATTAGATTGACACAGTCTACGGAGGCGAAGAAGTTGTGAAAAGGGAATAGAATCCTTACAGGATTTGGGATGAGACGAGGGATAGAGTAGGTAAGAGTGGCTGTCTGTAGGTTTGAAGTAGGCCGAAGTGAGGAGACAGTTTTTCTGGAGAGTTACAGTAATGTCCAGGAAATTAACCGATAGTTCGGAAATCGTGTGAGTGAACTTAATGGAGGGGTGGAAAGAATCAACAAAGTTGATGAACGTGTCAAGTTCACTCCTTTCCATATGAGTTACCCCAATGCCGTCATCAATATATCTCTGATAGAATTCGGGGAGGCGACCAGTGTATTCTTTTTCCACTCTGTGCTCGAAATGGCCCATGAACAAGCAAGCATAGCTTGGTCAAATTTTAGTCCCCATGGCGACCCCACTGATTTGGTCAAAGAACTAGCCATTGAACTCAAACGAGTTGAGGGTTAGGACCAATTCAGCCAACAGTAGTAAGGCGTGTGTAGGTATATTGGGGTGAGGTTGTCTGTCCAAAAAGTATTGCACAGCCAGAAGACCATCGTTGTGGGGAATGGATGTATAGAGGGAACATACATCAAGGAGGAACAGATAGTGCTTTTCGTTTGGATTGATGCTCAGAGAGTCCAATGTCCGTAAGGCATGGTTGGTGTCCTTAATGTACGTAGGGAGGGATGCCACTATCGGTTGGAAGACACCATCCAAGAATTGAGAAATGTGTTCTGTTGGACAAGAACATGCAGAGACAATAGGTCTACCAGGGTTACCATCCTTGCGAATTTTAGGAAGGAGATAAAAAGATGGCTTACCCAGGTCACTGTCAAAAATGTGCATCCTGGACGCTGATTGAGGTAGAGCGCATTCTGTTATCAACTCATCGATGGTCTTTTTTAACCACCGTGTTGTTTTTAATGATGGGATCTGTGATTCTCTGTTGGTAGAACTGGGTGTCCTCCAGTTGTCTCTGAGCTTCTTTAATATACAACTCCTTATCCCATACAACGACGGCTCCGCCTTTGTCGGCCGGTTTGATGACAATGTCTTTACGGCTGCGCAATAGAGACAAGGCTTTCGACTCAACTTTAGAAAGGTTGGATTGACGGAGTCGAGGTAACAAAAGGTTTTTAATTTCATTCTCTGTGCTTTTGATGTATAAGTCCAGAGCCTTGGATTGACCAGGCGGTGGTGTCCAAGTAGATTTCCTTTGTTTTTGGAATGGGAATAATTCATCTTCGGGAAGCGTGTTGTTTTTCCCGGCAAAATGGAACTGAAGTCTGAGAGCGCGGAAAAAAACGTTGAGAATCGCTCTGTAGTTGAAAGCGGTCGCAAGATGGTGTAAGAGGAATGAATTTAAGACCCTTAGATAGAAGGGATCTTTCATTCTCTGAGAGTGGTAAATCCGGGGGTATGCAAATTACTAAATTCTTGTTGGTGGTGGTCTGTAGAGGTATAACTTGAGGAGGTTTGAGGTTACCCCCATTACTTCATAATGACTTGTCGACTAATCCGTGTTACTTTAAATAAGCCTGGGATGCAATGGTTTTATCTAATGTGTCGGAGAAATACAGTTTGAGAACAACTTGTGAAAGCATTATTATTTTTATCTGTTGTGACATATAATAACCGTGTGCGGTTCACTGGTCACTGAGTTTGATTGAATGCTCTGGGACTATAACCGTGAGACTCACTGGTCACTGAGTTTGATTGAATGCTCTGGGACTATAACCATGAGACTCACTGGTCACTGAGTTTGATTGAATGCTCTGGGACTATAACCGTGAGACTCACTGAACAATGGGTTAACACACATCGGATTCTTTAGTCAATCATAATCTGAGGTCACCTGATGCAGGTGCTGGCTTGACTTAATCTGAAGTCATGTACGGCACGCGCCAGTCAATTTGAGATTATATGATGCAGGTGCTGGCTTGACTTAATGCTCTGTGACTATTACCGTGAGACTCACTGGTCACTGAGTTTGATTGAATGCTCTGGGTCTATTACCGTGAGACTCACTGGTGGCTGAGTTTGATTGAATGCTCTGGGACTATTACCGTGAGACTCACTGAACAATGGGTTAACACACATCGGATTCTTTAGTCAATCATAATCTGAGGTCACCTGATGCAGGTGCTGGCTTGACTTAATCTGAAATCATGTACGGCACGTGACCGTCAATTTGAGATCGCATGATGCAGGTGCTGGCTTGACTTAATCTGCAGTCATGTACGACACGCGCCAGTCAATTTGAGATCACCTGATGCAGGTGCTGGCTTGACTTAATCTGCAGTCATGTACGCGACGTGCCAGTCAATTTGAGATCACCTGATGCAGGTGCTGGCTTGACTTAATCTGCAGTCATGTACGGCACGTGACAGTCAATTTGAGATCGAATGATGCAGGTGCTGGCGTGACTTAATCTGCAGTCATGTACGCGACGTGCCAGTCAATTTGAGATCACCTGATGCAGGTGTTGGCTTGACTTAATCTGCAGTCATGTACGCCACGCGCCAGTCAATTTGAGATCACCTGATGCAGGTGCTGGTTTGACTTAATCTGAATTCATGTGCGGCACGCGCCTGTCAATTTGAGCAGACTACACACCACGTGCCCAGACCCCCTTCTTACAGAACACGTGGTTCTGACTCCATGCGTGCTAACAGTCATGAGTAAGAAAGAATATCTCTGGCCCTACAGGTGCATGTTGACTGACTATATTAGCTAGATATTGTCGCGATGTTCTAGGGTGTTTGTTTTTTTCTTAGCTGTTTTCTATTTTCTGTGTTTTTTTAAACACAAAACTTGTGTTTGTTATAGGGTTGGTCTTCTCTCGGACAGGAAGGTTTGTGTTATAGGGTTGGTCTTCTCTCGGACAGGGAGGTTTGTGTTATAGGGTTGGTCTTCTCTCCGACAGGAAAGTTTGTGTTATAGTGTTGGTCTTCTCTCAGACAGGAAGGTTTGTGTTATAGTGTTGGTCTTCTCTCAGACAGGAAGGTTTGTGCTATAGGGATGGTCTTCTCTCGGACAGGAAGGTTTGTGTTATAGGGTTGGACTTCTCTCAGACAGGAAGGTTTGTGTTATAGGGTTGGTTTTCTCTCGGACAGGAAGGTTTGTGTTATAGGGTTGGTCTTTACTCAGACAGGAAGGTCTGTGTTATAGGGTTGGTCTTCTCTCCGACAGGAAGGTTTTATATCTCATAACGTAATTTTTATAACTTTTTTTATGCAAGGTTGTCGTAAAATAATGCTATTATGCTATTATTTTTCAGAATATATATATAATTAAAAATACGTTTATAAAATGTCCTTATATCAAAAGTGTAAACAAGTTTTTATTTGTTACAGCTTCTATAAGGATCCATCATTGTGTTATCAGATATCTTGCTCGACCACTCCTCAAGCAGACGACTCTATCGTGTTGGTCATTTCTCAAACCGTAAATATGACAATTTTCAGCATATATTTAGAAGTATAAAAATTTCGTTTGAAGATATATAATAAATTTGTAAAAAGGTTTTGTCTTGGTGAAGTCCTCTAAGGCGACTCTAATTAGAATCAATGACTAGCAAATGAGATACGCCCTCATAAAATACACGAATTTTTATGAATACCTCATCTTTATAAAATTGGTCCAACTAAATGCCCTGGATATTTCATATTTATAAATCTCCACAATGATACCGCGAGACGTACTTGTGAGCGCGAGGTCTAGAAACTGAAAGCTGTTGCTTAGACTAGGATTCTTTTTGTCATTCTCTACTTTGAACCTAAATGTTTCTTTTACATCACATTTTAACATATTTTTAATTTAAAAAACCCTAAAAACCAAGTTTTTCACTATAAATCCTTTATGTACTAGACGTAACTAAAAGAATGTTCATTATAATACGCAGCGCAAGACCATCCAAAAATACAAAATTGCAGTTGTGTCGTAAAACATGTTTAACATAATTCGCACCGATCAGGAATATGTTTATAAAAAGTGTTGCCAATAAAAACGCACCTTATTGCGCGACAGAAAGGTTGTTCAATATAAAACGCACCGCGACACTCTATCTAAAAAAAATAACATGATACATAGGAATAAATAAAATAATCTAAAAATTCAATTATTTAATTACAGAACATGCGATCGATCTGAAATTTTGATACATAGTTTTTATCATTGCCACAAAACTGTATGCTAAATTTCAGCTCAATAGCTTACGGGGAAGTAGGTTAAAAATCGATCCAAAGTTTTGGCGACCGACAATCAAGCAAGCAATCAAGGGTTCAACCAGGACCAGACACCACGAGTTAATATAAAGGATTTAGAAATAAATAATGTACTTATATACAGCGGTTATTATGAGTTTAAATACTAACAAATTTCCCCTGTGAAAAATAGTTTATTAAGGTTTCCATTTATTTGGAAAAATAATAATTTCAGGATATGATTCTTGACTATGCGGGTAGCATTCACTTTGACTAAAAATTCATTTCTAATAATAGAACAGTTTGAAAGCAACGTGTATAATGATCACACACACTTCTATAGACTAATAAAAAAGAAAAATTTAAAACTATCGTAAAGACAAGGCTGGAATCGGGTTAAAAAAAGTCTCGTTTTCGTCTTCTTTTATTTATTTATTATATTTTAAAATCCTAACTTTCATGCTAAATATTAATATAAAACTAAATTTTTAAAATGCTAAAAATGCGTTTCAACTGATAACATTTATATTTAAATATCAAATAAAATAACGAAGTGATTATTCGGAGATATCTCCGTATGACGCTGGGCATTATAGACAGATATGTCCCATGATTCTTAGCGTCATACGCAAATGTTTTTGGCTGGTCATGTGACTACTTGCCGATTTGATATAAGATTTTAAAAAATTAATACCATTCATGAGCTTCTGTGGTCTCAGGTTTGGGGCATTAGATTCTTGAACTCTAAGTGTCAAGTGGAGGTTCGAGTTTCAATTGAGTCTTTTTTTTTAAGGTTGTAGTTTCAGTTTTAGGGTCTGGGTTAGGTTTAGTTGTCTATTTTTTAAATTAAAATAGAAAAAAAAACACAAATATAACAACCAAAAATACGATTTATTGAGCGCACCGTTCTCTTTGTTTTACCAAATTAATTTTAAAATCATAAATCTTTTTGAAATAAATTTTAAGCTATGATAGGTATATACTAAATTTGAACGGAAATTGTGTTTGTTTTTTTTTAAAAGAAATCTCCGTATAACGCCTTGCGTTATTCGGAGATATCTCCGCATAACGCCTCCCATAAAATAATGCACCAACACGCGGACCAAATATTCCCATGTGTAATGATACCTACCGGCAGCTATATGATCAGGGCAGACAACCCACACAGATGAGACTATTTCATTCGTAGGCGGTTAACATGTAGCGAGGTGCCCTTCGTAGCATCGAGCTTTAAAAAAACTACAACAAAACAACTTCATAATGAAAGAAATAAATAGAAAAAATTTTCAAATTAGGAAACGGCCCTAACTTAGTTTGCCCTCGACTTGGTTGACTCATAGTTCTCATTGGCTTTGTTTGAATCTTACTATTTTTGTCCAATGGAAAAATGTTAAATTTAAGATTTTTTTTCATTAAAAAAATATATATAAAAGATGATGAACTATCTGCAAGTGTAAAAACGGAATCGTCTGAAAAAAAGACAAAAAAATGTGGCCTCTTTCTGGGAACAACGTTTTTAAAAATGAAAAAAAAAGAATTTTGGCCGTTAAATGATAAAATTTCGTTCGTTTGGGCTGCCGGCGTGTTTGAAAAGGGAAACGGCTGGCCAGCTGAACGCATGTTTGACATGCCTGATTGCCACAACATATATTTCTTTATAAAGTTAACATATTTTCTTTTTTAAATTTTCAAATGCTTCGTTTTTCTTTTTTACCACTTGCAAACATAAGCAATAGACCAATTCCGTTCTCTATCTATAGTCGATCTATTGCGCACTTCCATTACACAATTCATCGCCCAGAGCAGGGCTTAAAACGTGTCTCATTCTTTTATCTACTCTCAAGAGTCTATCTTCCTGGACAGTCATTACCCCGTACCCCAATCACCCCTCCACCCAGTCCGGGGTGTGCCACGGTCTATCTGCCTGGACAGTCATTACCCCGTACCCCAATCCCCCCTCCACCCAGTCCGGGGTGTGCCACGTCACCGAATGTCCATATTTTATCCTTCATACGAGGTTGCACCCCGGGGGATAAATGACCGGTATATTTGATTCTTTCTCCATCTGTATCTCCGGGCCTTCTCATTTTGAGGTCAGCACCTCTTTTTATTGGATTTGCCACACATAATCAGAGGAGTCCATTCGATGTTTCCAGAGTGGAAACAAAAACAACAAATCGGTGGAAGCGGAATGTTTCTGCCCTGAATACTTGGAGTTGGATCGATTACAAATTTTCGGAGTCGTGTAAAATTTTGGCTTGATTTATTTATTTCCTAGTACATGTAAGTGAAAATCCTCTAAATTAATTAACTTATGAATCAAGTTCGTAGTTTATTTATTTATTTTGTACACTTATATAGGGGAGTACCCGGGCTACGGCTGGGCTCACCACGCTTGCCAAACATGTCCAACAACTAGAGAAAACACATTGCACTCTCAATCTTCCTAAACATAGTTACACACACAACACTAATTACAAATGTCAAGAAATGTTTTGTCTCAACGGGTTAGTTTATTTAAACAAAGCAAACATTTTTCTTTTCGCCAAAGAAGACTGAATATTATAGAGAAACCGCATACTCAAATAAAAATCCCTTTTACGATGTCGACTGATAGATCCTTTAAAACTTGATAACAAGTAGAAAGTAGGGACTTATTTGTGAGAAAAGAATTCGGTTTTACGCCTTTGTTTTTTATCCCCAGACGTAGGAAACCTGGTAAAAATCCATTTATCGCCTCACTGTGTGACCTAAACACCGCTGGACTGAGAGTTGATTTCCTTTTCAAATAAAGGAGCAATGTTGTTTGGCTCCGGTGGGCCCAAAAGTCAGCGGATTGGATCTCAAGTCTGGCAGTGACGAGACTGGAGCGAGGGTTGGAGGTTTATGAAAATGAGAACATTTTCCTGACTGCCCAAATGAGAAATATGTCAATATGCTGGGACCTCAGAGTGCAGCACGTCTTCACTCGGGACGGAATTGCGTTCAGGCGAGGTGAAGGGGAAAGGAGCGGCGGGTGGAAGTAATGGTGTTGTTAAGGGATGGTGGCATAATATGGACTGTGGAGGTGATAAAACTACTGGTATTCTGGGATATTGTGACGTAATGGTGAATGGGATGAGATGCTGATATGGTGAGGCAATGGTGACTGGGTTGAGATGCTGATATGGTGAGCCAATGGTGACTGGGTTGAGATGCTGATATGGTGAGCCAATGGTGACTGGGTTGAGATGCTGATGTTGGGATATGGTGAGACAATGGTGAATGGGTTGAGATGCTGATATGGTGAGATAATGGTGAATGGGTTGAGATGCTGATATGGTGAGACAATGGTGAATGGGTTGAGGTGCTGATATGGTGAAACAATGGTGAATGCGTTGAGATGCTGATATGGTGAGACAATGGTGAATGGGTTGAGATGCTGATATGGTGAGAAATTGGTGAATGGGTTGAGATGCTGATATGGTGAGACAATGGTGAATGGGTTGAGATGCTGATATGGTGAGACAATGGTGAATGGGTTGAGATGCTGATATGGTGAGCCAATGGTGAATGGGTTGAGATGCTGATATGGTGAGACAATGGTGAATGGGTTGAGATGATGATATGGTGAGCCAATGGTGAATGGGTTGAGATGCTGATATGGTGAGACAATGGTGAATGTGTTAAGATGCTGATATGGTGAGACAATGGTGATTGGATTGAGATGCTGATATGGTGAGACAATGGTGATTGGGTTGAGATAATGATATGGTGAGACAATGGTGAATGGGTTGAGATGCTGATATGGTGAGACAATGGTGAATGGGTTGAGATGCTGATATGGTGAGACAATGGTGAATGGGTTGAGATGCTGATATGGTGAGCCAATGGTGAATGGGTTGAGATGCTGATATTGTGAGCCAACGGTGAATGGGTTGAGATGATGATATGGTGAGCCAATGGTGAATGGGTTGAGATGCTGATATGGTGAGACAATGGTGAATGTGTTAAGATGCTGATATGGTGAGACAATGGTGATTGGATTGAGATGCTGATATGGTGAGACAATGGTGATTGGGTTGAGATAATGATATGGTGAGACAATGGTGAATGGGTTGAGATGCTGATATGGTGAGACAATGGTGAATGGGTTGAGATGCTGATATGGGGAGACAATGGTGAATGGGTTGAGATGCTGATATGGTGAGACAATGGTGAATGGGTTGAGATGCTGATATTGAGAGCCAATGGTGAATGGGTTGAGATGCTGATATGGTGAGACAATGGTGAATGGGTTGAGATGCTGATATGGTGAGCCAATGGTGAATGGGTTGAGATGCTGATATGGTGAGCCAATGGTGACTGGATTGAGATGCTGATATGGTGAGCCAATGGTGACTGGGTTGAGATGCTGATATTGGGATATGGTGAGACAATGGTGAATGGGTTGAGATGCTGATATGGTGAGACAATGGTGAATGGGTTGAGATGCTGATATGGTGAGACAATGGTGAATGGGTTGAGATGCTGATATGGTGAGACAATGGTGAATGGGTTGAGATGCTGATATGGTGAGCCAATGGTGAATGTGTTGAGATGCTGATATGGTGAGACAATGGTGAATGGGTTGAGATTCTGATATGGTGAGCCAATGGTGAATGGGTTGAGATGCTGATATGGTGAGACAATGGTGAATGGGTTAAGATGCTGAAATGGTGAGACAATGGCGATTGGATTGAGATGCTGATATGGTGAGACAATGGTGATTGGGTTGAGATGATGATATGGTGAGACAATGGTGAATGGATTGAGATACTGATATGGTGAGACAATGGTGAATGGGCTGAGATGCTGATATTGTGAGACAATGGTGAATGGGTTGAGATGCTGATATGGTGAGACAATGGTGAATGGGTTGAGATGCTGATATGGTGAGACAATGGTGAATGGGTTGAGATGCTGATATGGTGAGACAATGGTGAATGGGTTGAGATGCTGATATGGTGAGCCAATGGTGAATGGGTTGAGATGCTGATATGGTGAGACAATGGTGAATGGGCTGAGATGCTGATATGGTGAGACAATGGTGAAATGGTTGAGATGCTGATATGGTGAGACAATGGTGAATGGGTTGAGATGCTGATATGGTGAGACAATGGTGAATGGGTTGAGATGCTGATATGGTGAGACAATGGTGAATGGGTTGAGATGCTGATATGGTGAGAAAATGGTGAATGGGTTGAGATGCTGATATGGTGAGACAATGGTGAATGGGTTGAGATGCTGATATGGTGAGCCAATGGTGAATGGGTTGAGATGCTGATATGGTGAGCCAATGGTGAATGGGTTGAGATGCTGATATGGTGAGACAATGGTGAATGGGCTGAGATGCTGATATGGTGAGACAATGGTGAATGGGCTGAGATGCTGATATGGTGAGACAATGGTGAATGGGTTGAGATGCTGATATGGTGAGACAATGGTGAATGGGTTGAGATGCTGATATGGTGAGACAATGGTGAATGGGATGAGATGCTGATATGGTGAGACAATGGTGAATGGGTTGAGATGCTGATATGGTGAGCCAATGGTGAATGGTTGAGATGCTGATATGGTGAGACAATGGTGAATGTGTTGAGATGCTGATATGGTGAGCCAATGGTGAATGGGTTGAGATGCTGATATGGTGAGACAATGGTGAATGGGTTGAGATGCTGATATGGTGAGCGAATGGTGAATGGTTGAGATGCTGATATGGTGAGACAATGGTGAATGGGTTGAAATGCTGATTATGTGTATTAAGTTTGTGGAGTTAAGGACTTGTTATTTTATTAAGCCTTAATGTGAAAAGATATTGTCGTCATGATTTTTTTAAAAAATGAAATCAAATTTTTGGTATAGGTGGTATTAGTTTATATTGCCAAAAACTGCTAGTCCTTTGAGTGTGTGTGTTTATGTGCACGCACGAGGTCGTTTATGTGTGTGTGTGTACACGAGGCGTTGATTTGTGTGCAAGTGTGTGTAAGGGGTGGGGTGTTTGGAGAATCAAATTATTTGATGGATTGACGCGGGAACAAGGATGAGGCGGCGGAATGTTCGGAAAATCGAAAATAAGGGGCCATGCTTGGCCGAGTGTGCGATTTAAGTTTTAGTTAGGAGGCCGCCTGAGGGTGGGGCTGGGTAGGGGGCAGTGACTTGTTTGGGGTGAAAGGTCAGGGCCAGTACTATTGATTGGACGACAGATCTAACTAGGATATTGGGATTGGGGAATGCTAAAAGTTTGGGATTTGACCACATTGTATCCAGGAGAGTAATATGTGATAGGTTTAGTGGCACAAGTAGGGGATGTGGGTATAAAGTTTAAGATTAATGTTCCATTATATAAATATCTGGACCAACTGTCACAGCACTAGACATTGATCTGGACCAACTGTCACAGTACTAGACATTGATCTGGACCAACTGTCACAGCATTAGACATTGATCTGGACCAACTGTCACAGTACTAGACATTGATCTGGACCAACTGTCACAGCACTAGACATTGATCTGGACCAACTGTCACAGCACTAGACATTGACATGAACTATCGTTAAGACGTGTCGGTAAGAGATCACGAGTGGGTACAATGTGTTGGCTTAGAGAGTCTAGCTGCAGTCTAGCACAACTTAAGATACGCTAGAAATTCAGGAGTAGGGCCGCTTGAATGTACGGCTGATTGAATTATAAGATGGGGTTGTTTCAATTATAAGATGGGTTTGATTGAATTATAAGATGGGGTTGATTGAATTATAAGATGGGTTTGATTGAATTATAAGATGGGGTAGATTGAATTATAAGATGGGGTTGGTTGAATTAAAAGATGTGTATGATTGAATTATAAGATGGGGTAGATTGAATTATAAGATGGGGTAGATTGAATTATAAGATGGGTCTGATTGAATTATAAGATGGGGTAGATTGAATTATAAGATGGGGTTGATTGAATTATAAGATTGTATGATTGAATTATAAGATGGGTCTGATTGAATTATAAGATGGGTATGATTGAATTATAAGATGGGTCTGATTGAATTATAAGATGGGGTAGATTGAATTATAAGATGGGTCTGATTGAATTATAAGATGGGGTAGATTGAATTATAAGATGGGGTTGATTGAATTATAAGATGTGTATGATTGAATTATAAGATGGGTCTGATTGAATTATAAGATGGGTATGATTGAATTATAAGATGGGTCTGATTGAATTATAAGATGGGTCTGATTGAATTATAAGATGGGTATGATTGAATTAAAAGATGGGGTTGATTGAATTATAAGATGAGGTTGATTGAATTATAATCTTTGCAACTTAAAGGATAATTTAGGGCGACTGGTAGAAATTGTACCCAGCACTTTGTGAAGGGTAAGTAAGATGAGATTACTGTGGCGGGTCGGGGGAAGATAACTGTTGGTTCCATGGATCCGTTGATTTGATTGAAGCGTTCAGTGCAAGGGTACGTTAGTGGGGGGGGGTGTTTTTGTACTTTCCTTCTGTTGTATTGACCTTCTGTAGTACCAACAAAATAACTGTGTTAGTGACTTATGAAAGTGAAGAGCTAAAATCTTATCACATGTCTAATGATCGTTGTTTATCTGGCCGTGTATCTATTAAAGTAGAGTTAGACGTTATAAATATTATACTGACCTACAATAACGTTGTTTTTTTGTTTAACAAGATTTTGGTAAAACATGGCTTTTATTAGTGAGTAGGGGCCGTCCATAAAGTACGTCACGCTATTTTTGACCATATTTGACCCCCCCTCCCCCTGTCACAAATTGTCACAAATCTCGGGACGCTAAAGTGCATCATACTTTCTAAAAAAAAATTAAATTAATACCTAATTAAAATATTAAATTTAATACATAAAATACACTTCACCATTAAGCTGTATTAAAATATAAAATTTCCACTTAAAAGAAGGGATGTACCTGAATAAATATTTTGAAATCCGGCCGGAGCCAGATTTTTCCGGATTTATGATGTGAAATCCGGCCAGAGCCGGAGTCAGATTTGTTAAAATAGCCGGATTCCGGATTTGCAGGAGCCAATATGAATATATATGAATTAGGGCTGTACCGGCCTCCCGGATTTATGAAGTGAAATCCGGTCGGAGGCGAAGCCGGATTTGTTAAAATAGCCAGATTCCGAATTTCATGGACAGGGCTATCTTTAGACATAGGCAAACTAGGCAGCCGCCTAGGGCCTTCGATTAGTCGCATCATTAGGCCCTAATATAGAAATAACAGTGCGTTTGTAAAAATGTATAAGTATGTCGTCGAAATTGTTCCGACTAAATATCCGGATATTCTAATAATATATTTTTCGCCATTAAATGACAGTATCTATATTTAGATTATGCTATCGATCCACTTGTAGAGTATAATTTGAAATGTAAATTAGTTTTTTTAATAAATAAAGAATTATTGTTGATTAATAGTCAATAAATACAACATTTACTTAAATGACACAGGTATAAGAAGATAAACTGACTGACAGAGAGTTAATTGTATTCATATTCATATACTTTAACGTAATAGTATTGGAAGGCCCTACGTTGAGCCCAGCATCACTGTCAACGGCCAGAGACTCAACACAGTGCAACGGTTCACATACCTAGGCAGCACACTGTCGCAAAATGTCACCATCGATGACGAAGTGAGCGTCAGGATTGCCAGAGCCAGCTCCACTTTCGGCAGGTTGTACTCAAATGTCTGGAACAGAAGAGGCATTACCATCCAGACCAAGCTGAAAGTGTACAGGGTGGTGGTGCTCCCCACACTGCTATATGCGTGGGAAACATGGACTGTGTATCAGCGCGCCATGCTAGGAAGCTTAACCACTTTCATTCAACAAGCCTCAGGAAGATCCTCGGCATAAAGTTGCAGGATAAAATACCAGACACAGTGATACTGACCAAGGCAGGTCTCCCCAGCATATTCACACTCCTGATGCAGTCCCAGCTTCGTTGGGAAGGGCACATGGTCCGAATGCCAGACGAGAGACTGCCAAAGAGACTCTTCTATGGCGAGCTCCAGCATGGCCAGCGGTCCCACGGTGGGCAAAAGAAACGCTACAAAGACACAATGAAAACTCACTGAAAGCGTTTGCCATCAATCCAGACACGTGGGAACTTGCTGCAATGGACCGTTCCACCTGGCGTTCTTCCATCCACGGAACTTGCTGCAATGGACCGTTCCACCTGGCGTTCTTCCATCCACGAAGGTGCCAAGTCATGCGAGGCAAATAGGATCACCTCCGCAGAAAAGAAGAGGCAAGCCCGAAAGGCCCGTGCTGTCAACCCTCCTGGAGATGTCCCACTCGTCCCTTGTCCCTTCTGTTCCCGAACCTTCCGCGCTAGGATCGGCCTCATGAGCCATCTGCGCACGCACAATCAAAGCCAGTCCCAGCAACACTCGGATGACTAGAGTGGTCTTCGTCGAATCGACGGACGAACAACAACACAGTGTTGGAGGGCCATTGTAATTCTGAAGTTGTGATTTAAAGCTATCGAGTTTCTTAACTTTCGTACTAATGTTTAGGTCGAGATTGGACAAAGAAACATTTGGAAACATTTGGAAACATTTGGAAACATTTGGAAACATTTGGAAACATTTGGAAACATTTGGCCGGGTTGCCAATATTTCCTCGTTGCACATCAAAAGTGGAAAAGATCATAGTGTTAAGGTTACCACTAAAAGATCATAGTGTTAAGGTTACCACTAAAAGATCATAGTGTTAAGGTTACCACCTAAAGATCATAGTGTTAAGGTTACCACCTAAAGATCATAGTCTTAAGGTTATCACCTAAAGATCATAAAGTTAAGGTTACCACCTAAAGATCATAGTGTTATAGTTACCACCTAAAGATCATAGTGTTAAGGTTACCGCCTAAAGATCATAGTGTTAAGGTTACCACCTAAAGATCACAGTGTTAAGGTTACCACCTAAAGATCACAGTGTTAAGGTTACCACCTAAAGATCATAGTGTTAAGGTTACCACCTAAAGATCATAGTGTTAAGGTTACCACCTAAAGATCATAGTGTTAAGGTTACCACCTAAAGATCATAGTGTTAAGGTTACCACCTAAAGATCACAGTGTTAAGGTTACCACCAAAAGATCACAGTGTTAAGGTTACCACCTAAAGATCATAGTGTTAAGGTTACCACCTAAAGATCACAGTGTTAAGGTTACCACCTAAAGATCACAGTGTTAAGGTTACCACCTAAAGATCATAGTGTTAAGGTTACCACCTAAAGATCATAGTGTTAAGGTTACCACCTAAAGATCACAGTGTTAAGGTTACCACCTAAAGATCACAGTGTTAAGGTTACCACCTAAAGATCACAGTGTTAAGGTTACCACCTAAAGATCACATGCAGTGTTAAGGTTACCACCTAAAGATCACAGTGTAAAGGTCACCACCTAAAGATCATATTGTTAAGATTACCACCAAAAGATCACAGTGTTAAGGTTACCACCTAAAGATCAAAGTGTTAAGGTTACCACCTAAAGATCACAGTGTTAAGGTTACCACCTAAAGATCATAGTGTTAAGGTTACCACCTAAAGATCGTAGTGTTAAGATTACCACCTAAAGATCATAGTGTTAAGATTACCACCTAAAGATCATAGTCTTAAGGTTATCACCTAAAGATCATAGTGTTAAGGTTACCACCTAAAGATCATAGTGTTAAGGTTACCACCTAAAGATCAAAGTGTTAAGATTACCACCTAAAGATCATAGTGTTAAGATTACCTTTACATAACAGGAGATGAAAACAATCGTTATAATAAATCACGTACAAAAGAGAATGACGTTTGAAAGAACAAACAGATGAATAAATTATGAATAAATAAATTATGAATAAATTATGAATAAATTATGAATAAATTATGCTGTTAGCGGGAGTTGTTAATAGTTAAATTTTAAATTTGTGTTTCTAAAAGAATCCATCGATAAATTCTACACTAGATAGATCGAACTTCATCTCTGGGGATCGTCTTGTAACTCAACACGGGGTGTTCATATTTAACTCACTACCTGATATAAAATTTAGTGATCGTTACCGAGTTTTTTAAATTACTTCATAATTAAACATGCCTCACGGGTGGACAACAGAAGAAAGACATGTCTGTATTTATCTGTGATTGGGCACGGACGTATACAACATGGAAACAATCATACAATAGGTAACACTCACTAGAAACTTACTTGTATGGGTATACATTAAATATTAAGCGTAGAACGCAATAATTTTCTGTATGAATTAAAAGCAGCGTCTGTAACAGATAAGATAGGATACGATATTATGTAAGCTGCAAAGATTCAGGTGATTATTTTATTTTTTGGGTGGGGAAAATATACTTTAAAAGTGTCGTGTCAAGAATATTTTTTTAAATCATTTAATAAGACAATTACAATTTATACAATTACTGTGATGACGTTTGCAAAGTTTAAGGTAAGGATAGTTAGGAGAAAATCTGCCTGAAACCGGAAATAGAATTAACCAAACCATGTGGGAAAAGTGAACGCTTCCGACGAACGAGTTCTTCTGTTTCCTAATAGATTTGGAAGCAGGCCATGGGGGTGGAAGGTTAAAGTATTGCTCACCAAACTACTAGAAATTCGGTAGAGCGTTGGGTAGAGGGAAGGGGCAGTAGAGCGGGGAGGAGCGGGGATTAATCAAGCCAGGGTGGAAAACAAATGTGTCGTCCCCAAGTGCTGACAGTCGTGACGCCCCTGACGGGGACCTGACCAGCGCCGATGTTGCTGTGAACTGATTAATGGACGAACTCTTAGCACAGAGACTGCCCGGGGCGCTGAGGACCCGACGGGAAGGTTCAAAGACGGAAATGAATCCGTACATTTTATGGGCTTTTCGAGGAGGCGATAGACTGAAGGTCTTTTTGGTCTTGTCATTCAATCGGGGATCAGAGGTCATTCTTAATGTTAATGTCTAGTCAAGTATCAAGTCTATGGACTATTAGGGGCGGGGGGGATACACGGGATGTAAAGGTACATGTGTTAGTACACAGACGTACATAATCATTCGCTATAGTGAAAACACGAGTGAGTTGACAGTATGCTTAGCATAACATTCATGATATATTAGTATAAAAAGTGGCGTGGGCGGGTGTGCAGGGGCATGCAATAACATTAGAGAAAATAAACACACCAGTACGCATCACAATACGTAGACAAATACGAGACCTGTAATAGTATAAACATTATATACACTCGTATAAAAAGGTATAAAAGGAAATAAATAGATGGACAAGTCAGTATAAAGGCGAAATTAATTTCGCCCTCATGTATCGTCATGCGTGGTTAGCAGTTGGGGTGTTAGGGTGTGCATCAGGTGGGATGTTAGGGTGTGCATAAGGTGGGATGTTATGGGTGTGCATGAGGTGGGATGTTAGGGTGTGCATCAGGTGGGATGTTAGGGTGTGCATCAGTTCGTGTGTTGGGGTGTGCATCAGTTGGTGTGTTGGGGTGTGCATCAGGTGGGGTGTTAGGGTGTGCATCAGGTGGGATGTTAGGGTGTGCATTAGGTGGGATGTTAGGGTGTGCATCAGGTGGGATGTTAGGGTGTGCATCAGGTGGGATGTTAGGGTGTGCATCAGTTGGTGTGTTGGGGTGTGCATCAGTTGGTGTGTTGGGGTGTGCATCAGGTGGGATGTTAGGGTGCGCATCAGTTGGTGGTTGGGGTGTGCATCAGGTGGGGTGTTAGGGTGTACATCAGTCGGTGTGTTGGGGTGTGCATCAGATGGGATATTAGGGTGTGCATCAGGTAGGATGTTAGGGTGTGCATCAGTTGGTGTGTTGGGGTGTGCATCAGAAGGAGTGTTAGGGTGTGCATCAGTTGGTGTGTTGCGGTGTGCATCAGGTGGGATGTTAGGGTGTGCATCAGTTGGTGTGTTGGGGTGTGCATCAGTTGGTGTGTTGGGGTGTGCATCAGGTGGGATGTTAGAGTGCGCATCAGTTGGTGGTTGGGGTGTGCATCAGGTGGGGTGTTAGGGTGTGCATCAGTTCGTGTGTTGGGGTGTGCATCAGATGGGATATTAGGGTGTGCATCAGGTAGGATGTTAGGGTGTGCATCAGTTGGTGTGTTGGGGTGTGCATCAGATGGAGTGTTAGGGTGTGCATCAGTTGGTGTGTTGCGGTGTGCATCAGGTGGGATGTTAGAGTGTGCATCAGTTGATGTGTTGGGATGTGCATCAGGTGGGATGTTAGGGTGTGCATCAGGTGGGATGTTAGGGTGTGCATCAGGTGGGATGTTAGGGTGTGCATTAGGTGGGATGTTAGGGTGTGCATCAGGTTGGATGTTAAGATGTGCATCAGGTGGGATGTTAGGGTGTGCATCAGGTGGGATGTTAGGGTGTGCATCAGGTGGGATGTTAGGGTGTGCATCAGTTGGTGTGTTGGGGTGTGCATCAGTTGGTGTGTTTGGGTGTGCATCAGGTGGGATGTTAGGGTGCGCATCAGTTGGTGGTTGGGGTGTGCATCAGGTGGGGTGTTAGGGTGTGCATCAGTTGGTGTGTTGGGATGTGCATCAGGTGGGGATGTTAGGGTGTGCATCAGGTGGGGTGTTAGGGTGTGCATCAGTTGGTGTGTTGGGTGTGCATCAGTTGTTGTGTTGGGGTGTGCATCAGGTGGGATGTTAGGTGTGCATCAGGTGGGACGTTAGGGTGTGCATCAGGTGTGATGTTAGGGTGTGTATCAGGTGGGGTGTTGGGGTGTGCATCAGTTGGTGTGTTGGAGTGTGCATCAGTTGGTGTGTTGGGGTGTGCATCAGTTGGTGTGTTGGGGTGTGCATCAGGTGGGATGTTAGGGTGTGCATCAGTTGGTGTTTTGGGGTGTGCATCAGTTGGTGTGTTGGGGTAGGGGTGTGCATCAGGTGTGATGTTAGGGCAGTGTTGTCCAACCGGTGTGCCGCGGCACACTAGTGTGCCGCGAGAAAATTTTAGTGTGCCGCGAAAGATTTCAAAAATACCATAAATTGCTAGGCTTTTCGAACCTTCAAGTTTTGAAAAAAAATATCCTTAACCGAAAAAGAATTGAATAAAAACGTTTCATGTTTGTATTGTTCTGGTTGTGAGAATCTCTTGAAAGCTACAAAATTTCTCTCCTCCATTGGGAATAAATATCTGTTGTAAGTAAATAAAAACCCTTTCCTGCTGTTCACTTTTTAAAAAAACTTTTAATTACAGACGGATATGGATAATATTTTGAAGAGAAGCCAGAAGGATTCCAGCGAGCATCAAAATGGAGAGAGAGCTGCGAAATCCAAGAAGAATGTTACCAATCGGAAATATCACGAGGAATATCTTGAGTATGGTTTCATATAATGTGCAATTTTTCTCCTTCTCTTCCGTTTTGTCTTAATTGTAACATGGCATTGTCCAACGAGTCAATTAACCCCAGTAAACTGAAGCGGCATCTGAACTCAACTCATCCAGGATTGAAAGACAAGCCGAAAAGTTATTTCGCATCCTTTCGGTCCAACTTAGAGCAGCAATAAAAAATATGAAGAAATTTTCCTCAATTCCTGTCAAAGCTCAGTTAGCAAGCTAAAAAATTGCGAATCTTTTGGTCAAACAAAAGAAATCTCATTTGGACGCTGAGACAATCATATTGCCGTCTTTACGAATCGCAGTTGAGACTATGGAGTTGGGACCCGACGCTGTTGAAAAAATAAATAAGATTCCACTGTCTCACCAGACGATGGGACGTCGGATTGCTGACAGTTCGTCAGATTTGGACAATCAAATTAAAGAGCATTTTGCGGAAGCCGACAACATCCAAAAGCTCTGGGCAATGCACATCGATGAAAGTACTGACATCAGCGAAAAGGCGCAACTGCTCGCATACGTCAAACGTGAAAGACTGCAGATGATAGACAGAGAAATGAGAGTTTGCTTATCCAGAAATGAGCCGCGTTTTGAGCTCATCTGCTCCAAAGAAAACGATCAAGTATCTCATTAATTATGAAACATCTCTTGAATAAACACTGATTTCTTGTGTGTTTTTTTGAGGTGTGCCGCGCAAATCTTTTACCAGTTTAGTGTGCCGTGAACGATTTTCGGTTGGACAACACTGTGTTAGGGTGTGCATCAGTTGGTGTTTGGGTGTGCATCAGGTGGGATGTTAAGGTGTGCATCAGTTGGTGTGTTGGGGTGTGCATCAGTTGGTGTCTTGGCGTGTGCACCACTTGGTGTGTTGGGGTGTGCATCAGTTGGTGTGTTGGGGTGTGCATCAGGTGGGATGTTAGGGTGTGCATCAGTTGGTGTGTTGGGGTGTGCATCAGGTGGGATGTTAGGTGTGCACCAGGTGGGACGTTAGGGTGTGCATCAGGTGTGATGTTAGGGTGTGTATCAGGTGGGGTGTTGGGGTGTGCATCAGTTGGTGTGTTGGGGTGTGCATCAGTTGGTGTGTTGGGGTGTGCATCAGCTGGAATGTTAGGGTGTGCATCAGTTGGTGTGTTGGGGTGTGCATCAGTTGATGTGTTGGGGTGTGTATCAGTTGGTGTGTTGGGGTGTGCATCAGTTGGTGTGTTGGGGTGTGCATCAGTGGGTGTGTTGGGGTGTGCATCAGGTGGGATGTTAGGGTGTGCATCAGTTGGTGTGTTGGGGCGTTAGGGTGTGCATCAGGTGGGATGTTAGGGTGTGCATCAGTTGGTGTGTTGGGGTGTGCATCAGTTGGTGTGTTGGGGTGTGCATTAGTTGTTATGTTAGGGTGTGCATCAGGTGGGATGTTAGGGTGTCCATCAGGTGGTGTGTTGGGGTGTGCATCAGTTGGTGTGTTGGGGTGTGCATCAGTTGGTGTCTTTGGGGTGTGCATCAGGTGGGATGTTAGGGTGTGCATCAGTTGGTGTGTTGGGGTGTGCATCAGTTGGTGTGTTGGGGTGTGCATCAGGTGGGATGTTAGGGTGTGCATCAGTTGGTGTGTTGGGGTGTGCATCAGTTGGTGTGTTGGGGTGTGCATCAGGTGGGATGTTAGGGTGTGCATAAGTAGGTGTGTTGTGGTATGCATCAGTTGGTGTGTTGGGGTGTGCATCAGTTGGTGTGTTCGGGTGTGCATCAGGTGGGATGTTAGGGTGTGCATCAGGTGGGATGTTAGGGTGTGCATCAGTTGGTGTGTTTGGGTGTGCATCATTTGGTGTATTGGGGTGTGTATTAGATGGGATATTAGGGTGTGTATCAGGTGGGGTGTTAGGGTGTGCATCGGTTGGTGTGTTGGGGTGTGCATCAGATGGGGTGTTAGGGTGTGCATCGGTTGGTGTGTTGGGGTGTGCATCGGTTGGTGTGTTGGGGTGTGCATCAGGTGGTATGTTAGGGTGTGCATCAGGTGGGATGTTAGGGTGTGCATTAGGTGGGATGTTAGGGTGTGCATTAGGTGGGATGTTAGGGTGTGCATCAGGTGGGATGTTAAGGTGTGCATCAGGTGGGATGTTAGGGAGTGCATCTTTTTGTATGTTAGGGTGTGCATCAGTTGGTGTGTTAGGGTGTGCATCAGTTGGTGTGTTAGTGTGTGCATCAGTTGGTGTGTTAGGGTGTGCATCAGTTGGTGTGTTAGGATGTGCATCAGTTGGTGAGTTAGGGTATGCATCTTTTTGTATGTTAGGGTGTGCATCAGTTGGTGTGTTAGGGTGTGCATCAGTTGGTGTGTTAGGGTGTGTATCAGTTGGTGTGTTAGGATGTGCATTAGTTGGTGAGTTAGGATGTGCATCAGTTGGTATGTTAGGGTATGCATCTGTTTGTATGTTATGTTGTACATCTGTTTGTATGTTAGTGTGTGCATCTGTTTGTATGTTAGGGTGTTGATCTGTTTGTATGTTAGGGTATGCATTAGTTGAGGTGTTAGACTGTGCGTCTGTTTGTATGTTAGAGTGTGCATCTGTTTGTATGTTAGAGTGTACATCTGTTTGTATGTTAGGGTATGCATTAGTTGATATGTTAGGGTGTGCATTAGTTGTGTGTTATGATGTGCATTAGTTGTATATTAGGGTATGCATTAGTTGATATGTTAGGGTGTGCATTAGTTGATATGTTAGGGTGTGCATTAGTTGATATGTTAGGGTGTGCATTTGTGGGGCATTATAGTGTGCTTAGTATGTTCATCATTTAGTAACGTTTAGGCTTTTATTATTTGGGTGTGTTTGGTTTTAATTAGTGTGTAATTCTGAGAGAATGTGTTGAACGCTGGGAAATTGCTCAGGATTCAACGGAGATTCATTCAACTTGACCAGAGAGGCATTGACTACACAACCTCGTCAAGGAGTTCTAAGTAATTCAAATAAAATGATCGACCTACCACATCAGCAGAGACACAGATGGTCCAACTAAATTTGTTATACACTACCAGCCTGGCCTTTCACCAGTATATTTGATGTCATAGTACACAGTTTGTTACATGGTCAGCAAGGCTGGGTAGAGTTTTCAGGGGTTTAATGTTTGTCATGCCGGGTATAAAATGGCCATGTTGGCTACAGTTTTTGGGTTAGGACATGGAGGCGGAAAGTCAAACATAGCTCGGAATGGAGGAAAGTGACTGAATAGGCCCAGGCCATACATGGGCGTGTAGCGACAAAGTTGTGGCAATTCCTGTTATTTTAATTTGTACTAGATGCCCCGCGGCGTAGCATACGCAGCAGACTTGCTCATGTAGAGTGCAAAGAAAGTTGAGAAAGAACGGACACAAACTACGGCACGAAGAAATCAAAACAACGCGAGTGAACGTCGGTTGACTGCCAACTCATTGTTAAGACACATCTTTTCAACATTTATTTTCAAAATTAATGAAACAACATTTCTTGTAAATGATTAACATAGCTTATGTATTATGTACTGTAATTTTTGTGTTTGTTATGATATGAAAGTTAATTTAATATTTATAGGTATGTTATTTCTTTCATGTAAAGCGCCGTGAGCCCAGTTCCTTACTGGGATACAGCGCTATATAAATAATAAATTTATTTATTTATTTATTTATTTTTGAGACATTTGCTGGCGAAATTCGGTACACCAATGAACACAATGAACACAATGAATGCAATGAACACAATGAATGCAATGAACACAATGAATGCAATGATTTAAATGTATTTATATTTTGTGTACTTTCCCACAATTGTCAGATTGAAACGTTCACTTGGTCTCATCATCTCAAGGGTTCAACAAGTGTTTGACTGGTCAGACACTTGGTCTCATCAACTCAAGGGTTCAACAAGTGTTTGACCGGTCAGACACTTGGTCTCATCAACTCAAGGGTTCAACAAGTGTTTGACTGGTCAGACACTTGGTCTCATCAACTCAAGGGTTCAACAAGTGTTTGACCGGTCAGACACTTGGTCTCATCAACTCAAGGGTTCAACAAGTGTTTGACCGGTCAGCGACGTCATGAACCGGAGTTCGACTCCCCTCCCCTCCCCCCCCCCAATCCGAACTCCTACATTTAACACTGAAACTATTTAGCATTTCTATTTAAGTAAACTTCCCACCGTTGGCTACTGTTGTAAAGACGTCTTACGTCTCACTTTTGGCTACTGTTGTAAAGACGTCATACGTCTCACTTTTGGCTACTGTTGTAAAGACGTCTTACTTTTGGCTACTGTTGTAAAGACGTCTTACGTCTCACTTTTGGCTACTGTTGTAAAGACGTTTTACGTCTCACTTTTGGCTACTGTTGTAAAGACGTCTTACGTCTCCCTTTTGGCTACTGTTGTAAAGACGTCATACGTCTCACTTTTGGCTACTGTTGTAAAGACGTCTTTACGTCTCACTTTTGGCTACTGTTGTAAAGGCGTCTTACGTCTCACTTTTGGCTACTGTTGTAAAGACGTCTTACGTCCCACCGTTGGCGTCTGTCGTAAAGACGTCTTATGTCTGGCAGACGTCTATTGGGGGTAGATCGATAGGTGGTGCTTAATCCGCGAGAATCCAGTTTCCGTTCTTCTTTTTCCCCGTCTTCTATTTATATATATTTTTATATTTGCTCTTTTGCTGGGGCTGGGACAAGTAGCTTCTGGAGGGCCACGGGAATCCCCCGCGGTGATGGGAGTTTAGCGGTTTGATCAGGTTGTCTCGGGGACTCATAATCCTTAACGGTTTTTATAGAATTTTGGCTGCGGGCGGCGAGTTAAAGTTGTTAGACAAAGTGGTATAGTTAGATTTACGGGAAGCCGAGACAGTTTGGGGGCTAGGCGGCCGGACAGGGACATTTTGGTAGAGCAACGGAGACTGGGGAGAGCCGAGAGACAAGTGTTGGGGACGAGGCGACAAAGGCACCGACTCTAAGAGTCTAAGGGAGGGAGTAGGTAAAGTTTAAAGGATGATGTTTCTGCCTATATTTTGTTTACAAACGATGCGTGAAGTGAAGTAGTGGCACTATGTTCAATTATATAAGACACAAAAAATGAAATATGTAGCCGAGTCTGAAGTATATGATTTTCTAGGACAAGGTTAAAAGAATTAAAAATGTAAGACATATTTAAGGTGATTTGTGTTGATTTCACGAGTATTGCGGCCTAGATACGGATTGCAGGAAAATGTCATACATTTAGAAACTGCTTCAAATAAAGGTTCGCCTAAAGTATCTATAACAAGATGGTTTGTATAAGGGCTGGAAGCCAAAGTGATTCGTGTAAGGTTACAGGACAAGATGGTTCGTGTAAGGGATGTAGGACAAGATGTTTCGTGTAAGGGCTGTAGGACAAGATGGTTCGTGTAAGGGATGTAGGACAAGATGGTTCGTGTAAGGGCTGGAAGCCAAAGTGATTCGTGTAAGGTTACAGGACAAGATGGTTCGTGTAAGGGATGTAGGACAAGATGGTTCGTGTAAGGGATGTAGGACAAGATGGTTCGTGTAAGGGATGTAGGACAAGATGGTTCGTGTAAGGGATGTAGGACAAGATGGTTCGTGTAAGGGATGTAGGACAAGATGGTTCGTGTAAGGGATGTAGGACACGATGGTTCGTGTAAGGGATGTAGGACAAGATGGTTCGTGTAAGGGATGTAGGACAAGATGGTTCGTGTAAGGGATGTAGGACAAGATGGTTCGTGTAAGGGATGTAGGACAAGATGGTTCGTGTAAGGGATGTAGGACAAGATGGTTCGTGTAAGGGATGTAGGACAAGATGGTTCGTGTAAGGGATGTAGGACAAGATGGTTCGTGTAAGGGATGTAGGACAAGATGGTTCGTGTAAGGGATGTAGGACAAGATGGTTCGTGTAAGGGATGTAGGACAAGATGGTTCGTGTAAGGGATGTAGGACAAGATGGTTCGTGTAAGGGATGTAGGACACGATGGTTCGTGTAAGGGATGTAGGACAAGATGGTTCGTGTAAGGGATGTAGGACAAGATGGTTCGTGTAAGGGATGTAGGACAAGATGGTTCGTGTAAGGGATGTAGGACAAGATGGTTCGTGTAAGGGATGTAGGACAAGATGGTTCGTGTAAGTAATGTAGGACAAGATGGTTCGTGTAAGGGCTTTAGGACAAGATGGTTCGTGTAAGGGATGTAGGACAAGATGGTTCGTGTAAGGGATGTAGGACAAGATGGTTCGTGTAAGGGATGTAGGACACGATGGTTCGTGTAAGGGATGTAGGACACGATGGTTCGTGTAAGGGATGTAGGACAAGATGTTTCGTGTAAGCGATGTAGCACAAGATGTTTCGTGTAAGCGATGTAGGAAAGATGTTTCGTGTAAGCGATGTAGGAAAGATGTTTCGTGTACGCGATGTAGGATAGATGGTTCGTGTAAGGGCTGTAGGACAAGATGGTTCGTGTAAGCGATGTAGGACAAGATGTTTCGTGTAAGGGCTGTAGGACAAGATGGTTCGTGTAAGCGATGTAGGACAAGATGTTTCGTGTAAGCGATGTAGGACAAGATGTTTCGTGTAAGGGCTGTAGGACAAGATGTTTCGTGTAAGCGATGTAGGACAAGATGTTTCGTGTAAGGGCTGTAGGACAAGATGGTTCGTGTAAGCGATGTAGGACAAGATGTTTTGTATAAGGGCTGGAAGCCAAAGTGATTCGTGTAAGGTTACAGGACAAGATGGTTCGTGTAAGGGATGTAGGACAAGATGTTTCGTGTAAGGGCTGTAGGACAAGATGTTTCGTGTAAGCGATGTAGCACAAGATGTTTCGTGTAAGCGATGTAGGAAAGATGCTTCGTGTAAGCGATGTAGGACAAGATGTTTCGTGTAAGCGATGTAGGATAGATGGTTCGTGTAAGGGCTGTAGGACAAGATGGTTCGTGTAAGCGATGTAGGACAAGATGTTTCGTGTAAGGGCTGTAGGACAAGATGGTTCGTGTAAGCGATGTAGGACAAGATGTTTCGTGTAAGCGATGTAGGACAAGATGTTTCGTGTAAGGGCTGTATGACAAGATGGTTCGTGTAAGGTTACAGGACAAGCTGGTTCGTGTAAGGGATGTAGGACAAGATGGTTCGTGTAAGGGATGTAGGACACGATGGTTCGTGTAAGGGATGTAGGACACGATGGTTCGTGTAAGGGATGTAGGACAAGATGTTTCGTGTAAGCGATGTAGCACAAGATGTTTCGTGTAAGCGATGTAGGAAAGATATTTCGTGTAAGGGCTGTAGGACAAGATGTTTCGTGTAAGCGATGTAGGACAAGATGTTTCGTGTAAGGGCTGTAGGACAAGATGGTTCGTGTAAGCGATGTAGGACAAGATGTTTTGTATAAGGGCTGGAAGCCAAAGTGATTCGTGTAAGGTTACAGGACAAGATGGTTCGTGTAAGGGATGTAGGACAAGATGTTTCGTGTAAGGGCTGTAGGACAAGATGTTTCGTGTAAGCGATGTAGGACAAGATGTTTCGTGTAAGCGATGTAGGATAGATGGTTCGTGTAAGGGCTGTAGGACAAGATGGTTCGTGTAAGCTATGTAGGACAAGATGTTTCGTGTAAGGGCTGTAGGACAAGATGGTTCGTGTAAGCGATGTAGGACAAGATGTTTCGTGTAAGCGATGTAGGACAAGATGTTTCGTGTAAGGGCTGTAGGACAAGATGTTTCGTGTAAGCGATGTAGGACAAGATGTTTCGTGTAAGGGCTGTAGGACAAGATGGTTCGTTTAAGCGATGTAGGACAAGATGTTTCGTGTAAGGGCTGTAGGACAAGATGGTTCGTGTAAGCGATGTAGGACAAGATGTTTCGCGTAAGCGATGTAGGACAAGATGTTTCGTGTAAGGGCTGTAGGACAAGATGGTTCGTGTAAGCGATGTAGGAAAGATGGTTCGTGTAAGGGCTGTAGGACAAGATGGTTCGTGTAAGGGATGTAGGACAAGATGGTTCGTGTAAGGGATGTAGGACAAGATGGTTCGTGTAAGGGCTGTAGGACAATATGGTTCGTGTAAGGGCTGTAGGACAAGATGGTTCGTGTAAGGGCTGTAGGACAAGATGGTTCGTGTAAGGGCTGTAGGACAAGATGGTTCGTGTAAGGGCTGTAGGACAAGATGGTTCGTGTAAGGGCTGTAGGACAAGATGGTTCGTGTAAGGGCTGTAGGACAAGATGGTTCGTGTAAGCGATGTAGGAAAGATGGTTCGTGTAAGGGCTGTAGGACAAGATGGTTCGTGTAAGGGCTGTAGGACAAGATGGTTCGTGTAAGGGCTGTAGGACAAGATGGTTCGTGTAAGGGATGTAGGACAAGATGGTTCGTGTAAGGGCTGTAGGACAAGATGGTTCGTGTAAGGGATGTAGGACAAGATGGTTCGTGTAAGGGATGTAGTGTTGACAAGATGGTTCGTGTAAGCGATGTAGGACAAGATGGTTCGTGTAAACGATATAGGACAAGATGTTTCGTGTAAGGGCTGTAGGACAAGATGGTTCGTGTAAGCGATGTAGGACAAGATGTTTCGTGTAAGCGATGTAGAACAAGATGTTTCGTGTAAGGGCTGTAGGACAAGATGGTTCGTGTAAGGGCTGTAGGACAAGATGGTTCGTGTAAGGTCTGTAGGACAAGATGGTTCGTGTAAGGGATTTAGGACAAGTTGGTTCGTGTAAGGGCTGTAGGACAAGATGGTTCGTGTAAGGGATGTAGGACAAGATGGTTCGTGTAAGGGCTGTAGTATGACAAGATGGTTCTTGTAAGCGATGTAGGACAAGATGGTTCGTGTAAGCGATGTAGGACAAGATGTTTCGTGTAAGGGCTGTAGGACAAGATGGTTCGTGTAAGCGATGTAGAACAAGATGTTTCGTGTAAGCGATGTAGGACAAGATGTTTCGTGTAAGGGCTGTAGGACAAGATGGTTCGTGTAAGCGATGTAGGAAAGATGGTTCGTGTAAGTGCTGTAGGACAAGATGGTTCGTGTAAGGGCTGTAGGACAAGATGGTTCGTATAAGGGCTGTAGGACAAGATGGTTCGTGTAAGGGCTGTAGGACAAGATGGTTCGTGTAAGGGCTGTAGGACAAGATGGTTCGTGTAAGGGCTTTAGGACAAGATGGTTCGTGTAAGGGCTGTAGGACAAGATGGTTCGTGTAAGGGCTGTAGGACAAGATGGTTCGTGTAAGGGCTGTAGGACAAGATGGTTCGTGTAAGGGATGTAGGACAAGATGGTTCGTGCAAGGGCTGTAGGACAAGATGGTTCGTGTAAGGGATGTAGGACAAGATGGTTCGTGTAAGGGCTGTTGGACAAGATGGTTCGTTTACGGGCTCTTGGACAAGATGGTTCGTGTAAGGGATGTAGGACAATGTAGTTCTTGTTATCTCTCTAGGATTGTACAATCATCTAAAGTTGTCATGCCTGGCTGCCGCATAATATCAGCGGGAAAAGTTTTTTTTATTTAAATTTTTTTTTAAATATAAATTCAGAAATTTTAACATGAATCCTTTTGCGGCAAATTATTTCTGTCTATTTGAATGGCAGTCACCGTTTGACATGTCATCTAGCCACCGAGGCAACGTCTCTACACAACTTAACCCACTAACGTCTCCCTGTGTCGGCCACACAACTTAACCCACTAACGTCTCTCTGTGTCGGCCACACAACTTAACCCACTAAAGTCTCTCTGTGTCGGCCACACAACTTAACCCACTAACGTCTCTCTGTGTCGGCCACACAACTTAACCCACTAAAGTCTCTCTGTGTCGGCCACACAACTTAACCCACTAAAGTCTCTCTGTGTCGGCCACACAACTTAACCCACTAACGTCTCTCTGTGTCGGCCACACAACTTAACCCACTAACGTCTCTCTGTGTCGGCCACACAACTTAACCCACTAAAGTCTCTCTGTGTCGGCCACACAACTTAACCCACTAACGTCTCTCTGTGTCGGCCACACAACTTAACCCACTAACGTCTCTCTGTGTCGGCCACACAACTTAACCCACTAACGTCTCTCTGTGTCGGCCACACAACTTAACCCACTAACGTCTCTCTGTGTCGGCCACACAACTTAACCCACTAACGTCTCTCTGTGTCGGCCACACAACTTAACCCACTAACGTCTCTCTGTGTCGGCCACACAACTTAACCCACTAACGTCTCTCTGTGTCGGCCACACAACTTAACCCACTAACGTCTCCGGCCAATCTCAGGAAATTCACTCAAATGGGAAATGCAGCCCTAATCGAATTTAAGAGAACAGAATTATTCTCAAAAAACTATTCTGTCCGACAAGTGAAACCGACATTGTCTGCCTGGAACAGAAAAAAAATATCTTTAACTAATTTAGTTAAAGAAAAAATTGTTTTAGTTGCGCAACGTATTTTACTTTATATTTATTTATCGTTTTCATGTATTAAAACGATTTAAACTTCTTACAAGACATTTTGATACAAAACTTGATCAATTTTGTAGAGAGGTCTGTCTTCCTGGGTTATTTCAGTTCTAAAGGTTTCATGTGATGTACCTCGGATAGTATTATATGCACCGTAAATTTGTATTTAGAAAATTAATGTTTTACAATGAGTGAATTGATAATTATGCGTTTTTTACTATTTTTATATAAAGCGCTGTGAGCCCAGTTGCTTGCTGGGGTACTGCGCTATGTAAATTATTAATATACTAGTTTGTGCTGCGGCGCCCCCCCCCAACTTTTTTAAGGCCGCCTTGGGCGCCCACCTTTTTCAAAGCCCAACTAACCTGTCCTTGTATGATAAATGGGTAGTATTAAACTTTCTTAAATGTACACAAAGTATTTAATAATAGTTTATTTTTTATTTTATTTTTTATGTCAAATGACCAAGTAACTTATCCTTGTATGATGATTAAGAAATATTCCTGAAATGTACACAAAGTATGTATATAATATAGGTTATGCTGCGGCGCCCACTTTTATTTAGGGCGCCTACGGTGCCCACTTTTTCCAAAAGCCCAACAACTTGTCCTTGTATGTTAGATACGTAATATTAAAATACCTTAAATGTACACAAAGTAATTTAAAATTGAGGTTGTAGGGCGCCTATGGCGCCCACTTTTTTGTTTTGTTTTGTTTTTGGTCAAAAGCCCAAGTAACTTATCCTTGTATGATAAATACGAAATATTCCTGAAAATTAAACAAAGTATTTATATAATAATTTTTACAGTGCTAATCACCACGCAATTTTTTAACTAATTTTAGAAAGCAGCGCACCAAATTACTGCACCAAAAATAACGATTTGAGTCAATCAGCACTGCTTACAGCACAAATTTTTTTTTAAAAAAGCAGAGTGATGTCCCTTAGCGTTAGGCATCAGCGATAATTGAGCGTAAATATATATATGATTAGTGTATCACCCGTCAAAAAATGACGGAAGTTTTCAAAATAAATACACAGCAGATAAAAAAATAATGCAATACAGAACTTTCATTTATTTTATTTATTTTTATTTGATTCATTTATTATCATATTTAACAATTTTATGCGGAACGTTCGAAAAGAGTTATATTTGGTGCAGTAATTTTTGATGCGCACTATTGAACCTAACAGCATTACATCAATGAAGCATTACATGCATTACGGGAATTATGTATGTTGATTATTGTTACACTTTTTAAATATAGAATTGTATGACCATCTGCTGGGCATCGTAGTAAGAATTAAAAGTACATCGTTTCTGTAAATGTGGTTTGATCAGATTTATTTTGATAATAATAAAAGTGTAATAAGACATTTAACACTCTCTGTTCTCTAACAAAGTCCACAACAATAGCACTAATATTAATATTGGGGGCATGCAACAGGCAATGGGAGGCATACAACAGGCAATGGGAGGCATACAACAGGCAATGGGAGGCATACAACAGGCAATGGGAGGCATACAACAGGCAATGGGAGGAGGCATACAACAGGCAATGGGAGGCATACAACAGGCAATGGGAGGCATACAACAGGAAATGGGAGGCATACAACAGGCAATGGGAAGCATACAACAGGCAATGGGAGGCATACAACAGGAAATGGGAGGCATACAACAGGCAATGGGAGGCATACAACAGGCAATGGAAGGTAGACGGTTCGGTGACTATTTATGAACCAAACATTTTGCTATTGCTAGTTTAGGGGTTATGTTAACGTTTAGATATAAAAGAAGAAAAATATTATTTTTTAAAAAAATTTTGATAATAAATAATAGACATTTAAACCAAACAAGCTTTTCCGAAAATGTGCTAAAAATATGAAATAAACGTCCCTCAACAAACAAAAAATATGTCGGTAATAGGGTGGTGAGCCCACAAAATGCAATGAATATCCGCCCTCACAATTGCCTCGAATCACTGTTGTTTGGCATTGATCGCGAATCGTACATGACGTCAATTTGAGTTCATGTTACCCGTCGTGGTTATCTTGTGCGCTATTACTTCGGGAATACATATACGAGGAGGCTCATCTTATGTTATACAATGGAGTTGTTTCAGTCTTATAACGTCGTGTGTAGGTTTTTATGTCAACGCTATCCATATAAGGAAAGTGATATGTTCATAAGATCCAACAAATAAAAAAAAGTCCTTTGTCAGCTTTTGTTGGTGTTGAAAACATCTAATTTGATTTGTAGATTAATTAAAAAAGTCAGACCGTGAAGGTCAGGTGCAAACCTAGAGACACCCAAGGTCAGAGATCACCAATGTCAAATGCCGAAGTAAACTGATATAGCAAAGGTCAAATGCCAACATAATCGGAGAACGTCAAGGTAAAATGCAAACATAAGCAAAGACCGCCAAGGTTAGATTAGAACATAAACAAAGAAGGTCAATGTCAGATGGCATCATTAACGGTTAAAGGCAAGGTCAGGACGCCAACATCAAAAGACCGCCGAGGTCAGATGTCAGCATAACAAGATGACAACATAGCGACCCCACGCCTAGATGTCAACATATAACACAGCCACCCACAGACTACCTCAGAATTTCAGTTGAACAACGACACTGTCACGATGGATCTAGACCCCCACTTCTTTAAATAGATCAATTTAAATGAAGGTCCTTCTAGTGAACTCTTACGGCAAAAACCTTAAATGATATCTAAGGTACTATCACCTGTAATCAAGTCATGACTTATTGTTTTATCACATCAGGATAATACCACAAGGCGAGTCGTATGGAGAGACGGGTGCGAAACATTAAACATTTTATTATTGAATTATTACTGAAAAATACTTGTTTAATTATTATACGAGAAAAACGCAAGAAATGGGGGCATGTGTGTCTAGTCAATGTTTAAAAATTGTTTTGAAAAAAACTTCACATACCACAAATATTTATTTATTTTCGTGTCCCCTTTCCCTTCTACACCTACTAAAACAAGAAAAGAAATCTACCAATGACAATTCGTCTCAAAGTCACGTTTCACAACGCAAATGTCGGTCGTTATTTCTTGTTTGTTCCATTCGTGGTAGAAATACATGTACACAAACCGGCTTTGTTTGTATTTATGCCCATTAGGATCTGAAGAAGGGCGATCCATGTTTTCTGAGATGTTCTCTGATTGGCTCGTGGAAGGCCACCCTAAAAGTTGGTACCTCTAATGACCGAAGACGAACGACCACGTCAGAAGGTGGACCAACAAATGTCGAGTGATAAAAAAAACTGGCAAAGAGTTGAATCGATTTAACCGTCTCGTTTGTAGGTTAAAGCATTAAAAAAAAACACTCATCTATGACGTAATTCCAGAGCGGGGATTTTTAAAAAAAATAATTGTGGGAGGGGCAGGGTGGAGATAGAATCTTTGCATAAGAGTTTGATGTGCTGAGATTTATTCGTCTGTAAAATAAATGAATGGATGTCTTATTTTATTACATTTATTTCATTTTTTTAAAGAGAAAAGAAATATTGATACAGTCGTCAAGTGTGCCCACAATCATCATCGTCGTAGGTGCTACAGTGATAGTAGGGCATTGGTCGGCTCACGATAGTAGGGCATTAGTCGGCTCACGATAGTAGGGCATTAGTCAGCTCACGATAGTAGGGCATTAGTCAGCTCACGATAGTAGGGCATTGGTCGGCTCACGATAGTAGGGCATTGGTCGGCTCACGATAGTAGGGCATTGGTCGGCTCACGATAGTAGGGCATTGGTCGGCTCACGATAGTAGGGCATTGGTCGGCTCACGATAGTAGGGTATTGGTCGGCTCACGATAGTGGGGCATTAGTCAGCTCACGATAGTGGGGCATTGGTCGGCTCACGATAGTAGGGCATTTGTCGGCTCACGATAGTAGGGCATTAGTCAGCTCACGATGGTAGGGCATTGGTCGGCTCACGATAGTAGGGCATTGGTCGGCTCACGATAGTAGGGCATTGGTCGGCTCACGATAGTAGGGCATTGGTCGGCCAGCAGCTGTAGGTCTTTCTTTACGGCATCCATCAAATCTGCCCACAATACAGTTACTTTTAATACCCGCATCTTTACGACTTGTCCTCTATCTTACGACTACAATCTCTACACAGTTTTGAGGAGGAACCCTTCAGAATGTAATTAATGATCACAATTACAGTTCAACTAGGATTCAAGAAAACCGAACACAAACGTGCGGGGGAAGGGGCCATCTTTGATGTTTGTCCGGGAACACGCGGGGCACCATGGGAAAAAACGTTCTATCATAATAGAGCGATCTCTGACTAGACGTCGGTAGTGAATGGCTTTCAAGGGAAATTGTTGAGTTAACAATAGACATTGGCCGTGTTTTTATGACTGTACTTACTTCGTGCGTGCTTGATGGATGCGCTCATGGCCAAAGAATTTTAGGAGTCATTAGAAGGGGATGGAACCCATCTCTGTAGCTCTGTATGGTCGCAACCCTTTCGTGGGGAAGGGAGGGGGTTAAAGGTATAAGGGCTAAAGTAAGGATGGTATCATAGCTGGGGGTACTATATGTAGAGCAAGAAGATGTACCCCTGTCCCTTTAAACTTTACGTGTGAGACGATCGATTTCTTTACAATTTTAAATGGTATTAGATTCATGTTTCCACACCATCACGTCACATGACAATGGCCAGCCATTGTTTTATGATCATCTGCCAGGTTTGCTAGCAAGTCTCTCCAAAACCATACTCCAAACATATTGCCTCGACCATGGCCCCATATAATGTTCCCATTACCTATCATGTAATGTGTGAATAGGAGCAACTGAACTACACAGAGGCAATCTGAGATCTCCATCATTCGTCTTTAGATGTAAAATGTTTCAATTTAAGGTTAAACGAAAACTTTCCATTAACAATGTACCAAATTGAACATAGATAAACAAGAGCAAATTCAAAAAAAAAGTAGCAAAACTGGTGAGAATAATTAAAATTGACAAGAGTAACACTGTTGGTTAAATAATTAAACCTAGAAACACTAGAGGACAGACTAACAAATAGTAAACTAGTGATAATCCATAAGGCAATTAATAAATTTCTAAATTGAAAAAAAAACAACACAAAATAATATGTTAAAACATTCAGAGAGGCATGGGGATAAAAACACTTTACTTGATCCAAATGCAAGAGCAAACACATACACATCCTCCTTCCTCCTGTCTGGATTTCGGGTTTGGGAAAAAAAAACAGGAAAACAACGAAGTATCAACATTTAAAGCTCTAATAAAAATGTAAGACTGGACATAGTCTAAGCACAGACGTAGGACGCAATAATCATCTGCATACGGTGGCACGGTGGTCGAGCGGCAGGCGCTCGGTTGGCCTACTGAGAGTCACAGTTTCGAATCTCTGTGAAGACAGTGACTCATTCCCGGGGCTGATGGTACCCAGCTCCGAATGTGTACCTGACACTAGTTAGGAAAATAAAGGCGGTTGGGCATACACTCATAGACGTTGCTATGAACGCTGCGTCACTTTTCAACAAACTTGTGTTGCCTGTGTCCTTTGCGAGAATTTACTCAACAACTTCCCAAAGTTTCATATATGGTCAGATGAATGGTGTTGTAATGCATAAAGAACGAACAGACATACATTCCTATATAACAGTCAACCTCATACATAACACAATCATCATACATCACACGTCAACATCACACATAACACAATCATCTCATATCACACGTCAACATCATACATAACACAATCATCTCATATCACACGTCAACGTCATACATAACACAATCATCTCATATCACACGTCAACATCATACATAACACAATCATCTCATATCACACGTCAACATCATACATAACACAATCATCATACATCACACGTCAACATCATACATAACACAATCATCTCATATCACACGTCAACATCATACATAACACATTCATCTCATATCACACGTCAACATCACACATAACACAATCATCTCATATCACACGTCAACATCACACATAACACATTCATCTCATATCACACGTCAACATCATACATAACACAATCATCTCATATCACACGTCAACATCACACATAACACAATCATCTCATATCACACGTCAACATCACACATAACACATTCATCTCATATCACACGTCAACATCACACATCACACGTCCCTAACAATTCAAACCTGAAATGAACAGGACCACAAAAATGTGTGAATTCCTTAAATTGATTAAACCACGTCATCTCCGACACACTAAGTTAAGCGTGCGCCACCCTCCCCCGCCCCCACCGCTCACTGAGAGGCATTCCCTTAATATCACCTGCTCTCTGCAATCTACCCCACGCCAAGGATGGGGTGGTGCTGCTCGGGGAGGGGGGGTGCTGCTGGTCGGCGAGGGTGCTGGTCGGTGTTGGGGGGGTGCTGGTCCATGGGGGGGGTGTGGTGGTGGTCCAGTGGAGGATGGAAGGAGAAAGTGTTTGCGCTGAACGATGATCTTTAGAAAAATATCAACCTCTATCTATATGCTGTTCACAAAAAATCAACCCAGAAAAAACAACAAAATGTCTTCGAGAATGCTTCCCCTCCTAAACGGTATCGATCTAAACAATTTAGAGCTATTGCCCTTGTCTGCTTGAGGCGTGTGTGTGTGTGTGTGTCGTGTGTGTGTTGTTTACACACAGATATAGGATAGATGAAGTTTTGATAACTAGGAACTTTGTTTTTTATGACTCTGAATGTTAGCAGCAGTTGTGACATGTTTTCAACGCAGCCCAAATGAAGCGACGTGTCCATATTTCAAGTGGAGGGGCTGACCTGATCCCTGTTGATATTTGGGCTGACCTGATCCCTGTTGATATACTTGGGCTGACCTGATCCCTGTTGATATTTGGGCTGACCTGATCCCTGTTGATATACTTGGGCTGACCTGATCCCTGTTGATATACTTGGGCTGACCTGATCCCTGATGATATACTTGGGCTGACCTGATCCCTGATGATATACTTGGGCTGACCTGATCCCTGATGAAATACTTGGGCTGACCTGATCCCTGTTGATATACTTGGGCTGACCTGATCCCTGTTGATATACTTGGGCTGACCTGATCCCTGTTGATATACTTGGGCTGACCTGATCCCTGTTGATATACTTTGGCTGACCTGATCCCTGATGAAATACTTGGGCTGACCTGATCCCTGTTGATATACTTGGGCTGACCTGATCCCTGTTGATATACTTGGGCTGACCTGATCCCTTTTGATATACTTGGGCTGACCTGATCCCTGTTGATATACTTGGGCTGACCTGATCCCTTTTGATATACTTGGGCTGACCTGATCCCTGGTGATATACTTGGGCTGACATGATCCCTGTTCATTTCTTTTGGTGTTTCGTGTAAATCCTTGGTCCTGGACAAAATTGCACTGTTATCAAATAACTTGTTTAACTTGTGTTTATTGTAAAAAAATCCCTGATAATAGTTCACATTTTGCGGTTGATAGTTCAAAATCCACTGTTTTTGGTTGATATTGTGCTGTGGTTGGTTCAAACTCTACTGTTGATAGATTTGACTGTAAACTGCAGTAAATTTCAAATCTTAAGTGTAATGTTTCTTTTAGCTTTTTGTTATGATTACATTCTCACAGCAGTTTTACTCTATTTCAAAAGCTCATTCAAACATTGCACACACAATCACAACATAAATCATTAGCACATAAACCCCACCCTCAATTAAAGAAAGTGATTCACAAACAATCACTCTACAATAGTAGTACATCCGGTTCTTTTCGTAAATAAAACAATTTAAATACTGCGATCAATCCGGCGCGATCGCCAACAGAGCCATGCTATGGATTTATTTCCATTCAAAGCTACATTCCCGTGCGCACTTCTGGCCCCAACAGTGCATTTCATATATCGGAAATCTCCGGTAATTACCCGCCATCACTTCCACCGAGCCCTGTGTTCAACGGTTTTTTTGTTTTTTGTTTTTTTGGTCTCCTTTTTTATCTTTCTTGTCTACCAAGCCTTCAATCAATAGATGTCGTGAGAGTGAATGCATTTATGAAATCTCTTTTTTACACATAGAGAAATGGTCAACACGCAACGAATCGTTTTAATGGATGGTGGTCTTTACAGAGGAGTAAACAGAAATGGAGAAATAGCCTCGAACACAAAATGAACATGGTGAACACTTTGCCACGATATGCAATTTCGGGCTACACGCTTGAGGGGAAAAAAAGTATCCTTTCTTTCATTATTAGTCCCCTGTCTTCGAAGTTTTGAACTAAAGAATACAAGATACACAGATGAAGTGTGTGATCAAAACAATAAATTAAAGCTTTATTTATGGATTTATACACAATTAAACGTTTCAGCTAAAACCCTATCAGCATATTTGAATGAGCGTATTTATATTTAATTTACATGATTTATTACATACTATACTTCACAATACAATGGAAAAAAATTAAGCAGAGATTTAAAATTAAAAAAAAACGAAACGAAAAGAAGAAAGATTGGCACAATTACTTTCCAAAAATAGAAGAAATTTTTAAAAGTAAAATTGTTAGTGTTTTAAATATTGAGTGAAAAATCTGAATACATATTTATTTATTCTCCGGGAATATTATAAACGCAACTATGAACGTCTCAGATAAAATTCCCTGTTGCTTCGCTTTATGATTTCTTTCAATAACCCCGATGGTCTTTTGCCACGTGCCGTGTTTGTGTTAAGTAAATGTAAATATGGTGATGACATAAAACAGCTGTTCAAGAGGGTGGGGTATAACACTATTAATTTAGCTCAGGGGTCTTCAAACTTTTCTGCCGGAGGGCCGAATTAACTGTCAAACAGCAGTTTGTGGGCCGACTACATCCAATTTTGTGGTAAACTACACATACAAATTGTATCTTTTTTTTAGATTAAAAGGTCTCCAGGGGCCGGATGAGAAGGCCTCGCGGGCCGCATCTGGCCCGCGGGCCGTAGTCTCGAGACCCCTGTTTTAGCTCATAGACGTGAAAACAAATTCAGCGATTGAAGGTCAGAGGGTGGAGGTAGCTTTAGTTATATGGTGTGTTACATGATCAGAGGGTGGAGGTAGCTTTAGTTATATGGTGTGTTACATGATCAGAGGGTGGAGGTAGCTTTAGTTATATGGTGTGTTACATGATCAGAGGGTGGAGGTAGCTTTAGTTATATGGTGTGTTACATGATCAGAGGGTGGAGGTAGCTTTAGTTATATGGTGTGTTACATGATCAGAGGGTGGAGGTAGCTTTAGTTATATGGTGTGTTACATGATCAGAGGGTGGAGGTAGCTTTAGTTATATGGTGTGTTACATGATCAGAGGGTGGAGGTAGCTTTAGTTATATGGTGTGTTACATGATCAGAGGGTGGAGGTAGCTTTAGTTATATGGTGTGTTACATGATCAGAGGGTGGAGGTAGCTTTAGTTATATGGTGTGTTACATGATCAGAGGGTGGAGGTAGCTTTAGTTATATGGTGTGTTACATGATCAGAGGGTGGAGGTAGCTTTAGTTATATGGTGTGTTACATGATCAGAGGGTGGAGGTAGCTTTAGTTATATGGTGTGTTACATGATCAGAGGGTGGAGGTAGCTTTAGTTATATGGTGTGTTACATGATCAGAGGGTGGAGGTAGCTTTAGTTATATGGTGTGTTACATGATCAGAGGGTGGAGGTAGCTTTAGTTATATGGTGTGTTACATGATCAGAGGGTGGAGGTAGCTTTAGTTATATGGTGTGTTACATGATCAGAGGGTGGAGGTAGCTTTAGTTATATGGTGTGTTACATGATCAGAGGGTGGAGGTAGCTTTAGTTATATGGTGTGTTACATGATCAGAGGGTGGAGGTAGCTTTAGTTATATGGTGTGTTACATGATTGGATGTTTTTCAAGTAGTTTGATCAGATTTGAAGTTCTTGCTTGGCCAACGCCAATGTTTGTATAGATATGTCTGATGCCAATGTTTGTATAGATATGTCTGATGCCAATGTTTGTATAGATATGTCTGATGCCAATGTTTGTATAGATATGTCTGATGCCAATGTTTGTATAGATATGTCTGATGCCAATGTTTGTATAGATATGTCTGATGCCAATGTTTGTATAGATATGTCTGATGCCAATGTTTGTATAGATATGTCTGATGCCAATGTTTGTATAGATATGTCTGATGCCAATGTTTGTATAGATATGTCTGATGCCAATGTTTGTATAGATATGTCTGATGCCAATGTTTGTATAGATATGTCTGATGCCAATGTTTGTATAGATATGTCTGATGCCAATGTTTGTATAGATATGTCTGATGCCAATGTTTGTATAGATATGTCTGATGCCAATGTTTGTATAGATATGTCTGATGCCAATGTTTGTATAGATATGTCTGATGCCAATGTTTGTATAGATATGTCTGATGCCAATGTTTGTATAGATATGTCTGATGCCAATGTTTGTATAGATATGTCTGATGCCAATGTTTGTATAGATATGTCTGATGCCAATGTTTGTATAGATATGTCTGATGCCAATGTTTGTATAGATATGTCTGATGCCAATGTTTGTATAGATATGTCTGATGCCAATGTTTGTATAGATATGTCTGATGCCAATGTTTGTATAGATATGTCTGATGCCAATGTTTGTATAGATATGTCTGATGCCAATGTTTGTATAGATATGTCTGATTGTAAATTAAAGATACAACAACCAATTATAATTTAACTTTTCTTTTAATTGACATGTTGACCATAATACTAAGAGATCCGTGTTTTATAATTTACGTGTTGATTTCTAGACAAACATGACATTCTAGCCTCAGCAAAATATTGTGTTAAATTATGACCTGCGAACAAAAACATTTCTCTTTGGAAAAAGTTATCTGAGCAGTGGAGTTATACATTTTTTTAAGGTTTTAAAAAAATTAAATACATTGGCTGGGCTTTGGCGGGGCTCTGGTGGTGAGAGCGGTTGCCCCCCCCCCTCCAACACCTTACAAAAAGTAGTGGTGCAAAATTGTTAAGAAATGATAACAATACCCTGAGGCCCGACATGATCAAAATGTGGGTAAGGACTTTTATCTCCCCACAAGACACAGGCTATGGGCGAATCATTCTCACTTAGTCCTGGTGGTCACCCATGCTACGCTATAGCAAACATGTAAATCTCTAGAGCAGGGGTAGGGAAACCATGGCTCGCGAGCCAGATCTGGCTCTATGGATGGTTGCAAATGGCTCGCAGACAAATTTTCTATTATTAAAAAAAAATCTTCAAACTACTTTAATTACATATAATTATTTTTTTAAAGTATCCACGTTTGCATGTAGCTTAACCTCACCACGTATCAACCAGACTACAAAGCAATGCAGCACCGTAAGTCGCATTAATGGTAAGAAGTAATCATACTTATTGATTAGCAACAACATAACATTGTTATTTTAAAAAATTCAGAGGCATAATTATTGTACTTTTAGTGTTGAAATTAGGGGCCGTCCGTCAATGACATTAGTCAGAAGCAACAAAAAAAAGGGGGGGGGGAGGGGGTCACGAATTTGTGATGATGTGTGACGAGAAGGAGGTAGGTGTTTAAGAAATGTGACGTCACATCAAAACGCGAAACTTTAAATACAATTTCCAATTAAATATTTGATATCTTACAATTTCTTTAATGACGCTTTAAAGGGCTTCATGCATGCTACGATATTAAAGTGCAGTTGTACACTAAATACATACTTAGATGACAAAAAGCGAATTTGAAAAACGCTAATTTTGAAAGAAAAAATATGGCTTCTGTGGGGTGGGGGAGGCGAATAGCTTTGTAACGTCATATTGGAGGCGGGTCAAAGTTTTTGTGACAAAGTGTGACAGGGGAGGGCGAAAAATCGGCCAAAATCGCGTGACGTCATTAATGAACGGCACCTTACACAAAATGCATCAATTACTTGAATTTTTCGTTTTAAACGTAATGTATGGGTCTCACAGAATTACTTATCAAAGTATGTGGTGTTTCTGGCTTTCTCAGACAAAAAGTTTCCCGACCCCTGCTCTAAAGTACTCGTTGATTCTATTGATAATGAATTTTATAAGAAAATTTTGAGTTAAAATCCAGCCAAATGTTCAATGAGCTTAAGTGGAACCTGTAGTTATAAACAATGACGTCAGTTAATTCAAACATGGAACGGATTTCATAATAAATGGCAGTAATCAATTCTTGGTTCCATGGTGTTACACCAAAAGGTTTGCCTGCCGACCTTGTCCTGACTCCTGGTAACTGTCTACTTCGTTATCATAATCATCGATTCTTGTCAGAAATAACAGGCACGACGTGATGAATACTGTTTGTTATTCAAAGCCTGGCATACGACATACGACACTTGATCCAAAGCATGGCATGCGACTTACGACACTCGATCCAAAGCCTGGCATACGACATACGACACTCGATCCATAGCCTGGCATGCGACATACGACACTCGATCCAAAGCCTGGCATGTGACATACGACACTCGATCCAAAGCCTGGCATACGACATACGACACTCGATCCAAAGCCTGGCATGCGACATACGACACTCGATCCAAAGCCTGGCACCCCATACGACACTCGATCCAAAGCCTGGCACCCCATACGACACTCGATCCAAAGCCTGGCACCCCATACGACACTCGATCCAAAGTCTGGCACCCCAAATGACACTCGATCCAAAGCCTGGCACCCCATACGACACTCGATCCAAAGTCTGGCACCCCATACGACACTCGATCCAAAGTCTGGCACCCCATACGACACTCGATCCAAAGCCTGGCACCCCATACGACACTCGATCCAAAGCCTGGCATACGACATACGACCCTCGATCCAAAGCCTGGCACCCCATGCGACACTCGATCCAAAGTCTGGCACCCCATACGACACTCGATCCAAAGCCTGGCACCCCATACGACACTCGATCCAAAGGAGACTTTTTTATGGGATGTCTTCAGACTGTCTTTGTAAGATAAAAAGTGGGCGTGTTATATTTTGTTTATTTAACTTTTTTTAATATTAAAAAGTCGTGTTATTGTGAATATTTGTTGCTTGTAAAGATCTTATAATTGTACTCACAGTTTCAAGATTTCATAAATTGACAACGTATTTACGGAAATTAAACATCTTATTCTGAAGTTAACCACATGAAGAGCTCAAGCCCTTGTGGTCTTCACATAGAATAATGGGAAAATTACACTTGATTCACTAGTCTCTTTCATTGGAAACTTTAAACGGAAACCACACTTCTAAATATAATAACATACTAGCGTATCACCCGTCAAAAATGACGGACGTTTTCAGTTGAAATCTATTTATTTTATTAAAAATTCACTTTTTTTTAATGGCGCCTGAGGCGCCGATCTTTTTCAAAAGCCCAAGTAACTTGTCCTTGTTTAATAAATACGAAATATTAAACTTTCTGAAATGTACACAAAGTATATTATAATAGGTGTTTATAAAAGGCGCCCCCTTTGTATTTTGATTTTATAATTAACCATCATCAAATCCTCTTTTTACATTGATCCCTTTTCCAAAATTAAAATATCAGCGAAAACAATGACGTCATATAATATTTTTTACAGTGCATATTTAATTTGCACACCTTTTGATGCATTGGTGCAGTAATTTGGTTTTCCCTGCTTTCTAAAATTAGTAGTGTCAGGACTGACAGACACTAATTGCGTGACAATTGCAAATTATATTGTTTAAAATGGCAAAGTCCGCCATGTGTAACAGGAAGGATTGAATGTTTAGGTATAGGTGTCGGGCAGGGAAATGAAAGCGAAATAATCATGTTGCGAGTAAACAAGAAGAAAAAATATGATAATCAAAAAAGGGAAGGGTTTGACACAATATAACTAAACAAAGAAGAATAAGGCGTAAGTAAACCTGGAACATTGACTCAAGAAAACAACAACCTTGTGTCAGAGGACAAAGGAAAAAGTATAAAATCTAACTATTAGCGGTAAGCGAGTTTACATAAGCGAGTTATGTGACTGAAGATATATTATAGGCAATATGTGACTGAAGATATATTATAGGCAATATGTGACTGAAGATATATTATAGGCAATATATGACGGAAGATATATTATAGGCAATATGTGACTGAAGATATATTTTAGGCAATATGTGACGGAAGATATATTATAGGCAATATGTGACTGAAGATATATTATAGGCAATATGTGACGGAAGACACATTATAGGCAATATGTGACGGAAGATATATTATAGGCAATATGTGACTGCATATATAGTATAGGTAATATGTGACTGAAGATATATTATAGGCAATATGTGACTGAAGATATATTATAGGCAATATGTGACGGACGATATATTATAGGCAATATGTGACGGAAGATATATTATAGGCAATATGTGACGGAAGATATATTATAGGCAATATGTGACTGAAGATATAGTATAGGCAATATGTGACTGAAGATATATTGTAGGCAATATGTGACGGAAGATATATTATAGGCAATATGTGACGGAAGATATATTATAGGCAATATGTGACTGAAGATATATTGTAGGCAATATGTGACGGAAGATATATTATAGGCAATATGTGACGGAAGATATATTATAGGCAATATGTGATGGAAGATATATTATAGGCAATATGTGACTGAAGATTTCATTTTTTCAGAGATAGTTGCAGTATCAACGGGGTGGAGGAAAGATTAACCAAAATAAAAAGGAACAACCCATAGCATAGTATAGGATTGTACCCTGTATGTGTATGTGATGTATGTCAGAGGATGCCAACCAATAATTGCTTTTTTTACCGTCACAGGAATATATTGTGATGAATATATGGTGCTTTCGAGGGAGACATTGAGTACCAAACCTGTTGAACAATTAACTTTTGTTTCGGTATTTTTGGACTGTTCATTAAGTCTACAAAAGTGAAACTTTGTTGATTATTCAAAACTCGGAAAATCATAGTCTACCTCCCAAATGGAAGCCACTTGTTAATTTAATTGGGTGCATCCACTACTGACGGCCCTTAAGAGCCTGCTGAGCCGGGGGGGAAAATTTGTATAGAAGGGGTGGGGTGGGGGAAAAGGAAAACGACTCTATCACACTGACGAGGAAATGTCCCGTCTTCTCTCCCCGGGACTGTGAGATCTGACGGCTTTGATGCCCACACTCCAATGTCGGGCTTGTCGCCCCCTACAAGAACGGTAACCACCCCCCCCCCACCCACTGGACCAAGAACTGCTGGATGGACCGTCAGTGATTGCTTTTGATCTTTTTCTGTATCTTGTAATGTGAGGCATTACTACATATTTGGTTGTCAGATAATTGAAAATAATTTTATATATACATGTATCTTTAATGGTTATCAGTAGTACCAAGGCCAAGAAATGTTATTGTACTGCGACTAAAGCATTTTTAGAGTCTACGAAACAATTTCATCCAAGGCACATTAAACAAAATAAGCTCTAGTTATAAAGATTGTCTAAATATTAGGTAATCTATGATTAGGTAAATCTATGAATATGTAATCTATGAATAGGTAATCTATGATAGGTAATCTATGAATAGGTAATCTATGAATAGGTAATCTATGAATAGGTAAATCTATGAATAGGTACTCTATGAAAGGGAAATCTACAAGTAGGTAATCTATAAGAATTTAACAATTCTCAAATACTTCTTTCCACACCTTTCCCCCACCCACAAGGGCTTCTATTGTCCACTTATCTCTTTCGACCAGATGATAATAACATTATCTAATGTCATTGACTCACCATTTATATATCTCGGCCGTGCGAAAGTGTTGGCAAAAGAGGACTGGTTAGTGGACAAAGTTGTTCGTAGTTAAAGAGAAAGAGGTGTGCGACTTTTCTCGCAGTAAACATGAATTGGACTCGGGGGTGGGACTAACGACTTTTTTTCAAATTGTAAACGATGTAATTATGAATTCAGATGAGGGGAGAGTACGAAATACCAGAAGATTCTAACAGTATTACGTGAATAAATTATATCGAAGCAATGTTTGAAAATCTGGCCAATGAATGTCATCTCTGATATTTTGTGTTCGTCAACTAAGACCAACTCCATTATCAATATTGTTCTGTGGAATGAATGAACTCTCAATAATTGGTCAACACTGTGCTGGCATTTAAACAAAGATATGTTGGTCAATCTTGTTTTGAAAAATGAACTCCCATTTATTGATCAATCATGATTGAGAATATATTCACATTCCTCCATTTGTCAATGTGGCTCGGGGAACGAACATACATTCAGTCACTAATTATCATGAAATGAAAGAAAGCGAACACTCACATATGACCATACTCTGTTATGAGCCTCAGCTCAGCGATATATTGTTTTAGGAGTACTAACATACATTAATATCACTAATTTAGTTTTTTATTGGGGCAAGGGATGTGGGGGTTGGATTCCCAAACTTCCATCTGGCCATATTACGCCAAGGTATGAGCATGAAATCTGTGAGTCAGTGTCGACTTAGTTACATCGCTAGTACCGGACTCTAGAGTTCGTGGTCCAATTTGATGGCAAACGATTTTCTCTGACTCGAGTGCTTGACAGTGTGACAGGATGGGTTCTCTGGTTATACAACCATGGAGTGGTTTGATTAATAGATAGAAAGGAAAAGACTTTCAAACATTTAATTTGACTGAAAAAATAAGCAATTTGAGTTGTTGGTTTGTCATCACGTTTTAAAGTTATAATAGAATTTAATATCATGTTTAAAGTAATAATAGAATTTAATATCATGTTTAAATAATAATAGTATTTAATATCATGTTTAAAGTAATAATAGAATTTAATATCATGTTTAAAGTAATAATAGAATTTAATATCATGTTTAAAGTAATAATAGAATTTAATATCATGTTTAAAGTAATAATAGAATTTAATATCATGTTTAAAGTAATAATAGTATTTAATATCATGTTTAAACTTTCTAATAGTATTTAATATCATGTTTAAATAATAATAGAATTTAATATTATGTTTAAAGTAATAATAGAATTTAATATCATGTTTAAAGTAATAATAGAATTTAATATCATGTTTAAAGTAATAATAGAATTTAATATCATGTTTAAAGTAATAATAGAATTTAATATCATGTTTAAACTTTCAAATAGTATTTAATATCATGTTTAAACTTTCTAATAGTATTTAATATCATGTTTAAACTTTCTAATAGTATTTAATATCATGTTTAAACTTTCTAATAGTATTTAATATCATGTTTAAACTTTCTAATAGTATTTAATATCATGTTTAAACTTTCTAATAGTATTTAATATCATGTTTAAACTTTCTAATAGTTATATCTGATGGTTACGTCATACAATTTTCTTTAAATTATTTATTTAACTTAACCTCAACCGAAGGTTATTCCACAAATATTCGTTTTGTTTTTCTTTGCCATAATGATATATCCGTGTATTCATTACTGATGAATCTGTCAACACAAGTTGTGCGGTTGTCCCTATACATCTTCAATATTGGAAATGCTAAATCATAATAATCATTGGCGGTTGGATAGTGCAGTGTGCTCGCCTCATAGGCTGAGGGGCGTGGGATCGAGCCCACGTTAAAGCCACAAAAAAAATATTGATGAATGACTATCGCTAAAAAGTCCTCCGCTGACCTGGAGAGCAGATGGGCGCCGCCAGGTCCACCAAGCTCCGAGAAAGTTCTAAAGTAAACAATAGAACCCCCCTAAGACCACGAGGTTATGGGACACAAAAAAGAATAAAATAAAATAATAATAATAATTATCATACATACATTAAAATGTTTTGCGAAGTTGGTGTGCTATCGTTGAAGCCAACACAACATATTTGATATTTTTGCAAGACACATGGCTGTAATGAATATTGTACAGGATTCAAAGAATATCTATCAATACTAGTGTTTCAAACAACAAGTGTTGTGTAAATGAAGTTGTTTGCGAGAAATTTAATTAGAATGTCTGTCCAATAGAAATAGTGTATGAAGTCAGAGCAACCTTGAGATTCAGCCTCTTTAGACCAAGTTCAGGAGAGATCACTTCCGGGTCGATTAAACGAAATGCGTGAGAACTGCTATCATGGGAATCAAACTGACGGGGTTTCAAAGGGGTGGGTGGGTGGGAGAGGGAAACTTCCAGAATTGACATGTTAGACTATGGAATAAAAAAGGGAAAGGGGGGGTATGTCTAAAGCAAAGCTGCTCTTGAAAGTTCATTAACTCTTGTTGACTTTGACTTTCTTGGGTTCTCCTACTTTCCTAACATTTTTCTTTCTCGTGGCTTAAATTGCCAAGCAGAGGAGTGGTCACGTGACATTAGTGGCATAGCAAGGGGTGGGGTGCAGGGCGTCCCAACTCGACACGATGTTTTAAATTTTACATCTTCAGACATCTTAGGAATTTTTTCTTGGAAGGGTGGCGAAATTTGTGGCGCGCCCAAAGTAGGTTATCTGCATCCTCAGCATTACATGTCCCTTTAAATGGACAAGCTTTCAAGTCTTGAAACCATGACAAAAGAATAAATTATGTTAGTTCAATGTCAATGACGGTCTGTGATTTTTTTTCAAAAATCCATTGCAAGAAATGATGTCAGTCAATGAAATGATGTCAGTCAATGAAATGATGTCAGTCAATGAAATGATGTCAGTCAATGAAATGATGTCAGTCAATGAAATATTCGTGAGCAGTCAACAAAGATTTACTGGAAGGATGAAAGGTCAAAGTCCTTATTAAGTCATTAATCGGTATCGTCTATAACTGAAGCAATCATCCTCACTGCTGTTATGTTATAGTTTATAACTTTGCTAAGATTACTAGCATCGCTACACTTGCTCAATTCATCCATAAAAAGTTGCTATTTCTTTTTATTTTAAATTTGTAATGGATGTAAACATAAGCATTCATTTCTTCTAGACATAAAAAAGATTGGAATGACAGAGGTCTGTAGAGGGCTTTCTTTCTTTCTAGATTTTAACACCATTAAGATAATTCATATAATTCGTAGGAACTGAGAGGGAAAAGATAAAGAGGACGGGGTGCCAATTAATCATTTAATGAGTTTCAAGAAAGGTGTACATTTTTAAATTAATTTTTATGGTAACTACATAAACTAGTGATAGAGAAGTATTGGTTTAGTTTGAGTGATTGCTAATTTAAGAGAAACTGCGACAAATAACGTCTGCTATACAAACCAATGGAATGACTTGGATATGGAACAAAACTGTATTTTTAAAAAATCTGAAGAAAGATAAGACTGACTCCGTTAAATGTCCTGCAATTCCTGCACCTCTTGCGCCTTGTAGAGGCTTCCAATGGATATCCACCTTAAATGAGGAGTGGGGATCCCTTGAATTGCTACAAGCTTATTCTCTATAATAACTTCGTCATATCACTTCCAGGAAAACGTATATAGTCTATACCATTGCCATTGCAGTGAGATCTCTGGCGTCTCAATCATAAATGGGCGCATTATTAGCGTTGCGCACGTCATTTGACACATTTCTAGAAATGAGACAGCACCGGTGCGCTCTAGTCTGAGACCGACCCAAGTGACAAACAAGACAAGACGACGGAAGTTGAGCTTGGGTTGTTGCTGAGGTGTTTCATGAAACTGTCTTGTGGGGTTAATGTTGAGTTATTTTATACCATATTTACGAATAATAATTTATGTTAAATTGTAAACTAGTAACTCGATTGTAGATTTATTATTTATTATTAAAGGTCAGGCGTACAGAAGCTTGTGTCACCTGTGCTCTAGTTTATGTGACTGTTGTTAGAATGATACATACCCGTACCCCAGACGAACTGCCGTCACATCAGTGTTACTTAATGTTTTTTTAAATAATTCTTTTTTTTCTTCTGATTATTGTTAGAATGAAACAACCCCCCCCCCTACACACACACATACACATACACAATCTGCCGTCACATCAGTATGCTTAATGTCTTTTAAAAGTTATATTTTCCATAAACTAAACACGTTTATTTTATATTCTGTTTTTCTAATAACATCTAAAATTTATGGCAAAACTTCAGAAAACTACAAAGCATGAAACGCAGTAATTTTTGTCCAAATGTTTATCGAGCTATTTGTTGTACAGTTGTACGGCAACCAAGGATATGGGATTTGTGATGTCCTGTAGCGGAGAGAGCCATCAAAAGACCTGATGTATCCTATGGAGCAGATTTCTAAAAGAGAGAGATGCTTTCCGTCACATCCGGTCCTATGATGATGATACAACGTCACTGATCTAATCTGTTGTCAAAAGAAGATCTAGAGCACTTCCTTCCCTTTACCGCTACGCCATCTTCTCTTGCAAACCGGATGTTCTCATAATGATATTAAAACTAACACATGCATCTTTTTTATATAATGTATACTTTGATATCGTGTTAGTTTCTTTGATATGGAAACGCTGCAGGGAAGAAATGTAAGTCGGTTTGGTGAATTTTTGGAAAGGCAGATCTGAAATGTTGAGTTGAAATGTTGAGTTGAAATGTTGAGTTGAAATGTTGAGTTGAAATGTTGAGTTGAAATGTTGAGTTGAAATGTTGAGTTGAAATGTTGAGTTGAAATGTTGAGTTGAAATGTTGAGTTGAAATGTTGAGTTGAAATGTTGAGTTGAAATGTTGAGTTGAAATGTTGAGTTGAAATGTTGAGTTGAAATGTTGAGTTAAAATGTTGAGTTTAGGATAAATTTGAGGGGCTTTAGAGTTTTTTTTGTTTTTTTGTTGTTTTTTATTTGGGGGGGGGGCGGAAAATGAGAAGAGCTGTGGCATTTTAAAATGATGTATGATTTATACTTCGTTTAATAATTAATGTCATCCTTGTTGACGGTATGTCAATAAATGTCATCATATTTGCAGGTTACGTCAATTAATATGATCTCTTTTTATTACATGTGAATAAAAGGAGCTTCAATTATTGCCAGCGTGTAAACTGGCTGGACTCAGTTTTAGTTTAAACTATCTGCAATGATATTTAATACAACTATTTAATAAATGAACCCAACCACCGACCAAGTTACTTCCCTTGCTTGATGACTCAAAATCTCAAGACCACAAATGCAATCAAAGAAAATGGCTACAGGAAGAACAGAACTTTTCGATAGAATTATTAGAATGGTTGAAAGTGTAACCAGAGCTGAGATCAAGACAGGGATAAAATGGTATTTTCAGGAAAACGCTTTTTGAATTATGTTTGTATTTGTATTTGACGGTGCCCCAAACATGACTGGATATCTTATCTTATCTTATCTTATCTTATCTATACAGACGCTCCTTCTATGCAGAAGATAGTTGCGTCCACAGAACATGACAGATGATCTGTTGGCAAGTGATGCAGCGTTCACAGGCCACGGCTTTGTGGGTTCCACGCATTACCCAGCCGCCTAACTACGTGTAGTGTTAGGTACCCATTCAGAGCGGGGTGACTCAGGGACGCCCTAGGCCCCGGGAACAAACCCTTGCCTTCACACGGATTCGAACCCGTGACCATCGGTACGACAGTCCAGTGCGCTGCCACTTGACCACCACGTCCCATCTTAGAGACAGTGCCACAAACATGACTGGATATCTTAGAGACGGTGCCCCAAACTTGACTGGACATCTTAGAGACGGTGCCCCAAACATGACTGGATATCTTAGAGATGGTGCCCCAAACATGACTGGATATCTTAGAGATGGTGCCCCAAACTTGACTGGATATCTTAGAGACGGTGCCCGCAAACATGACTGGATATCTTAGAGACGGTGCCCCAAACTTGACTGGATATCTTAGAGACGGTGCCCCAAACTTGACTGGATATCTTAGAGACGGTGCCCCAAACATGACTGGATATCTTAGAGACGGTGCCACAAACATGACTGGATATCTTAGAGACGGTGCCCCAAACTTGACTGGATATCTTAGAGACGGTGCCCCAAACATGACTGGATATCTTAGAGACGGTCCCCCAAACATGACTGGATATCTTAGAGACGGTGCCCAAACATGACTGGATATCTTAGAGACGGTGCCCCAAACTTGACTGGATATCTTAGAGACGGTGCCCCAAACATGACTGGATATCTTAGAGACGGTGCCCCAAACATGACTGGATATCTTAGAGACGGTGCCCCAAACATGACTGGATATCTTAGAGACGGTGCCCCAAACTTGACTGGATATCTTAGAGACGGTGCCCCAAACATGACTGGATATCTTAGAGACGGTGCCCCAAACATGACTGGATATCTTAGAGATGGTGCCCCAAACATGACTGGATATCTTAGAGACGGTGCCCCAAACTTGACTGGATATCTTAGAGACGGTGCCCCAAACTTGACTGGATATCTTAGAGACGGTGCCCCAAACATGACTGGATATCTTAGAGACGGTGCCCCAAACATGACTGGATATCTTAGAGACGGTGCCCCAAACTTGACTGGATATCTTAGAGACGGTGCCCCAAACATGACTGGATATCTTAGAGACGGTGCCCCAAACATGACTGGATATCTTAGAGACGGTGCCCCAAACTTGACTGGATATCTTAGAGACGGTGCCCCAAACATGACTGGATATCTTAGAGACGGTGCCCCAAACTTGACTGGATATCTTAGAGACGGTGCCCCAAACATGACTGGATATCTTAGAGACGGTGCCCCAAACTTGACTGGATATCTTAGAGACGGTGCCCCAAACTTGACTGGATATCTTAGAGATGGTGCCCCAAACTTGACTGGATATCTTAGAGATGGTGCCCCAAACATGACTGGATATCTTAGAGACGGTGCCCCAAACTTGACTGGATATCTTAGAGATGGTGCCCCAAACATGACTGGATATCTTAGAGACGGTGCCCCAAACTTGACTGGATATCTTAGAGACGGTGCCCCAAACTTGACTGGATATCTTAGAGATGGTGCCCCAAACATGACTGGATATCTTAGAGACGGTGCCCCAAACTTGACTGGATATCTTAGAGATGGTGCCCCAAACATGACTGGATATCTTAGAGACGGTGCCCCAAACTTGACTGGATATCTTAGAGACGGTGCCCCAAACTTGACTGGATATCTTAGAGACGGTGCCCCAAACATGACTGGATATCTTAGAGACGGTGCCCCAAACATGACTGGATATCTTAGAGACGGTGCCCCAAACTTGACTGGATATCTTAGAGACGGTGCCCCAAACTTGACTGGATATCTTAGAGACGGTGCCCCAAACTTGACTGGATATCTTAGAGACGGTGCCCCAAACTTGACTGGATATCTTAGAGACGGTGCCCCAAACATGACTGGATATCTTAGAGACGGTGCCCCAAACTTGACTGGATATCTTAGAGACGGTGCCCCAAACTTGACTGGATATCTTAGAGACGGTGCCCCAAACATGACTGGATATCTTAGAGACGGTGCCCCAAACTTGACTGGATATCTTAGAGATGGTGCCCCAAACATGACTGGATATCTTAGAGACGGTGCCCCAAACATGACTGGATATCTTAGAGACGGTGCCCCAAACTTGACTGGATATCTTAGAGATGGTGCCCCAAACTTGACTGGATATCTTAGAGACGGTGCCCCAAACTTGACTGGATATCTTAGAGACGGTGCCCCAAACTTGACTGGATATCTTAGAGATGGTGCCCCAAACGTGACTGGATATCTTAGAGACGGTGCCCCAAACTTGACTGGATATCTTAGAGACGGTGCCCCAAACTTGACTGGATATCTTAGAGACGGTGCCCCAAACTTGACTGGATATCTTAGAGACGGTGCCCCAAACTTGACTGGATATCTTAGAGACGGTGCCCCAAACTTGACTGGATATCTTAGAGACGGTGCCCCAAACTTGACTGGATATCTTAGAGACGGTGCCCCAAACATGACTGGATATCTTAGAGACGGTGCCCCAAACTTGACTGGATATCTCTCAGAAACTGATACAAGTGAGAACAAAGTTAGTCGGCCATTTGCTTTGTCAGCAAAATGGGATTGATAGATATGTGGAGAAAACACTCCTCCGAAATTATGCGAGGAGAAATCAAATTATAGCATGTTTTTGATATTATCTTGTCTTTTCTTATGTGTTACAAACGATCCTTATATACAAGAGATAACTGCATCCTAGGCTTATCCGTGGTGTATGTCTAGTCTTCTATTTTTATTAGAGTTTTAAATGTTGATAGAGTGTTGGTTTTTCCTTGTTTTCTCAGGCAGCCGTTTCAACTTCTGAATTCCGGACGGGAACAGGGAGAAATTGTATGTTTTTTATCTTGCATACGAGATAAGAAAAGTGTTTTTATCCCTTTATCTATCTGAGAGTTGTATTAGATTGTCTTTTTGTTGTATTTCCAAATTAGAATTAATTGCCTTATGTAATAATACGACTATTCTCTTTGACTTTGTTCTTCTATCCTCTAGTGTTATATATTGGATATATTGTAATATAAATTTGAAAGTTTTTAAAGGAATTTTTAAATAAATGATTTCTTATTTCCTTGGACTCTGTGGTAAGAGTGTTGGTAGGAATTAATCTCTTCACCATGAATAAAGAAGTCATTTTTTTCCACTGTGACATTTCACTATGAATTAAACCTTGTCTGACATCGGCTACATAAGTATTTGTTCAAACTACAAGGTAAGATGATTGATTTTCGAAAGGCAATGTTATTCTGAAAAAAATATGATTTCTGACTTACATGTTTCCCCTGAAATTTAGAAAAATATGTGAGACTGATACTGAAAGGTTTAAACAGCAGATTTTTTTTGCATTTTCTGAAAAATATTTGTTGATTAATTCCCAAAGAATTAAAAAAGCGAGGTGTGAATAATTGATTCTGTTGCGGAAAACAATGAGGAAAACATTGAAAACATAAATTAAGAAGACAGGCTCATAAATCCATCAACCGACGACAGTCTGAGATCTAAGTTCCGTTTATCTTAACCAAGAAATAATTATGGCTTCTATAGCAATAGTTACGAACGATTATTGGAAATTTACGGCAAATTGATGGATAATAGGTGTTGATTGCGTGAATACCAAGGATGCAGTAATAAGTAGGCTTAAATGGGTGGATAGTGTAAATTTATGGATTGGATGTATCAAGTTGTCGTTTATATATGGGAAAGTGATGGATAAAGTGGGCCAATAGATAAGATGAAAGAATGGATAACTTGGCTAGATGTATAAACTGAAATGATGGATATTTTTCTAGATATATCAACTGAAATGATGGATAACTTGACTGGATATATAAGGTGAAATGATGGATAACTTGGCTAGATATATAAAATATAAGATGAAAGAATGGATAACTTGGCTAGATATATAAAATATAAGATGAAAGAATGGATAACTTGGCTAGATATATAAAATATAAGATGAAAGAATGGATAACTTGGCTAGATATATAAAATATAAGATGAAAGAATGGATAACTTGGCTAGATATATAAAATATAAGATGAAAGAATGGATAACTTGGCTAGATATATAAAATATAAGGTGAAATGATGGATAACTTGGCTAGATATATAAAATATAAGATGAAAGAATGGATAACTTGGCTAGATATATAAAATATAAGATGAAAGAATGGATAACTTGGCTAGATATATAAAATATAAGATGAAAGAATGGATAACTTGGCTAGATATATAAAATATAAGATGAAAGAATGGATAACTTGGCTAGATATATAAAATATAAGATGAAAGAATGGATAACTTGGCTAGATATATAAAATATAAGATGAAAGAATGGATAACTTGGCTAGATATATAAAATATAAGATGAAAGAATGGATAACTTGACTAGATATATAAAATATAAGATGAAAGAATGGATAACTTGACTAGATATATAAAATATAAGATGAAAGAATGGATAACTTGGCTAGATATATAAAATATAAGATGAAAGAATGGATAACTTGACTAGATATATAAAATATAAGATGAAAGAATGGATAACTTGGCTAGATATATAAAATATAAGATGAAAGAATGGATAACTTGGCTAGATATATAAAATATAAGATGAAAGAATGGATAACTTGGCTAGATATATAAAATATAAGATGAAAGAATGGATAACTTGGCTAGATATATAAAATATAAGATGAAAGAATGGATAACTTGGCTAGATATATAAAATATAAGATGAAGTGATGGTTTCACTTGGTTATTTTTTAACAATTTTTCCATCCGGTTACCCTACAATAACAGCTACTTAGGGGAATTGTTTACGTCTGTTATTGACCACAGTCCAGTCTTTTACAGCATCATTGGGTATCCCCAAAAGGTGACGAGTTCCATCGCTCTGTGATTAGAGCCAAAGTCTGCTCCTATCTTCCAGGTCTTTCTCCGTTTGCTGCGTAAGACGATAAGGGCACAAGGTGTCCGATACTGACATAAAAGTCGGGAGGGGGGAGGGGACGACCTCTTGCCCCTGGCCACTACTGTGATGACGGGATAAACGAAAATAGACACCGGATATGGTCTTGTTTTTTAGTGGGCTCTAGCAGGACTCCATTTGTGTCGGGGCCACTTACTGAGCTGAAAGCTGGTGTGGATTATCTCCCCTTCCTGTTCGTCTCACATCGATCTGGACACTCCTCAAGTTCTTGGAGGTCCCCCTACCACCACACCCCCCCCCCAATTTTTTTTTAAATTACAAAAAAATCTGGATTATAAGTTTAAGGGTAGCATTTTTACTAACACGTCTAATTCCGGTTTTGATTATAGCTGTAGCCGATGAGTTTGTATAAATTGATCGTATTCGTATTCTGTCATCTTTACTGTCTTGGTCAAATGATTTATCGGTAACTTCACGCTTACCCTTTTTATTAAGGAAACATTTAAATTGAATGCTTTAATTTTTATTAACAACAAGAAATATACCCGCACTTTGTAGCAGGAGTGTGCTGACCCTTTTCCCCAGTATTAGTTGCTGGTTATTTCATTTTTTTATTTGCCAAGTAATTTATCATATTTATCTATTAGTTAAAATCTTTTGTGAGCTGAAACAGAGATATGTCATTTTAAGGGAAAAAAAAGGTTTTGGTACCATGGACACGAAGGAGTTCAATTCGATTTAGAATTTCAAAAGGCTTTAAATTATCAGGTTTATATGTACTAAGTTTGGTCTTGGTCTATCTCTTCCAAAAGTAGGGGGGTCGGCTTATGAACGAACGGGCAATAGAACGAGTATATACAGTAATTAAGCGTTTTCATGTTTATTTTATTTAGTTTAATCTACCATTGTTAATAAGTCCGGTAGCCAAAGTTTATATTGTATAAGTGTATATTGTATAAGTGTATATTGTATAAGTGTATATTGTATAAGTGTATATTGTATAAGTGTATATTGTATAAGTGTATATTGTATAAGTGTATATTGTATAAGTGTATATTGTATAAGTGTATATTGTATAAGTGTATATTGTATAAGTGTATATTGTATAAGTGTATATTGTATAAGTGTATATTGTATAAGTGTATATTGTATAAGTGTATATTGTATAAGTGTATATTGTATAAGTGTATATTGTATAAGTGTATATTGTATAAGTGTATATTGTATAAGTGTATATTGTATAAGTGTATATTGTATAAGTGTATATTGTATAAGTGTATATTGTATAAGTGTATATTGTATAAGTGTATATTGTATAAGTGTATATTGTATAAGTGTATATTGTATAAGTGAATATTGTATAAGTGTATATTGTATAAGTGTATATTGCTTATGTAAAGGCCAAACCAAATATAAATGTTATAATAATATGACACAGCTCAATTTAAGAAGAGTACATGAAAATGTGCGCACCGTAATTAGACAATTAAATATTTTTGAAAGCGCACCGCTCAAAATAAAGTATTGGAAAAATGACTGCACCAAAAGTAACTCCTATTGAACGTCCGCATAAAGTTGTTCAATATGGAAATGAAATTAAATTTTTATCTCTTTGTCTCTACATTTTGTGATTTTGTAATTTACGGCTTGTATGCAAAAGGGGCAATTACAGAAAGTATACTAAAACCGTCTGCAGGTTAAAAGGAACCGTCCTGCCAAATTTGGTCCCCGTCCGTCATATGGTTTTCCGTGATTGTGGAACCTACAGTCGAAAAGTGAAACATACAAACACTAACTGAGCTTTATATTTTAGACTAGGGGCAAGTACCCGGCTTTTCCCGGGTTTAACAACAACAGCAACAACAACAAAAACAACAACAGCAACAAAACAACAAAAACAAACAACAACAACAAAACAACAACAAACAACAACTACAACAACAACAGCAACAACAACAGCAACAACAACAGCAACAACAACAAAGCAACAACAGCAACAACAACAAAGCAACAACAACAGCAACAATGACAAAAACAACAACAGAAACAGCAACAGCAACAAAACAACAAAAACAAAACAACAACAAAAACAACAAAATCAACAACAAAACAACAACAAAACAACTACAACAACAACAGCAACAACAACAAAGCAACAACAACAAAACAACAACTACAACAGCAACAACAACAAAGCAACAACAACATGAAGGACATTGTCGTCGCAGGGCAAGGGATGTGGACAACAACAACAACAGCAACAACAACACAAAAGCAACAACAACAACAACAACAACAACAACAAAACATCAACAACAAAACAACAACAAAACAACAACTACAACAACAACAGCAACAACAACAAAGCAACAACAACAAAACAACAACTACAACAACAAAAGCAACAACAAAAACAACAACAACAACAAAATTATGTTATGGCGATAATCGCCTTCTTGTTAATCTCGACACCAAAATGTTTATTATTTTGCGTCATTATTTTACGTCTTAATTTTCAATAATTTTTATTTTATATAGCTCATATAAGGAAAAATTACATTTTGGGCCCCCGGCCCCCAGTATCTGATATATATGGAACGAAACCTGTTTAATAACCTTTCCGGTATAATTTTGTGTACGTGTACCAAATTTCACGTTATTTGGTTGTCTGGATCTTGAGTTATTAGGGAACAGACAGACAACCAGACAGACAACAAATGCGTCTTATATGTATAATAGGGGCAAGTACCCGGCTTCTCCCGGGTTTAACAACAGCAGCAACATCAACAAAAACAACAACAGCAACAAAACAACAAAAACAAACAACAAAAACAAACAACAACTACAACAACAACAGCAACAACAACAAAGCAACAAAAACAAAACAACAACTACAACAACAACAGCAACAACAACAGCAACAACGACAAAACCAACAACAGCAACAGCAACAAAACAACAAAAACAAAACAACAACAAAAAAACAACAAAATCAACAACAAAACAACAATAAAACAACTACAACAACAACAGCAACAACAACAAAAACAACAACAGCAACAACTACAAAAACAAAACATCAACAAAAAAATCAACAACAAAACAACAACAAAACAACAACAACAACAACAATAACAAAGCAACAACAACAAAACAACAACTACAACAACAAAACAACAAAAGCAACAACAACAAAAAAATTATTTTATGGCGATAATCGCCTTCTTGTTAATCTCGACACCAAAATGTTTATTAATTTGCGTCATTATTTTACGTCTTAATTTTCAATAATTTTTATTTTATATAGCTCATATAGGGAAAAACTACATTTTGGGCCCCCGGGCCCCAGTATCTTATATGTAAGGAACGAAACCTGTTTAATAACCTTTCCGGTATAATTTTGTGTACGTGTACCAAATTTCACGTTATTTGGTTGTCTGGATCTCGAGTTATGAGGGAACAGACAGACAACCAGACAGACAACAAATGCGTCTTATATATATAGAGATAAAGATTCAACACTCTATGAATGTAAGATAATGTGACTCAATAGGTCAGCAGGACTGATGGATTTTTGATAATAAGCGCAGTTATTTCCTGTACCAAAGTTTCAAATTCTGAAATTGTGTTAATCTCACTTCTTAATCACTATAACTAGCTGTCCACGCCAGAAATCGTCCCCTTTTTGCCGACAATAACCACAGGACATGCGTGACGCCAAAATAGTCACGCTTTATAATAACAAAGGTGATCGCAGCGATTGTAATAACTATCGTGGCATCTCCTTACTGAGTATTGTGGGAAAGGCTTTTGCCAGAGTGATCCTTGCACGCCTGCAAACACTGGCACATGTCTACCCGGAATCACAATGCGGTTTTAGGGCTGGCCGGTCAACCATGGACATGATCTTCTCACTCCGTCAGCTACAAGAGAAATGTCGGGAGCAACAGAAAGCCCTCTTCGTTGACTTCATAGATCTAACAAAGGCATTTGACCTGGTCAGCCGCAAGGGTCTGCTACGTATATTGGAAATAATAGGATGTCCGCCGCGGCTTCTCTCCATCATCAAGTCCTTCCACACCTATATGCAAAGCACAGTGCTCTTCGATGGTGCCACCTCAGAACCCTTCCCAGTTTGTAGCGGAGTCAAACAGGGCTGTGTACTGGCTCCAACTCTCTTCGGTATCTTTTTCTCGATGCTACTGCGTCATGCTTTCGAGGACTGCTTCGAGGGTGTAAACATCCATACCAGGACGGATGGAAACCTATACAACACCAGCCGTCTCCGTGCGAAGAGAAAAGTGGAAACTGTTTTAATTAGAGAGTTGCTCTTCGCGGATGGCGCAGCCCTTACCTCACATTTAGAGATGGTCTCCAACTTTTGGTCAATAAATTCTCAGAAGCATGCAAGGATTTTGGTCTAACGATAAGCCTCAAAAAGACCAACATTATGAGACAAGGAACAGACTGCTTCCCAGCAATTTCCATTGAGGGAAACACCTTGGATGTCGTCGAGGATTTTACCTACCTTGGCAGTAAAATCAATGTGTACCAGGCCTGCCTGCTCAGCACACTCCTCTATGGCAGCGAGTCCTGGCCGACCTATGCCAAACAAACAAAGCAACTCAACAGCTTCCACTTACGATGCTTTCGCAGGATTCTGCACATCAAGTGGCAGGATAAGATCACGAATGTCGAGGTATTCAGAAGGAGACATATGCTGAGCATGCACTCAATTCTGAGTGAGAGGCGCTTGCGATGGTTGGGACATGTCCGCAGGATGAGCCCGGAGCGCATTCCTAGGAGCCTTGGTTTACGGCGAGCTGGCAACTGGTATGCGGAAGAGAGGACGCCCCTGCTTGCGCTTCAAGGATGTCTGCAAGAAAGACATGACTCTGGCGCAGATTGACCATAAAACGTGGGAGACCATTGCTGTGGAGCGCACCTCCTGGCGGGCAAAAGTGCGCGAGGGCATTCAAGTCGCGGAAGCTTCCCTTACAGCCAGGAGTGAGGAGAAAAGGGCCAGGAGAAAGGGGAAGGGGGGTAGAGGAGCAGGAGGAAACGCCATCATCCCATGAGGATGGACGGATGCCATAGAACCACGTGGTATCACTCACACTCTCCTAAAGGAACGTCATGTTAGATTTTAATTTGAACTAATTACAAAGTGTTGCAATAACGATCCAATACAATTTGTTCGTGTGTAGTTTACGGCCTGTCAATCAACACAAACACACACATACACTAGGTAAGTAATAACTTTACTTTGCAAGCAGCGCAGCCATAACCTCAGCACGAAACAAGAGTTTTGAGAAAAGAAGCTCTGAATCTAAAGATTAATAATTGAACTGTATGTACATGAACTGTATGTACATGAACTGTATGTACATGAACTGTATGTACATGAACTATATGTACATGAACAATATGTACATGAACTGTATGTACACGAACTGTATGTACATAAACTACATGTACCTGAAGTATGTGTACATGAACTTTATGTACATGAACTGTATGTACATGAACTGTATTTACATGAACTGTATGTACATGAACATACATGAAAAAAATTGAATTTTAAAATAAAAAACACAAAAAAAAATAACAGTCATTGCCATTGATTCATTACAATAATATGTGTCATTAGAAACCATCACAATAAATAATATAAAAGCCCAAGTCACTGACTCCGTAACGCTGAGGGACATAGTACAACAGTCCAAAGCAGTCAGCACTTTTTTAAATTGAAAATATAGACGTAAAATCATAATCATTTTGGTTTCGAGATTAACAGAGCGTGTTGTGTTTCTCGCCGTAAAATATTATGTGACGTCAATTACCCAAACAATTATAAAATACTTTGTGTACATTAACATTTCAGGAAGTTTAATATTTCGTGTTTATCAAACAAGGATAAGTTACTTCGGCTTTTTAAAAAAGTGGGCACCTTAGTCGCCCTACAGCCCCTAGTTTTTAATATGTGTCTGTGTCCTGAGTGAATTTATAACAAACTGTGTCTTTACTACATCAGTCCATTAAAGACTTTACCTCTGTACTGCATTAATCTAATATAAACTTTTTACCTATACTAAATTTTTCCATTATAGAGTTTGTTCTATACTGCTTAGGTCAATTACAGACTTAGTTCTATACTGCATTGTTCAATTACATACTTTTTTCTATACTGCATTATTCAATTACATACTTTGTTCTATATTGCATTGTTCAATTAAAGACTTTGTTCTATGCCGCATTAGGGATTTTACCCTGACTCTGAAGCTCTCCAAGCTTATCCCTTGTCCCCGTTACGAATCGTTCCATTTCCTTCCTTTTCTTGCATTTTGGCGCACCTTATATGTGACCGCCCCATTCTACAACCATCACCGCTCCACTCCCAGCAAGCTTCCGAGACGGCCAGACCAACACTGGGCAGGGCGCACAACAACTTGATGGATGGACCCACGGTCAGCTGACCCGTAGACAAACAGTATGATGAACGACGCGAGATGCCGCAGCATCCTATAGCCGACAGACTGATGGACCATTGGACCAATAAAGTACATTCAGTTCCATGGTGATGGGCACATTTCCTTTGTTCGTGAGAAGAATGTTTGCTGAATGGATAGGGCATGCTTTCCTGTAGAACTATAGAGGAACACTAAAGGGAATTATCTAATCTGAGACATCAAAAATATTCCAATCTGAGAGATTAGCAATAGTAAAATCTAAGAGATCAAGAATAGTCCAATCTGAGAGATTAGCAATAGTAAAATCTAAAAGATTAAGAATAGTACGATCTGAGAGATTAAGAATAGTTCAATCTGAGAGATTAACAATAGTAAAATTTGAGAGATGAAGGATAGTACGATCTGAGAGATTAAGAATAGTTCAATCTGAGAGATTAACAATAGTAAAATCTGAGAGATGAAGGATAGTATAATTTGAAAGATCAGGAATAGTCCTATCTGAGCAATCAAGAAGGTCTGATACAACAGTTTAAAAAGATTTAATCTGAGAGGTCACAAACTAAAGTTAACTGTGCAATCTGAGAAATCGGAATCAAAAGAGGTTGTTGCAATATGTGAGATTGTAACCTGGAGATGATGGTGCACTCTGAGCCTCCTGTGTCAAACAAACAGTTTGTATTTGAACAATTAAATCTCTTCCGTTAGTAAACAGTAAAGCCAAACTTTTAAAAACATTTATCACAAGCAACTAGCAACTGTGATATTGAAATTCTTTGCATGTATTAGCTTATCAATATACATAATTCCCGTAATGGATGTAATGCTTCTTGGATGTAATGCTGATTTGTTCAATAGTGCGCACCAAAATAACTGCACCAAATATAACTCTTTTCGAACGTTCCGCATAAAATTGTTCAATATGATAATAAATGAATCAAATAAAAATATATAAAATAAATGAAAGGTCTGTATTACGTTATTTTTTTTGTCTGATGTGTATTTATTTTGAAAACTTCCGTCATTTTTTAAATACGCTAGTTATTTCATAATTTCTTTATTCTTTTTGATCATAAACAGTCATATTTTTTTATTTAATTTGTGTTATATTTGTTTGGAATACAAAATTAATACCCGTCATTATGAAGTTAACATTGGAATTATATTTCAACTTATCATGCTGTCTTTTTTAGCGTTGAACTCTAATTGTGTGTTTGCTGAAACCAGCTTCTTATTCATTCTTTACACATTAGTCCAACTTGTTCTTTTTCGTATTTCCTGTCTCGCCATTAATTTTACTATTACTATTACTCCACCTCTTTCCCTGTTTCTTTTCGCTTTGCTGTCTCTCTTCTTCTCCTTTAATCATATTCTTCTAAGTCAGTATACCGATGGATGGATGGGTGGGTGGGTGGGTGGATGGATGGATGGGTGGATGGATGGGTGGGTGGGTGGGTGGGTGGGTGGGTGGGTGGGTGGGTGGATGGATGGATGGATGGATGGATGGATGGATGGATGGATGGATGGATGGATGGATGGGTGGGTGGATGGGTGGATACATCGGGGGTTGAATAGCTGGACTGATGGATAGATGGATGGAACGATGGATCATTATCGTTTTATATGTACATGATTCAAATTTGTAATTGCACTTACGGAAGCACGTCATCATCAGTCATACAACGGATGTGCAAGGTGTGAACATAATAACGTTATATGTAACAATGTAACGAGCTTATTTATGTTGTAATTGGTATTTACAACAAGTATTACTCTTGTAATATAAGTTGTACTTCATCATTTCGGACGTCGTGTAAGTATTTACGTCTTGCTGAATGAATCTCTTCCATGCCGTTGAGAAACTTTCACAGTATTAATAGGCAGAGAAAATCACTTAAAGTAAATCTATATTACATTACATCTTAATGACGTTAAATTGCCTCGGCTAATGGCTCGCTGGTGGTCATGGATGTTTTGATCGGGATGAACACGTGAAAACGCGCCGTACTGTCGCTCTATAGCGGTTCTTTTGTAAAAGCGAAGAGAACTTTCCATCGAAATGCAAAAATTGTCATTAGTGTTTTACACGGAAGTCTTGGCTGCTCCAAAAGTAGTCGCTTGTGTGTGATAGGGTTTGGAACTATCAGACACCTGACATATGTGCACAATGCTAGCCACTTCTGATTTTATGTTCTACATACACAATGTTATACTGTTCTTAATTAGCCACTTCTAATCCCATGTTCTACATACACAATGGTAGCCACTTCTAATCCCATGTTCTACATACACAATGGTAGCCACTTGTAATCCCATGTTCTACATACACAATGGTAGCCACTTCTAATCCCATGTTCTACATACACAATGGCAGCCACTTCTAATCCCATGTTCTACATACACAATGGTAGCCACTTCTAATCACATGTGCTACATACACAATGGTAGCCACTTCTAATCCCATGTTCTACATACACAATGGTAGCCACTTGTAATCCCATGTTCTACATACACATGTAATCCCATGTTCTACATACACAATGGTAGCCACTTCTAATCCCATGTTCTACATACACAATGGCAGCCACTTCTAATCCCATGTTCTACATACACAATGGTAGCCACTTCTAATCACATGTGCTACATACACAATGGTAGCCACTTCTAATCCCATGTTCTACATACACAATGGTAGCCACTTGTAATCCCATGTTCTACATACACAATGGTAGCCACTTCTAATCCCATGTTCTACATACACAATGGTAGCCACTTGTAATCCCATGTTCTACATACACAATGGTAGCCACTTCTAATCCCATGTTCTACATACACAATGGTAGCCACTTCTAATCCCATGTTCTACATACACAATGGCAGCCACTTCTAATCCCATGTTCTACATACACAATGGTAGCCACTTCTAATCACATGTGCTACATACACAATGGTAGCCACTTCTAATCCCATGTTCTACATACACAATGGTAGCCACTTGTAATCCCATGTTCTACATACACAATGATAGCCACTTCTAATCCCATGTTCTACATACACAATGGTAGCCACTTGTAATCCCATGTGCTACATACACAATGGTAGCCACTTCTAATCCCATGTTCTACATACACAATGGTAGCCACTTCTAATCCCATGTTCTACATACACAATGGTAGCCACTTCTAATCCCATGCGCTACATACACAATGGTAGCCACTTCTAATTCCAAATTGTTCACCAATAGAGAAAAGAAACTTCTTAGCTTCAATGATTGTTTAAAATAATAATACAGTTGAATTCTTACAAATGTCCACAGGACTTTCTTACCCCTCACCCAATATACACAACTCATGCAGTCACATAATGTTTTATTATGAGGAGAATAGAAATAACTCCTGGTAGCTAAAATGACATAACAGTATAGGCAAACTGTAAATCTAACAACTTTAATTGACACAAACATGTATTCAAGTAACGCATTCTATCTTAGTGACATTCAACATAAGTGTTAACCCCTACCCTATATTTTTTGTGGTACCCACCCCCTTCCCGCACATACCTACTTTCACACCTTTGAAATCTGTTAATATCCTAAGAATAACTTTTTTATGTTGCTGGTTTATTAGATAAATGTTGGAAGTGAAGTAATACACACAATAATGCGCGCATTATTTTTTGGTGAAATATTGAACATGGGTATGGCATCTTTCGACATTAATTTGTATCGAGGCACCCAACTGCCATTCTCCCCCCCCCTCCCCCGCCAGTAACAATTGGACTGTACAACAAGTTAAGCTCAGACTCAATTCTACACAACCTTTTACTCACCACGTGTCTCGACCAATAACAAGCGGCCGTACATGCATCATTCGTGCGTTAGATTTGAAAGAACAACTGACAAGATTCAGTACATCGCCATGGCAACCGCACGACACATTCAGGTCACTTCGCTTTGTCAACTCAAACGGCAACAATACAACAGATGTAGGCCACTAATTAAGTCAACTCGTGTAACAACAAATCACCACATTTAGGTTTCTAAGTCATTCAATACATCACCACATTTAGGTTTCTAAGTCATTCAATACATCACCACATTTAGGTTTCTAAGTCATTCAATACATCACCACATTTAGGTTTCTAAGTCATTCAATACAAGTCCTTAAAAAAATTCCTTCAACATATTTACAATAATTCATATATTACACGCATATACTCAGACACGCAGACACACGGACGCTAGCATACACATGCTCATTCCAGCACACAAACTACACACACACACACAAACAGAAAACATGCTCACATAAAGCTGCCTAAAGTCATTACCCAATGCTATTTATAGCGTGATAACATTGACCTCATTACGTCATTCGGTTACGTGGCCAAAACGAGGCCACATTAAAGAGTAACCTTGTTGCCAAATTGGAAATTATTTAATTTGAAACATGCATTTCTCATTTTAAATAAAATAAGCTTCCTTTTTAATTCTCATTAGATGTTCGTTTAATTCTCTGTTAAATCAATTTGCACCCCATCTCCCAAACTGTCGCTCACACCCCCTCCCTCCCCCACACAAATACCCAGCCTTAGGGGTAAAAAAAATTCTTCCAATGAGGCCACGAATGTATTAAATTAACGCGGAAATTAACCGCTGGGGAAAATAAAGTTTTGACAAGACGGTGAATAAGAATTCTGGGTGGTGTACAAATTTGTCAATTGTCGAAATGCACATAAAGTCTGAATATATGAAGAACATAATTCAACCTGAATATGAAGTCTAAAAATGTCATATTCAGCCATGATACTCATCATGCTGAAATGCAGAAACAACCAGAAGCATGTGATGTGTGTTTATGGAGCTTCATTTCAACTTTTTATCTTAATAATTCAAACTGCAAATGCGATAATTCATGACGTATTCCGTATATTTGATTGTGTTTCTTTTTTAATATTGGGATCAATAACAATTTTTACGTATAGAAATAGAGGGATGCAGTGGGGACGTTACGCTCTCTGAACAATTTATTTCATTATATTCAGTGATGTGTGGCGTGAAATCAGAATCTCGGCTTGAAGCTCGGCGAACAAACGGGAAGAGAAAGTAGAAAGAAAGTGTTGAAAAGGATTGACAGACGTTTATCTATACAGCCACATGGAAACGAAACCTGGAATTTCATTGGTGTATACGTGTAACTGATATAAAGTTACCTTTCCGGTTTTAGTGGGTGGTTGTACGGATTTCCTCACATGCTTTATTTTTCCTTTCGTTGTAGCCCACCATGTTTGAACTACAAAATTTCACATAACACCCGGGGTCAACACGTCAATTAAACCGTTACATGTGTTCACGAAGAGATTCTGCTTATCACATTTTACAGGTAGATGTGATTAAAATAATCTTACCTGTGTTAAACTCTTCTCTTTAAATTGCTATTAAACAAAATCGTGCAATAAGAATTTTTGTAACACTAACACTTTTTGTCAACTAACATTCGTCGTTACAAAATCTGGCAGCATCGAGATCTCCAAATTGTATGATGAAACACAAACAATGAGGGCGACTTCAAAACAGCTGTGGTTAACAAAAGAAATAGGTTTTCTAAATAAATAATCGCACGGACATAGTGCCGACTGTAACAATATTGTATGCGAAATGTTCACTTACGTTTACGTAGAGTGAATTCTAAATTTATACAGGGGAGTAAAGAGGGGTGGGATTTGGGTGGACCAGCCCTTCTACGCACGTGTTAAAAATAGTGTTATTTAATAGTTTGGGGCTGGGTGGGGGGGGGCTTGCTAGTTGTTATCAAGGTAGTCATTAATTTACTAAAGTTCAAGAGGTAAATCCTAACATTGGAAAGGTCTGTGGGTCGTTACTCTAGGATGGATTAGTTTGAATACATGTCCACCATACTGTCGCCATGTCTATGATTGTGTGAATATATGTTCACCATACTGTCATCATGCCTATGATTGTATGAATATATGTTCAACATACTGTCGCTATGCCAATGATTGTTTGAATATATATTCAACATACTGTCGTCATGCCTATGATTGTGTGAATATATGTTCACTATACTGTCGCCATGCTTATGATTGTTTAAATACATGTTCACCATACTGTCGTCATGCCTATGATTGTTTGAATATATGTCCACCATACTGTCGCCATGTCTATGATTGTTTAAATACATGTTCACCATAATGTCGTCATGTCTATGATTGTTTGAATATATGTCCACCATACTGTCGCCATGTCTATGATTGTTTAAATACATGTTCAACCATACTGTCGTCATGTCTATGATTGTTTGAATATATGTCCACCATACTGTCGCCATGTCTATGATTGTTTAAATACATGTTCAACCATACTGTCGTCATGCCTATGATTAGAATTGAGCTCCCTTTAATCGCGTTAATACAAATCTCGGAAAGACAAAATTGAAAACTTTGTCTCAATATCAGAAAGTTGTCTCACAGAAACATACAACATATCCCTAGATAAACCCAGATGTGTTGACGCGCGTAAACGCGAAACTTAACTCTTTTTTTTTAGGTCGGGTAGACTTTAAACATAAGAACCATGTGTTTGTCTTTACTGTGTATCGTTGAATGTAATCTGATGAAAGGAATGGACGTTGTTTTCCGTTTTTCCCAACAGTGCGTAACTTAATTTGTCACTGGATTGAGGCTAGAGCTAGATAATGGACACGAATCAAACACAACTTTTTGAGGTCATGTCAGGGACTGGCAAGAATTTTGTCAGGAAAATACAACTCTCTAAATCTGTGTTAACAAGTTCATGAACAACTCTCTCTAAATCTGTGTTCACAAGTTCATGAACAACTCTCTCTAACTCTTCGTTCACAAGTTCATGAACAACTCTCTCTGAATCTGCGTTCACAAATTCATGAACAACTCTCTCTAAATCTGCGTTCAAAGTTCATGAACAACTCTCTCTAAATCTGCGTTCACAAGTTCATGAACAACTTTCTCTAAATCTGCGGTCACAAGTTCATGAACAACTCTCTAAATCTGTGTTCACAAGTTCATGAACAACTCTCTCCAAATCTGCGTTCACAAGTTCATGAACAACTCTCCCTAAATCTGCGTTAACAAATTCATGAACAACTCTCTCTAAATCTGCGTTCACAAGTTCATGAACAACTCTCTCTAAATCTGCGTTCACGGGTTCATGAACAACTTTCTCTAAATCTGCGGTGACAAGTTCATGAACAACTCTCTAAATCTGCGTTCACAAGTTCATGAACAACTCTCTCTAAATCTTCGTTCACAAGTTCATGAACAACTCTCTCTAAATCTTCGTTCACAAATTCATGAACAACTCTCTCTAAATCATTGTTCGCAAATTCATGAACAACTCTCTTTAAATCTGCGTTCACAAGTTCATGAACAACTCTCTCTAAATCTGCGGTCACAAGTTCATGAACAACTTTCTCTAAATATGCGGTCACAAGTTCATGAACAACTCTCTAAATCTGTGTTCACAAGTTCATGAACAACTCTCTCCAAATCTGCGTTCACAAGTTCATGAACAACTCTCTTTAAATCTGCGTTCACAAGTTCATGAACAACTCTCTCTAAATCTGCGTTCACAAGTTCATGAACAACTTTATCTAAATCTTCGTTCGCAGATTCATGAACAACTCTCTCTTAATCTGCGTGGACAAGTTCTTGAACATCTCTCTCTAAATCTTCGTTCACAAGTTCATGACCAACTCTCTCTAAATCTTCGTTGACAAGTTCATGACCAACTCTCTCTAAATCCTCGTTCACAAGTTCATGACCAACTCTCTCTAAATCTTCGTTGACAAGTTCATGTGGCATCAGATAAACCTGGAAATCACAGCTCGAACCAATAGTTACCCGCAGACTGGGAACAAGCTAGAAAATTACATGTTGAATAGAGGAAATGATTCATCTTACCTGGCCCGGAGCGCCTTGTCAGTCACTCACAGTTTGGTGTCACGTGATTGGCGGGACAGGTTGGCCTTGATGATAACTCGCTGCAGTCTTTGTTTACGTTTCATGCTCAGCATGACGTCATTGCAACTCGCCACCGTGGACTTGACCAGACACTAGGAAGACACGTTGACATGGCGGACAAGTAAAACAACATGGCAGAATGAAAAGACGGATTTTCATTGTGAAGATGGCGAAACAAAACAACAAGTGTTTCGAGATGAGAATATGTGTTCATCGATAACTTCATGCAAATAATGGTACTATGTGTTGAGAGTTAGAATTACGGTAATTTAATAATTGTCAAGAGAGTTTGAAACATTAAATCCGTAGTTTTGTATTTACAAGTAATTTATGAACAAAATTAAGAATACTGAGCTCTAAAAAATATTTGTATTGTATGTTGTTTTGTTTGTTTGTTTGTTGTTGTTTTTTTTATTGTTTTTTTTTACAAAACTATTTTTATATACAAATATTTTTATTTATACAAATGTGTTTTTTATGTCTAAAAATGAGTACTTCATATTAAAAAGGTAGCCGTAATTAAATATTTGCATATCTATAAGAATAATTCTTTTTTAATTTTTTGAATTAAATATTTGTTCAATTAACAAAGATACAAATGTGTCACAACAAACAGTTAGGCCTACCATAAACATTTTTATCAGCTCCATTTAAACAACCAACATTTTTTATCTCTTTCTTTCTGGAAAAACTGTTCAATCAGACGCTATGCATAAAAAATGGAATACTGAAAAACTGTTCAATCAGACGCTATGCATGAAAAATGGAATACTGAAAAACTGTTCAATCAGACGCTATGCATGAAAAATGGAATACTGAAAAAACAATTTTTTTTCCCCTAGGCCCCGTTAAACCAAAAATAAACTGATCGCTGACAAACAAGGCTTTATATGATAAAAAATCATTGGTCGAGACCCTGAGATCATAAAATCCATCCTGGGAATCACAAAAAAATTCATAATTTTTTATCCTATTCGATACTCAAGTTTGATACAACCACCCGAAGTGACATTTAAAGTTCATGAAATCCACCTGAATTTGATAAAGACATTAAAAGTTAATACAACCGATCCAACTAGACACTAAATGTTGACACAGACATCCACCGAGGCACTATAAGTTTAACGGCGATACTGTCCAGTAGGAACTTCCAAACTCGCCCGCGCTTCAACACAAAGGGCAGACAAGTCCGTCCTGTAGCCTCTACGTGTCGGGTGGCTCTCTTTATTCAGCCATCGCTGCCATGCAAGGCGCAGTTTGTTTTTGTTTTCTTCCGGCACAAGTGTGTGTGTGTGTGAGTGGGGTGATAAAACAGAGAAGTACACTTGTTGACAGTAGGCCATTAAAGTACCATCAGATCTTCTTGATCACTCGCCTTGATGGGGGAACTTTTGACCTCATTTCATCGGCGAATCCTTGTGATGGCATTGTTGCATTGGCCGCAGGAAATGCGAAAATGCGTTTGTGATCAAAATTTCACGGTACGGTTACGGAAGAGATCATAATCTTAAGTAATTAATGCCGCAGCCCAGAGCCGTCTTTACACCATTTTGGGCCCTCGGGCAAAGAAATAGTGCTGGGCCCCGGGCAAAGAAATAGTGTTGGGCCCCTGGGCAAAGAAAGAGTGAGCCGCAGGAATAGAAAATAAATATACATAATATATATAAATAAACATATTACCATGGGACCCCTATGCTCGTGGGCCCCGGGCAAATGCCCAACGGGCCTATGCGTTAAGACGGCCCTGCCGCAATCTGTAAATGAAATAGTGAATTGTACTTAGAAAGTTCTTCAAAAAATATTGTATTCGTAACTAAGAAACTGTCCGTGAAATATTGTATTTAACTATACTGTCCATTTTCAAATGATTAGTATTTAGCAAGATGACAATGATCAATTACGATGTATTTCAGTATGTTTTCTAAAGAAATGTGTTATGTATTTAGTATGTTGTCCAAGGCAAAGTGCTATGTATTTAGAATGATGCTTATTGGTTCTGGAAAATACTGAAAATATTAAAATTTAGCTGAAATTTAAATATATTTATATATATGTATGTATATATATATATATATATATATATATATATATATATATATATATATATATATATATATATATATATATATATAATAAATATAAATATATATATATATATATGTATATATATATATATATATATATATATATATATATATTATTTTGTCTAATTTGTATTGTATTATTTTACATCAGTTGCGATCTCTACTACACGAATGAAATTTTTTTTTGTGTTAATACATTTTAATGACATATCAAGTATGCTTCATACTTTCGTTATTTAAATTCGTTTTAAATAGAAATTCTTTAAAGAAATCATTTAATAGCTTGTGTTTGTTTGTTTTTAGAGCGTGTTTACGTATCTTATAGTAACTGACCAATATCACCTGTCCATTGTATATGCTACTCTGTAGTTTCAACGCTTGTGTTGTTGGTTATTTTGCACTAATTAAAGTGGGTCAGTAGGTATGATTCCAAGCTAATCATTTTATTTTTTTAGATGATAGAGAAGCTTTAATTGAAAATATTTTTTAAAATAATTATTTGCGAGTCCTCTTAGCCATAAACATGAAAAATGAAAGATTTAGAGTAGCCCGATTTGACTTCGCTGACATCCACGGGGAGGAAAGAAAAATTTCACATGTCACGCGCCATTCGGCTGGATTCCTAGGGCATTGCAAGATTTATTTATTTTTTAAAGATGAGAGGGAAAATTAGATGAATAATGACTGGCTGGACTTAGTCTTTCAGGAATCGATAAGTATTAACCTGATATATCGAAAACTATACTTACTGCAATCTTGTTATAGCAGAGTAAGTTCTTGGTGAATATGTGTTGTACACAAACTAGAGGTTGGTGAATATGTGTTTTACACAAACTAGTGTTAGGTGAATATGTGTTGTACACAAACTAGTGTTTGGTGAATATGTGCTGTACACAAACTAGCGTTAGGTGAATATGTGTTGTACACAAACTAGTGTTTGGTGAATATGTGTTGTACACAAACTAGTGTTATGTGAATATGTGTTGTAAACAAACTAGTGTTTGGTGAATATGTGTTGTACACAAACTAGTGTTATGTGAATATGTGTTGTACACAAACTAGTGTTTGGTGAATATGTGTTGTACACAAACTAGTGTTTGGTGAATATGTGTTGTACACAAACTATTGTTATGTGAATATGTGTTGTACACAAACTAGTGTTATGTGAATGTGTTGTACACAAACTAGTGCTAGGTGAATATGTGTTGTACACAAACTAGTGTTAGGTGAATATGTGTTGTACACAAACTAGTGCTAGGTGAATATGTGTTGTACACAAACTAGTGTTAGGTGAATATGTGTTGTACACAAACTAGTGTTAGGTGAATATGTGTTGTACACAAACTAGTGTTTGGTGAATATGTGTTGTACACAAACTAGTGTTAGGTGAATATGTGTTGTACACAAACTAGTGCTAGGTGAATATGTGTTGTACACAAACTAGTGCTAGGTGAATATGTGTTGTACACAAACTAGTGCTAGGTGAATATGTGTTGTACACAAACTAGTGTTAGGTGAATATGTGTTGTACACAAACTAGTGCTAGGTGAATATGTGTTGTACACAAACTAGTGTTAGGTGAATATGTGTTGTACACAAACTAGTGTTAGGTGAATATGTGTTGTACACAAACTAGTGTTAGGTGAATATGTGTTGTACACAAACTAGTGTTAGGTGAATATGTGTTGTACACAAACTAGTGTTAGGTGAATATGTGTTGTACACAAACTAGTGCTAGGTGAATATGTGTTGTACACAAACTAGTGCTAGGTGAATATGTGTTGTACACAAACTAGTGCTAGGTGAATATGTGTTGTACACAAACTAGTGTTAGGTGAATATGTGTTGTACACAAACTAGTGCTAGGTGAATATGTGTTGTACACAAACTAGTGTTAGGTGAATATGTGTTGTACACAAACTAGTGTTAGGTGAATATGTGTTGTACACAAACTAGTGTTAGGTGAATATGTGTTGTACACAAACTAGTGTTAGGTGAATATGTGTTTGTACACAAACTAGTTTTTGGTGAATATGTGTTGTACACAAACTAGTGCTAGGTGAATATGTGTTGTACACAAACTATAGTAGGTGAATATGTGTTGTACACAAACTAGTGTTAGATGAATATTGTTGTACATCGACCATCAGTGTAGACTTAGAGTTAGAACTTTTGACATCGACCATCAGTGTAGACTTAGAGTTAGAACTTTTGACATCGACCATCAGTGTAGACTTAGAGTTAGAACTTTTGACATCGACCATCATGTGTTGTAGCACAAACTAGATGTTAGAACTTTTGACATCGACCATCAGTGTAGACTTAGAGTTAGAACTTTTGACATCGACCATCAGTGTAGACTTAGAGTTAGAACTTTTGACATCGACCATCAGTGTAGACTTAGAGTTAGAACCTTTTGACATCGACCATCAGTGTAGACTTAGAGTTAGAACTTTTGACATCGACCATCAGTGTAGACTTAGAGTTAGAACCTTTTGACATCGACCATCAGTGTAGACTTAGAGTTAGAACTTTTGACATCGACCATCAGTGTAGACTTAGAGTTAGAACTTTTGACATCGACCATCAGTGCAGACTTAGAGTTAGAACTTTTGACATCGACCATCCGTGTAGACTTAGAGTTAGAACCTTTTGACATCGACCATCAGTGTAGACTTGGAGTTAGAACCTTTTGACATCGACCATCCGTGTAGAGTTTTGCGGCAGTCCTAGGAATTGAGACCCGTATTCTACGCTGTGGTGGTCCCGTAGCTATGGCGGGTTGAAGTAGGAAAAAATCCACATCCACCCTTCGGGGTGGAAACTCCCATGAGAGGTAGGCTAAGTCGACTAGTGCGGCGGCCCTCTGCCCAGGCGGCCCCCTCTAGAGGGGACCGCCTCGGGGGTGTCCCCGTCGGCTGGCCCATCTTGGTGGAGGTGAGAAAGTTGCCGGGGAATTCCCCGAGGGGCCTTATCAGAGTTTTAGTAACTCAGGGTCTTTTGACACCATCACGTATGACATCGACCATCCGTGTAGAAGTTTGAAGTCACGTCTGAAGATAAAGTAAGAACGCAACATTAAAAGAATGAAAGAAATCTTGCTCAATTTAACAACTTTAGTTAAGAATTTTATGAGTTCGGTAATTTTCAGTTATCAAAATGAAAGCTGTGACCTTGACAGATGAATACCTGCTGTGCGAAGAGGTGTTTGTATTTGTTATGAATTGGTTTAGAAAACAAAATTGCTTGTATCAATTTTTTTTAATTTATAGACTGATCAATACCAACTAACAACATTTGTAATTGAAAATGTCAACAAAAAAACAGGGCGGAAAACAGGCAATGTAAACAAACATGGCAACAACCTTGACGTAAAATGTCAATAAAATTTATTCACTCGAGAAAGGAATGAAACAATTTAAATTGAAACACTTTTAAAATCTCATTCGCAATACAAATTTAAAAAACAACTCAATGTTAAAAGTGTGAACTGAATCAATCGTGTATTTCATAAAATTAACCCGCCCATGAATGATAAATAGACCATATACGTAGTTTGTATACTATGACATAATACACTCCCAATATACGATGTCGATACACGTAGTTAAAGATATAAATAATATAGATTTATCTCTGCACTCCTGGCATGGACAAACACTGAATATGTGCTTCCCATGGCGGTACATGGCCGTCCCCAAATATAATTCACCAGTTCTACGGTGTACTTTTTCCTCATTCCTTTGGGGAGCGTCAGAATAACGAGTTTATGGGGGGGGGGAGGAGCGGTGGGGGCGTCAGAATAACGAGTTATTGGTGGAAGGGAGAGGGGGGCGTCAATACAAAGAGTTATATAAGGAAATGGGATGAGAAGTGGGGGCTCCGTAGTAAAGTTTAATAGGTCAACTCAAAAGTGGCAAACAAATCATCTTCACGTAACCAAGAATAATTGCATCAGATTTTAATGTACGGGCCAAAATATATGTTTTTTTTAACTTAAAGCTTTAAATGATGCAAATCATTAGGTATATTTGCCTTTATCATTACAATTAACATACCGTACCTACATAATTATTAAAATTATATTTAAATTATTAATACATACTATATCCAAAAAAAAGTTACGTAAAGAAAAAAAGAAAGGAATTTCAAAAAAAACGTAAAAAAACAAAGTTTTTGACTATAAGTCCTTTAGATACGAGACATAACTAAAAGAATATTGATTATAATACGCATCGCACGGCAATCCAAAAAAAGAAATTTTTTGTTATGTCTCAAATATATTAAGGATTTATAGTAAAAAAAAACTACTACAGTCTGCCTGCTAAATTTTAGCGCGATTTGATCACTGGGAAAAGGGCTATAAAAACATGTTTAATATAATGCGCACCGCGTGACAGGAAAATATTAAAAAGGTTGTTCAATATAATACGCACCGCAAAATTCTAGCAAAAAAAATAACATGCTACATTGAGATAATCTAAAAATTCATTTATTTAATTACAGTACAGTCGATCGATCTGAAATTTTGATAGATCATTTTTATCGTTGGCACGAGTCTGCCTGAAAAATTTCACCTCGTTAGCATACGGGGAAGTTGATTAAAAATCGATTCAAAGTTTTTTTGGCAAACAAACAATCAAGCAGACGCCACGAGTCAATATAAATGATTTAATAAAAAAAAACACCAATGACATAGGATATAAGAACAAGGAGCTCCTTATGTAAGAACTGTGTGTTACTTTTACTGATGAGGGAATTAGCCGAGACGTTTACTGTTGTGTTAGTTAAGGAATAAAACTTAAATTTATTGTTTTCATTACACAATTTGTTGGTGTATTTTGTATTTTATTTAATGTTTTATCGCAGTCCCATTCTACATTATATATTACATGACATTCGGTATGACATTCAGTTGGACATTCTTCATGAAATTCAGTATGACATTCAGTAGGTCATTTTATATGACATTCACTATGACATTCAGAAAGACATTCTGTCAGAGGATGATGTCATTTTCATACTGCCCTTCAACACAATATAACATAATATCATAGTTATTATGTTTCACATTCAATGTGATCTACATTAAACATTTAATTTGACATTCAGTATGAAATTCAAATAGATATTTAATATGACATTCCATGAAACATTCAAGATAACATTAAATGTAGCATTCAGCATTGCATTCATTGTAGCATTCAATATGTAACATTCTATATGAACGACAACTTAACACCCAACAGAACATTTAAAATTCTTTACATACAAATTTCAGTCTGACGTTTCATTTGAAATTTAAAGAAGTTTTTATTTAATAATTTCTCTTCGTGAACTCTGTAAAATAGGCAAACACATCACGTGAATGTAATGCGAGGGAAATGTTCAAAGTATAGACAGTAGCACGCCGTAAAAATAATTAAACTAAATTGAAATGATTGAATTTAATTGGTGTATTTATTTACACCAAATTCTTCATTTGGTGGGCCGTAGGTCATTTGGTGGGCCGTAGTTCATTTGGTGGGCCGTAGGTCATTTTGGTGGGCCGTAGTTCATTTGGTGGGCCTAGGTCATTTGGTGGGCCGTAGTTCATTTGGTGGGCCTAGGTCATTTGGTGGGCTGAGATGTATCATGGCCTGGCCTCACCACCCGGCATCATGGCAGCCATGCTTGAGGTCCAGTGCTGGCTGAGATGTGAGATCCGGTGCTGGCTGAGATGTGAGGTCCGGTGCTGGCTGAGATGTGAGGTCCAGTGCTGGCTGAGATGTGAGGTCCAGTGCTGTCTGAGATGTGAGGTCTAGTGCTGTCTGAGATGTGAGGTCCGCTGCTGTCTGAGATGTGAGGTCCGGTGCTGTCTGAGATGTGAGGTCCGGTGCTGTCTGAGATGTGAGGTCTAGTGCTGGCTGAGATGTGAGGTCCGGTGCTGTCTGAGATGTGAGGTCCAGTGCTGTCTGAGATGTGAGGTCTAGTGCTGTCTGAGATGTAAGGTCCAGTGCTGTCTGAGATGTGAGGTCTAGTGCTGTCTGAGATGTGAGGTCCGGTGCTGGCTGAGATGTGAGGTCCAGTGCTGTCTGAGATGTGAGGTCCAGTGCTGGCTGAGATGTGAGGTCCGGTGCTGTCTGAGATGTGAGGTCCAGTGCTGGCTGAGATGTGAGGTCCAGTGCTGAGATGTGAGGTCCAGTGCTGGCTGAGATGTGAGGTCCGGTGCTGGCTGAGATGTGAGGTCCGGTGCTGGCTGAGATGTGAGGTCCAGTGCTGGCTGAGATGTGAGGTCCAGTGCTGAGATGTGAGGTCCAGTGCTGGCTGAGATGTGAGGTCCGGTGCATGCTGAGATGTGAGGTCCGGTGCTGTCTGAGATGTGAGGTCCAGTGCTGGCTGAGATGTGAGGTCCAGTGCTGAGATGTGAGGTCCAGTGCTGGATGAGATGTGAGGTCCGGTGCTGTCTGAGATGTGAGGTCCGGTGCTGTCTGAGATGTGAGGTCCGGTGCTGGCTGAGATGTGAGGTCCAGTGCTGAGATGTGAGGTCCAGTGCTGGCTGAGATGTGAGGTCCAGTGCTGAGATGTGAGGTCCAGTGCTGGCTGAGATGTGAGGTCCGGTGCTGTCTGAGCTGTGAGGTCCGGTGCTGTCTGAGATGTGAGGTCTAGTGCTGTCTGAGATGTGAGGTCTAGTGCTGTCTGAGATGTGAGGTCCGGTGCTGGCTGAGATGTGAGGTCCGGTGCTGGCTGAGATGTGAGGTCCGGTGCTGGCTGAGATGTGAGGTCTAGTGCTGAGATGTGAGGTCCGGTGCTGTCTGAGATGTGAGGTCCAGTGCTGGCTGAGATGTGCGGTCTAGTGCTGTCTGAGATGTGAGGTCCAGTGCTGGCTGAGATGTGAGGTCTAGTGCTGTCTGAGATGTGAGGTCTAGTGCTCTCTGAGATGTGAGGTCCGGTCCTGGCTGAGATGTGAGGTCCAGTGCTGGCTGAGATGTGAGGTCCGGTGCTGTCTGAGATGTGAGGTCCGGTGCTGGCTGAGATGTGAGGTCCGGTGCTGAGATGTGAGGTCCGGTGCTGAGATGTGAGGTCCAGTGCTGAGATGTGAGGTCCAGTGCTGAGATGTGAGGTCTAGTGCTGTCTGAGATGTGAGGTCCAGTGCTGGCTGAGATGTGAGGTCTAGTGCTGTCTGAGATGTGAGGTCTAGTGCTGTCTGAGATGTGAGGTCCGGTGCTGGCTGAGATGTGAGGTCTAGTGCTGGCTGAGATGTGAGGTCCGGTGCTGTCTGAGATATGAGGTCCGGTGCTGAGATGTGAGGTCCGGTGCTGAGATGTGAGGTCCAGTGCTGAGATGTGAGGTCCAGTGCTGAGATGTGAGGTCCAGTGCTGAGATGTGAGGTCCAGTGCTGAGATGTGAGGTCTAGTTCTGTCTGAGATGTGAGGTCCGGTGCTGGCTGAGATGTGAGGTCCAGTGCTGAGATGTGAGGTCCCGTGCTGGCTGAGATGTGAGGTCCGGTGCTGGCTGAGATGTGAGGTCCGGTGCTGTCTGAGATGTGAGGTCCGGTGCTGGCTGAGATGTGAGATCCAGTGCTGAGATGTGAGGTCCAGTGCTGGCTGAGATGTGAGGTCCAGTGCTGAGATGTGAGGTCCAGTGCTGTCTGAGATGTGAGGTCCAGTGCTGAGATGTGAGGTCCAGTGCTGTCTGAGATGTGAGGTCCAGTGCTGAGATGTGAGGTCCAGTGCTGGCTGAGATGTGAGGTCCAGTGCTGTCTGAGATGTGAGGTCCAGTGCTGAGATGTGAGGTCCAGTGCTGAGATGTGAGGTCCAGTGCTGAGATGTGAGGTACAGTGCTGATATGTGAGGTCTAGTGCTGTCTGAGATGTGAGGTCCAGTGCTAAGATGTGAGGTCTAGTGCTGTCTGAGATGTGAGGTCCGGTGCTGTCTGAGATGTGAGGTCCGGTGCTGTCTGAGATGTGATCCAGTGCTGTCTGAGATGTGAGGTCCAGTGCTGAGATGTGAGGTCCAGTGCTGGCTGAGATGTGAGGTCCAGTGCTGTCTGAGATGTGAGGTCCAGTGCTGAGATGTGAGGTCTATTGCTGTCTGAGATGTGAGGTCCGGTGCTGTCTGAGATGTGAGGTCCAGTGCTGTCTGAGATGTGAGGTCCGGTGCTGGCTGAGATGTGAGGTCCAGTGCTGAGATGTGAGGTCCAGTGCTGGCTGAGATGTGAGGTCCGTTGCTGTCTGAGATGTGAGGTCCGGTGCTGTCTGAGATGTGAGGTCCAGTGCTGTCTGAGATGTGAGGTCCAGTGCTGAGATGTGAGGTCCAGTGCTGGCTGAGATGTGAGGTCCAGTACTGTCTGAGATGTGAGGTCCAGTGCTGTCTGAGATGTGAGGTCCAGTGCTGAGATGTGAGGTCCAGTGCTGGCTGAGATGTGAGGTCCAGTGCTGAGATGTGAGGTCCAGTGCTGAGATGTGAGGTCCAGTGCTGAGATGTAAGGCCTAGTGCTGTCTGAGAAGTGAGGTCCGGTGCTGTCTGAGATGTGAGGTCCAGTGCTGTCTGAGATGTAAGGTCCAGTGCTGAGATGTGAGGTCCAGTGCTGGCTGAGATGTGAGGTCCAGTGCTGAGATGTGAGGCCCGGTGCTGTCTGAGATGTGAGGTCCGGTGCTGGCTGAGATGTGCGGTCTAGTGCTGTCTGAGATGTGAGGTCCAGTGCTGGCTGAGATGTGAGGTCTAGTGCTGTCTGAGATGTGAGGTCTAGTGCTGTCTGAGATGTGAGGTCCGGTCCTGGCTGAGATGTGAGGTCCAGTGCTGGTTGAGATGTGAGGTCCGGTGCTGTCTGAGATGTGAGGTCCGGTGCTGGCTGAGATGTGAGGTCCGGTGCTGAGATGTGAGGTCCGGTGCTGAGATGTGAGGTCCAGTGCTGAGATGTGAGGTCCAGTGCTGAGATGTGAGGTCTAGTGCTGTCTGAGATGTGAGGTCCGGTGCTGGCTGAGATGTGAGATCTAGTGCTGTCTGAGATGTGAGGTCCAGTGCTGGCTGAGATGTGAGGTTTAGTGCTGTCTGAGATGTGAGGTCTAGTGCTGTCTGAGATGTGAGGTCCGGTGCTGGCTGAAATGTGAGGTCCAGTGCTGGCTGAGATGTGAGGTCCGGTGCTGTCTGAGATATGAGGTCCGGTGCTGAGATGTGAGGTCCGGTGCTGAGATGTGAGGTCCAGTGCTGAGATGTGAGGTCCAGTGCTGAGATGTGAGGTCCAGTGCTGAGATGTGAGGTCCAGTGCTGAGATGTGAGGTCTAGTTCTGTCTGAGATGTGAGGTCCGGTGCTGTCTGAGATGTGAGGTCCGGTGCTGGCTGAGATGTGAGGTCCAGTGCTGAGATGTGAGGTCCAGTGCTGGCTGAGATGTGAGGTCCAGGTGCTGGCTGAGATGTGAGGTCCAGGTGCTGTCTGAGATGTGAGGTCCAGGTGCTGGCTGAGATGTGAGGTCCAGTGCTGGCTGAGATGTGAGGTCCAGTGCTGTCTGAGATGTGAGGTCCAGTGCTGAGATGTGAGGTCCAGTGCTGAGATGTGAGGTCCAGTGCTGAGATGTGAGGTCCAGTGCTGAGATGTGAGGTCCAGTGCTGAGATGTGAGGTCCAGTGCTGAGATGTGAGGTCCAGTGCTGTCTGAGATGTGAGGTCCAGTGCTGTCTGAGATGTGAGGTCCAGTGCTGTCTGAGATGTGAGGTCCAGTGCTGTCTGAGATGTGAGGTCCAGTGCTGGCTGAGATGTGAGGTCCGGTGCTGTCTGAGATGTGAGGTCCAGTGCTGTCTGAGATGTGAGGTCCAGTGCTGTCTGAGATGTGAGGTCCAGTGCTGAGATGTGAGGTCCAGTGCTGGCTGAGATGTGAGGTCCAGTGCTGAGATGTGAGGTCCAGTGCTGTCTGAGATGTGAGGTCCGGTGCTGTCTGAGATGTGAGGTCCAGTGCTGTCTGAGATGTGAGGTCCAGTGCTGAGATGTGAGGTCCAGTGCTGGCTGAGATGTGAGGTCCAGTGCTGTCTGAGATGTGAGGTCCAGTGCTGCTGAGATGTGAGGTCCAGTGCTGAGATGTGAGGTCCAGTGCTGAGATGTGAGGTCCAGTGCTGAGATGTGAGGTCCAGTGCTGAGATGTGAGGTCCAGTGCTGCTGAGATGTGAGGTCCAGTGCTGTCTGAGATGTGAGGTCCAGTGCTGGCTGAGATGTGAGGTCCAGTGCTGTCTGAGATGTGAGGTCCAGTGCTGTCTGAGATGTGAGGTCCAGTGCTGAGATGTGAGGTTCAGTGCTGGCTGAGATGTGAGGTCCAGTGCTGTCTGAGATGTGAGGTCCAGTGCTAAGATGTGAGGTCCAGTGCTGGCTGAGATGTGAGGTCCAGTGCTGAGATGTGAGGTCCAGTGCTGAGATGTGAGGTCCAGTGCTGAGATGTCAGGTCCAGTGCTGAGATGTGAGGTCCAGTGCTGGCTGAGATGTGAGGTCCAGTGCTGTCTGAGATGTGAGGTCCAGTGCTGAGATGTGAGGTCCAGTGCTGGCTGAGATGTGAGGTCCAGTGCTGTCTGAGATGTGAGGTCCAGTGCTGTCTGAGATGTGAGGTCCAGTGCTGAGATGTGAGGTCCAGTGCTGAGATGTGAAAGTCCAGTGCTGAGATGTGAGGTCCAGTGCTGAGATGTGAGGTCCAGTGCTGAGATTTGAGGTCCAGTGCTGTCTGAGATGTGAGGTCCGGTGCTGGCTGAGATGTGAGGTCCAGTGCTGAGATGTGAGGTCAAGTGCTGAGATGTGAGGTCCAGTGCTGGCTGAGATGTGAGGTCCATTGCTGTCTGAGATGTGAGGTCCAGTGCTGTCTGAGATGTGAGGTCCAGTGCTGGCTGAGATGTGAGGTCCAGTGCTGTCTGAGATCTGAGGTCCAGTGCTGAGATGTGAGGTCCAGTGCTGAGATGTGAGGTCCAGTGCTGAGATGTGAGGTCCAGTGCTGGCTGAGATGTGAGGTCCGGTGCTGGCTGAGATGTGAGGTCCGGTGCTGTCTGAGATGTGAGGTCCAGTGCTGTCTGAGATGTGAGGTCCAGTGCTGAGATGTGAGGTCCAGTGCTGGCTGAGATGTGAGGTCCAGTACTGTCTGAGATGTGAGGTCCAGTGCTGTCTGAGATGTGAGGTCCAGTGCTGAGATGTGAGGTCCAGTACTAAGATGTGAGGTCCAGTGCTGAGATGTGAGGTCCAGTGCTGAGATGTGAGGTCCAGTGCTGTCTGAGATGTGAGATCCAGTGCTGAGATGTGAGGTCCAGTGCTGGCTGAGATGTGAGGTCCAGTGCTGTCTGAGATGTGAGGTCCAGTGCTGTCTGAGATGTGAGGTCCAGTGCTGAGATGTGAGGTTCAGTGCTGGCTGAGATGTGAGGTCCAGTGCTGTCTGAGATGTGAGGTCCAGTTCTGTCTGAGATGTGAGGTCCAGTGCTGAGATGTGAGGTCCAGTGCTGGCTGAGATGTGAGGTCCAGTGCTGAGATGTGAGGTCCAGTGCTGAGATGTGAGGTCCAGTGCTGAGATGTCAGGTCCAGTGCTGAGATGTGAGGTCCAAGGCTGGCTGAGATGTGAGGTCCAGTGCTGTCTGAGATGTGAGGTCCAGTGCTGAGATGTGAGATCCAGTGCTGAGATGTGAGGTCCAGTGCTGGCTGAGATGTGAGGTCCAGTGCTGTCTGAGATGTGAGGTCCAGTGCTGTCTGAGATGTGAGGTCCAGTACTGAGATGTGAGGTTCAGTGCTGGCTGAGATGTGAGGTCCAGTGCTGTCTGAGATGTGAGGTCCAGTGCTGTCTGAGATGTGAGGTCCAGTGCTGAGATGTGAGGTCCAGTGCTGGCTGAGATGTGAGGTCCAGTGCTGAGATGTGAGGTCCAGTGCTGAGATGTGAGGTCCAGTGCTGAGATGTCAGGTCCAGTGCTGAGATGTGAGGTCCAGTGCTGGCTGAGATGTGAGGTCCAGTGCTGTCTGAGATGTGAGGTCCAGTGCTGAGATGTGAGGTCCAGTGCTGGCTGAGATGTGAGGTCCAGTGCAGTCTGAGATGTGAGGTCCAGTGCTGTCTGAGATGTGAGGTCCAGTGCTGAGATGTGAGGTCCAGTGCTGAGATGTGAAAGTCCAGTGCTGAGATGTGAGGTCCAGTGCTGAGATGTGAGGTCCAGTGCTGAGATTTGAGGTCCAGTGCTGTCTGAGATGTGAGGTCCGGTGCTGGCTGAGATGTGAGGTCCAGTGCTGAGATGTGAGGTCAAGTGCTGAGATGTGAGGTCCAGTGCTGGCTGAGATGTGAGGTCCATTGCTGTCTGAGATGTGAGGTCCAGTGCTGTCTGAGATGTGAGGTCCAGTGCTGGCTGAGATGTGAGGTCCAGTGCTGTCTGAGATCTGAGGTCCAGTGCTGAGATGTGAGGTCCAGTGCTGAGATGTGAGGTCCAGTGCTGAGATGTGAGGTCCAGTGCTGGCTGAGATGTGAGGTCCGGTGCTGTCTGAGATGTGAGGTCCGGTGCTGTCTGAGATGTGAGGTCCAGTGCTGTCTGAGATGTGAGGTCCAGTGCTGAGATGTGAGGTCCAGTGCTGGCTGAGATGTGAGGTCCAGTACTGTCTGAGATGTGAGGTCCAGTGCTGTCTGAGATGTGAGGTCCAGTGCTGAGATGTGAGGTCCAGTGCTAAGATGTGAGGTCCAGTGCTGAGATGTGAGGTCCAGTGCTGAGATGTGAGGTCCAGTGCTGTCTGAGATGTGAGATCCAGTGCTGAGATGTGAGGTCCAGTGCTGGCTGAGATGTGAGGTCCAGTGCTGTCTGAGATGTGAGGTCCAGTGCTGTCTGAGATGTGAGGTCCAGTGCTGAGATGTGAGGTTCAGTGCTGGCTGAGATGTGAGGTCCAGTGCTGTCTGAGATGTGAGGTCCAGTGCTGTCTGAGATGTGAGGTCCAGTGCTGAGATGTGAGGTCCAGTGCTGGCTGAGATGTGAGGTCCAGTGCTGAGATGTGAGGTCCAGTGCTGAGATGTGAGGTCCAGTGCTGAGATGTCAGGTCCAGTGCTGAGATGTGAGGTCCAGTGCTGGCTGAGATGTGAGGTCCAGTGCTGTCTGAGATGTGAGGTCCAGTGCTGAGATGTGAGGTCCAGTGCTGGCTGAGATGTGAGGTCCAGTGCTGTCTGAGATGTGAGGTCCAGTGCTGTCTGAGATGTGAGGTCCAGTGCTGAGATGTGAGGTCCAGTGCTGAGATGTGAAAGTCCAGTGCTGAGATGTGAGGTCCAGTGCTGAGATGTGAGGTCCAGTGCTGAGATTTGAGGTCCAGTGCTGTCTGAGATGTGAGGTCCGGTGCTGGCTGAGATGTGAGGTCCAGTGCTGAGATGTGAGGTCAAGTGCTGAGATGTGAGGTCCAGTGCTGGCTGAGATGTGAGGTCCAGTGCTGTCTGAGATGTGAGGTCCAGTGCTGCTGAGATGTGAGGTCCAGTGCTGAGATGTGAGGTCCAGTGCTGAGATGTGAGGTCCAGTGCTGAGATGTGAGGTCCAGTGCTGTCTGAGATGTGAGGTCCGGTGCTGTCTGAGATGTGAGGTCCAGTGCTGTCTGAGATGTGAGGTCCAGTGCTGAGATGTGAGGTCCAGTGCTGAGATGTGAGGTCCAGTGCAGAGATGTGAGGTCCAGTGCTGAGATGTGAGGTCCAGTGCTGTCTGAGATGTGAGGTCCGGTGCTGTCTGAGATGTGATGTCCAGTGCTGTCTGAGATGTGAGGTCCAGTGCTGTCTGAGATGTGAGGTCCAGTGCTGAGATGTGAGGTCCAGTGCTGAGATGTGAGGTCCAGTGCTGAGATGTGAGGTCCAGTGCTGAGATGTGAGGTCCAGTGCTGAGATGTGAGGTCCAGTGCTGTCTGAGATGTGAGGTCCGGTGCTGGCTGAGATGTGAGGTCTAGTGCTGGCTGAGATGTGAGGTCCAGTGCTGAGATGTGAGGTCCAGTGCTGGCAGAGATGTGAGGTCCAGTGCTGAGATGTGAAGTCCAGTGCTGTCTGAGATGTGAGGTCCGGTGCTGGCTGAGATGTGAGGTCTAGTGCTGGCTGAGATGTGAGGTCCAGTACTGAGATGTGAGATCTAGTGCTGTCTGAGATGTGAGGTCCGTTGCTGGCTGAGATGTGAGGTCCAGTGCTGCTGAGATGTGAGGTCCAGTGCTGGCTGAGATGTGAGGTCCAGTGCTGGCTGAGATGTGAGGTCCAGTGCTGAGAGTGAGTCAGTGCTGAGATGTGAGGTCCAGTGCTGAGATGTGAGGTCCAGTGCTGGCTGAGATGTGAGGTCCGGTGCTGTCTGAGATGTGAGGTCCGGTGCTGGCTGAGATGTGAGGTCCAGTGCTGTCTGAGATGTGAGGTCCAGTGCTGAGATGTGAGGTCCAGTGCTGGCTGAGATGTGAGGTCCAGTGCTGTCTGAGATGTGAGGTCCAGTGCTGGCTGAGATGTGAGGTCCAGTGCTGAGATGTGAGGTCCAGTGCTGAGATGTGAGGTCCAGTGCTGAGATGTGAGGTCCAGTGCTGAGATGTGAGGTCCAGTGCTGGCTGAGATGTGAGGTCCAGTGCTGTCTGAGATGTGAGGTCCAGTGCTGTCTGAGATGTGAGGTCCAGTGCTGAGATGTGAGGTCCAGTGCTGCTGAGATGTGAGGTCCAGTGCTGCTGAGATGTGAGGTCCAGTGCTGAGATGTGAGGTCCAGTGCTGAGATGTGAGGTCCAGTGCTGGCTGAGATGTGAGGTCCAGTGCTGAGATGTGAGGTCCAGTGCTGAGATGTGAGGTCCAGTGCTGAGATGTGAGGTCCAGTGCTGAGATGTGAGGTCCAGTGCTGGCTGAGATGTGAGGTCCAGTGCTGTCTGAGATGTGAGGTCCAGTGCTGAGATGTGAGGTCCAGTGCTGAGATGTGAGGTCCAGTGCTGGCTGAGATGTGAGGTCCAGTGCTGGCTGAGATGTGAGGTCCAGTGCTGTCTGAGATGTGAGGTCCAGTGCTGAGATGTGAGGTCCAGTGCTGGCTGAGATGTGAGGTCCAGTGCTGCTGAGATGTGAGGTCCAGTGCTGGCTGAGATGTGAGGTCCAGTGCTGAGATGTGAGGTCCAGTGCTGGCTGAGATGTGCAGGTCCAGCCCTGCATCATGGCAGCCATGCTTGAGGTCCAGTGCTGGCTGAGATGTGAGGTCCGGTGCTGGCTGAGATGTGAGGTCCAGTGCTGGCTGAGATGTGAGGTCCAGTGCTGGCTGAGATGTATCATGGCCTGGGCTCACCGCCCTGCATCATGGCAGCCATGCTTGAGGTCCAGTGCTTGCTGAGATGTGAGGTCCGGTGCTGGCTGAGATGTGAGGTCCAGTGCTGGCTGAGATGTGAGGTCCAGTGCTGGCTGAGATGTATCATGGCCTGGGCTCACCGCCCTGCATCATGGCAGCCATGCTTGAGGTCCAGTGCTGGCTGAGATGTGAGGTCCGGTGCTGGCTGAGATGTGAGGTCCGGTGCTGGCTGAGATGTGAGGTCCAGTGCTGCCTGAGATGTATCATGGCCTGGGCTCACCGCCCTGCATCATGGCAGCCATGCTTGAGGTCCAGTGCTGGCTGAGATGTATCATGGCCTGGCCTCACGCCCCGCACCATTAAATCGCACCTCACAAACTGACAGGGTCACAGTTGGTCATCGATGGTCATTTGTCTCAAATTCTTGGAAAGTGCACCAGAGTTTTCGTCTTGTATGTCAAAACTAAATTTCAAAATAAAAGGTTTTCAATTTAACAATTTCCTTTCATCCTGAGGTAGAGAAATTATCGCACGATTTAAAAAAAAAGTCATAACTGTTTGATTACCATTTTTTGTACGTCCTAATATCAGATCTGATTTTATGATCACAATGAAACATTAAGACGTATTTATAAAAAAATGTGAGCCATTATTCTTGATGTCATGATGTTATAATCACATTGTTTGATGTTAGACTGTTTGTGTCATGATGGGTGAGTCACGATGTTTATATCATTTTAGTTGATTTCCATATTTTGACTTAACATATTTTATTGCTCCAACTCGCATATCCGTAAATCACCGATGTCGATGCTCAACGCTTACTTCTCATGCGACCAGAAAGAAAGAATTGAAATTAATTAATAATGACATTTTCGTTATTGTTACCAATTTCAGAATCCCCTTAGGCCCTAGGAGTGAAAGCAGGAGTTCATGAACTAATTCATCTATGACATTCATTAACACTAAGAATCTTCGAGTAATTGTTCAGTTTACATTTAATAAACTAAATTGTAACAAATTAAGAATTTTTAAATTAACCTAGTGACCAACCGGAAACTGCTGCGCACATTCGCCCCGGCCGTATATCAGGTTTTTCGAAACTATTCGCCTCGGCAAGTAGTGCCCACGCAAACAAACCAAATATCTAAAAAAATACCTTAACAAATAATATTTTAGAATTCGATAAATATCAAGATTAGTATACTTACAAATTGTTAAAATTTTAACAAATGTAACTTAATTATGTAAATTAATAATTTGAAGTTATAAAGATATACATTTAATAAACTAATTTTCTAAGACAATTTCGTGTTTACTACTAGCGACTAGCGCCACGCGCCATATTTATTATAAAAAAATAATAATATAATAAATTCAAATTAAAGTAAATATATTATCTAAAATTAGCAGCGACTAACAGTTACAAGGTAATTAAGTAACATATTAACAAGAGAAACCAAATGTACATGTATTATATAATGAGTTTATTGATTTAAGTCTTAATAAATAAATAATCCATTCTTCTGACCATAATATCATCGCATGAAGAGTGTAGACTGTAGACCGTGGTAAAGTAAACAATAAATTACGAATACACGTAAAAAACAAGTTTTCTACTATAAATACTTTATATACGAGACAAAACTAAAAGAATGCTCATTATAATACGCATCTCACAACAAACCAAAAAATCCGAAATTTTAGTTATGTCTCAAATATATAAAGGATTTATAGTAAAAAAATATACAGTCTGCCTGTTAAATTTCAGCTGGATTTGATCACGGTAAAAGGGTTATAAATACATTTTTAACATAGTGCGCACTGCGAGACATATTAGCAATTAATAGCATTTACATTTACAGATCGGGAATATATTTTTTTTAAAGTATCGTCAATATAATACGCACCGCACAGCGCAGTAGGAAAGTATTACAAAGGTTGTTCAATATAATACGTACAGCGACACTATAGCACAAAAATTAACATGCTACATAGAGATAAATAGAGACAATCTAAAAATTTATTTATTTAATTACACTACATTCGATCGATCTGAAATTTTGATAGATAATTTTTATCATCGGCACGAGTCTTCCTGCAACATTTCAGCTCGCTAGCTTACGAGGAAGTGGGGTAAAAATCGATCCAAATTGTTTACGGCATTCAAGCAAGGCATCAAGCAGACACCACGAGTTAATATAAATGATTAAAAAATACAGTCTATAATAATTCAATAAATCAAATTGAATGCCTGAAATTAAATTTTATTGGTAGAAAACGTGAAAGCTAAATACAAGGCGGTTATGGTTTTGCGAAAGAAAGCAACCGCTAATCGTTTTCAAAACCGAAATTAATTCAGATTTCCGATTTTCGTTTAACAACCCTAGTACCCGGAATCGTACCCGGATCCGGCAAATTGTACATTAACTATTTGGATTTGGTACCCGGTAGAAAATGTCTACGCGGTAGAAAATGTCTACCCGGTAGAAAATGTCTACCCGGTAGAAAATGTCTACCCGGTAGAAAATGTCTACCCGGTTGGTCCCTAAATTAAACCAATGGAGTAAGGTTGCTTTAATCAATTTCCGTGATGTGTAAATTCACAAAAGACAGAAAGCCCCTTCACCTTACAGCCCAACGGTTCTAAATGAAAATGGCAATTTCGAGCTCAGACTTCAAGAATAAGACCAATCGTTTCATCTTCTTTTACGTGGGAATAAATTGCCAACGTTCATTTGATTGAGTTGTTGGAAGAGCAACTCACTGAACTTTATAATAAAGTGATTTGAAAATAATAATAATAATTATATATAATTTGATAATTAATATAGCACAGTACCCCAGCAAGCAACTGGGTTCACAGCGCCTTAAATAAAACAAGTAACACACAAAATTATCAAATCATTCAATGTAAACATTCACAACCTAAATGCAACATATAATGATAACATTGCGGTGTATGTAAGATACGTTGATCTCTTACAGAAATGTTTGCATATTGTTTAAAATGCCATTGAAGACCTCATAGGAAGAAACGGCTACATAGCATTATTTTTTTTTAGTTAGCCCTTGTATCTGATGGAGGATCAAAAATAGAATGTTCTGAATGAGGTTTTATGAAAAACATTTGTCTCTGACCCTAATAAAAATTAAAATCTATTTAGTTAATCTATAAGAAATCTGTATAATTTTGAACTTTAAAACTTGAATATTTCAAAACTACAAAAGTGTGACATAGCCGTTTCTTCCCTTGAGCTCTTCTTTTGTTGAAAGGATATTGTGTGTTTTTTAACATACGCGTAACGTCTTATCATTCATTTTCCTTTTACACAAAAAAGGATTGCTTACATTAAAAATACTTTATCATCAACAGAATGTACAGATCTTTACTTGTACATCACAATAAATGGCTCACTAACCACAAACCACCCGAAGAAGTGCCAGTGCTGTTCTCTTTTATTTATTTTTTTTTCTTTATTTTTTTTTGTTGTCCAAAAAAACAAATTTACTGATGACTCCATCAATAATACTGCAAATACATTTCTAGTTTACCCTAAATAATAAACCACATATTTCATAATGTATCAGTTATCTCATTTGGACTCCATTAAACCTCAAAAGTTTGGCACATTTTAAAACACCGATTGCCGACGTTTTTACATCAGTATCGATCCCAGCATGACTAAATGGTGTTTTAATGATGTCTGTGGCTTGATATAAAGTGACCTGGCTATCGGCGGCTCAAGCCATCATTATAACACGGTTAAACTTCGTGACGTGCCACAGAGAAGTTCAGATCATTACAAGTAAGAAATCTCATCAGGGGCGTCACAGAGAAGTTCGGATCATTACACGTAACAAATCTCATCGGGGGCGTCCCAGAGAAGTTCAGATCGTTACAAGTAACAGGGGCGTTAACGTTTCAAAAATATCTCAATCAAGGGATTTAATATATGTTTCATATCTCATTTAAATGAGTTGGTATGTTAAAAATATACCATCAAAGGGATTTTAAAATGTGTAAAATATCTGAAGCAAATGTATATGTCTCATTTGCAAATAGAGTTTATATTGTTTAAAATATCACCAATGGAATTGCAATATTTGTCACAATCTCATATGAAGCATTAGAACACAATAATTAAAAACTTGCAACAAAACGTTTGCATTCATTGATTACTTATAGTCCTGTAATCTCTTATGGATACATTGAAGTCATTGCTTTATTTCATATGATGGTAAGCGGGAACAGGAAATGAATGTAACAAACACGTTTATCACTGACTCATAGATACAAAGACTCTTTAAAGCTCTAGAAAATAACCCAAGCGCATTTGGTGCCTAAAATATGTCTCGTTGTACAGTAAATAAAACAGCGAAAGTTTGGTGCATGTTGTGTTTCTTGTTTACTGTACAGGGAGATAAAGCAATTAAGTAGCAGCAAACAATGGATGCAATAGTGGTGGGATGCAGGGTAATATTAATTATCTCTTTGCGTCGTAAATGTAGGCGGTGCTTATTTAAAACTATATCTTTAATTTATTAATCATTTCTTTATCTTGTTTGGAGTTGTCTTAACAGATTCTTTGTCAATTTTACGTTAATTTGAATTAGCTCAGAGGACATGACACAGACATTTTGAGTTAGCTCAGATGACATGACACAGACATTTTGAGTTAGCTCAGATGACATGACACAGACATTTTGAGTTAGCTCAGAGGACATGACACCGACATTTTGAGTTAGCTCAGATGACATGACACAGACATTTTGAGTTAGCTCAGATGACATGACACAGACATTTTGAGTTAGCTCAGATGACATGACACAGACATTTTGAGTTAGCTCAGATGACATGACAGACATTTTGAGTTAGCTCAGATGACATGACACAGACATTTTGAGTTAGCTCAGATGACATGACACAGACATTTTGAGTTAGCTCTGAGGACATGACATAGACATTTTGAGTTAGCTCAGAGGACACGACACAGACATTTTGAGTTATCTCTGAGGACACGACACAGACATTTTGAGTTAGCTCAGATGACATGACACAGACATTTTGAGTTAGCTCAGATGACATGACAAGACATTTTGAGTTAGCTCAGATGACATGACACAGACATTTTGAGTTAGCTCAGATGACATGACACAGACATTTTGAGTTAGCTCAGATGACATGACACAGACATTTTGAGTTAGCTCAGATGACATGACATAGACATTTTGAGTTAGCTCAGATGACATGACACAGACATTTTGAGTTAGCTCTGATGACATGACACAGACATTTTGAGTTAGCTCAGATGACATGACATAGACATTTTGAGTTAGCTCTGATGACATGACACAGACATTTTGAGTTAGCTCTGATGACATGACACAGACATTTTGAGTTAGCTCAGATGACATGACACAGACATTTTGAGTTAGCTCTGAGGACACGACACAGACATTTTGAGTTAGCTCAGATGACATGACACAGACATTTTTACAGCTGTACTAAATCCAGAAACATCAGTTTGCTAACGTGTTGTTATTACTGCTATATTTGTTACTGCTATATTTGTTACTGCTATATTTGTTACTGCTATATTTGTTACTGCTATATTTGTTACTGCTATATTTGTTACTGCTATATTTGTTACTGCTATATTTGTTACTGCTATATTTGTCCTGAATAATATAAGTTTCAAGATTAATTTTTATAGAAATATTTATCAACGAAGAGATAGATAAATGTCATTTTAATAGAGATAAGCTAACCAAATTTATTGACATTTTCTAACAATTAATTATACTATTTTCAATTATTAATAATCGATAGTTAGGGATCATATCGAGAAATATTGTTACTTTTAATTTTAATATAATTTGAACTGAATAAGTAGGCATTAGTATTTAATATGCAATTTAATATGCAGTAATAGTAATTGTCAGATACCGGGCAAAATTTACTTTTCTGACGTCTGCTTGGATTGCACGTCAAATTAATAAAGCAACAATCAACAATGTATCAATAAATTATATTTCAATAATAAATTTTGTTGAGGGTTACTGGGAGGATTACGATTATTCAAAAGTATTGCACCAGGCAAATGGTATCTAAATAAATAAGCAATCATGGGATACATCAAGTTGTCTGTTATGAGAAGAGAAATGACAAATCCCTTACACCGGATGGAGTCGGTACAAGCTGGACGCTCATGTCAACCTGTCAGACGGTCCGACCTCCGGCGATGATGTGCCACCGCACGCCAGCAGAGGATGTGCCGCAACACTGCAGCTAGGATGTGCCGCCCTACTGCAGTCGAGGATGTGCCGCAGACGAAAACTGCAGACGAGGATGTGCCGTCACACTGCAGTGGACCTCGCGTGTAACAGAAATCCTACCGGCAGACGGCATTGAAATATAATCGGATTATATTGATTCATTGGCCAAATGCTTGGGTTGAGGCGAGCTTGAAATTGTGAGTTAAATGAGCCACTTGCCTGACTTGTCACTTCCAACTTTTGGTGCTTGAGTGCAGCACTAAAGCGGGATGAAGATAACACTAAACATCACAATAGAAGAAGCACACAGGTAGCATACCTGTCCTACAAAGGTGTGTGCTATACATGGGCGTCGCTAGGAATTTTTCCAGGCAAAAAAATCCCACTTTTTTTTAAATTTTAACTGGCAATGCCATACAGGTACAATTTTCAATTAAATTCAAGTTCAGTATAAAATAAGGGTTGAAAAAAGCCTTAGAAATTAATAAGACTTACAAATTAGTGATGTAATAGTTAAAATACAACATTTATTAATGCATTTAATAAATTATTTTTTTTTCTCAAATGTAGGGGGGGGGGCAAATGCCCCCCTTGCCCCCCCTTCCATACGCCCATGGTGCTATACGTGTATAAAATATACACTCATATGGCAAGTTTCGTTCTATTTTCTTGTTCTCTGAATCATAAAAATCTCAAAACTAAATGGTATGATTAGCATTATCATTTTATATATCCAATATTGAAGCAAATGAAGGCTTAACTTTCCTTACACAAAATATATGAATTGAAGAACCCGTAAAAACAAAGTTTTTTACTTGGGGCCAACCGGGTAGACATTTTTCTATTGGGTACCAAATCCGAATAGTTAGATCTATTATTTGCCGGATCCGGGTACGAATACGAGTACTAAGACACGAGCTAAAACATTTGGCGAAAGGTCATTCTCTTTTTGTGCAGCCAAACAATGACATTCTCTACCATTACACATTCGTAGTATTTCAACTATCAAGTTCTTCAAGACTGCACTTAAGACGAATCTTTTCAAAATGTATTTACAAAATTAATGAAACAACATTTCTTTTAATGATTAACGTAGCTTTTAATTATTATATTATGTTATTATCTCCATGTAAAGTGCTGTGAGCCCGGTTCCTCGCTGGTATTCGGGCGTGGAATGGGTTGCCTGAAGAAACCAAGATCAACATTTAAATCTCCAATAAAAATGCAGGATACAGCGCTATACAAATTACCAATTTATTATTATTATTATTATTATTATTATTAAACGCAAATCGGAAATTTGAATTAATTTCCGTTTTGAAAAACGATTAGTGGTTGCTTTAATTCGCAAAACCATAATTGCCTTGTGCTTAGCTTTCAAGATTTCGACAAATAAAATTTAATTTTAGTGATTCAATTTGGTTTATTGAATTATTATCGACTTTTTTAAAGTTTACTTTACCACCGTCTACACTCTTAGTTTACTTTACCACCGTCTACACTCTTAGTTTACTTTACCACCGTCTACACTCTTAGTTTACTTTACCACCGTCTACACTCTTAGTTTACTTTACCACCGTCTACATTCTTCATGCAAAATGCAATGATATTATAATTATGACCAGAAGAAGGGACTATTATGTTATTAAACTTTAATTAAAACAATAAATTCATTATATATTACTTGTAAATTTGGTTTCTCTTGTTAATATGTTACTTATTTACTTTGTAACTGTTAGTCGCTGTTAATTGTAGTTAATATATATTTACTTAAATTTGAATTTATTATTTTTTCGGATATTTAAAGAGTTTAAATTTTAAATATGGTGGAGTGGCGCTAATCGCTAGAAGTAAACATGAAATAGTCGTAGAAGATCAGTTTATTAACTTTATATCTTTATAATTTCAAATTATTAATTTCTATCATTAGGTTACATTTGTTATAATTTTAACAATTTGTAATTATACTAATCTTTATATTTTTTGAATTCCAAAATTGTATTTTTAAGGTACTTTTAGATATTGGGCATTCGGCAATTTGCGTGGGCACTATTTACCGAGGCGAAGAGTTCCGAAAAACCCGATATCCGGCCGGAGCGAATATCCGGAGCCTTTTCCGGTTGGTCCATATTTTTTACTATAAATCCGTTGTAAATGAGACATAAATAAAAGTATTGATTATGTTCAATATAATACGCAACGTGCGACACACTTCAATAAACATTTACAGACTGAACGTAACTGAACTCTCCTAGCTGTAAAAAAGGGGATGTGGTCATCGCTGGCTGGAGTGAAATCCAGTGACCCGTGGAGATCAACTATAGAAGACGACTATATAGAGATACATAGAGATAAAAACAAAAATTTATTAATTTAATTACCGTACTTTTGATCGATCTGAAATTTTGAAACAATGTATTGTTAGGTGACATAAATGTATGTGCAAAATTTCAGCTCGATAGGATCACGGGAAAAGGGTCATTTTTTTCCACCTTTCCGCCCGACCGACGACGACCGAAAGAGAGAAAAGACGGTGAAGTTAGTATAAGAGATTTAAAAAGTAATTTTATAATAGAACTAAGATTTTTACAAATTGAATAGTTAATTTTAAAATTATTAATTATTGTTACATGTAATATAATATATGAGATTATTTTCTCCATAAATGCATCCGTTGAAATGTATGGGTCATAGCTTACAAGTGGTCTAGGAAGATCACGTTTACATACTCGTGTACAGCGAGAATCTAAAATGAGTAGTTTGATAAAGTTGACCGGGATCGTACAATTTTATCCAGGCGTGCCACCACTTGTGTGCGAATATTTCTGGAAGATACAACAGGGATATCATCTTTGCCGTTAGCATCAGTGGCGTAGTTAGGGACGTGCAGGGGGTGTGGACCGCACCGGGTGACACTAACCCAAGCTACTCCTCTGATCACCATACTAAAGCCATCCTTACATGACAAATTTAAAGGAATTGGGTTGTTCATGACAGTCATTTCACATAGTACAACCACTCTCTCTCTCTCTCTCTCTCTCTCGTACATCCTCCCTTACCCCCTCACCTGTTGAATGTCACTGCCTCCGTCGACCAAATGAACTTTCTCATCAAATCTGTCCACATCTCTGCCCTTTGGTCGTCTGCCGCGGCATCGAAACATCTTAGCCAGATTTTCCATTTCCGTTGGAGAGAGAGTAAACATCTTACATTCTGGCAAGTGGTCCAATGATGGACATTCCCATTCGCTCAAAGATCTTTCCTGTGTTCATATCATATAAACCACCCAGCCCCCCCCCCTAAATATGTGGGTGAAGTCTTCTCGTCAACATTTAAATAGCAGAAACTGTGTATTTGATCATAATATGTATATGAACTTTAATATTTTTTTTCTAAATATATTTATTTTAGACCTCTATTTCAAGATTATCTTTGGAATCAATTTCTGGAAAAATTTGATATACTAGATACGACCCGTGGTGTAGCATACGCCGCAGACTTGCTCATAGTGCAAGTTCTATCCCCCATAGAACGGACACAAACTACAGCACGAAGAAATCAGAACAACGCGAAAGAACATCTGGGGGGGGGGATATCACTGACGTATTGATGGTCCTGACACAAGCGCACTGCGGTTAGCTACCTGCCCCCCACCCTGCACCAACCTAGCTTGCCAACCAATAAATGTGATTTGCCGACCCTAGCGATGGTCAGCTATGTTCGCATAAAAGGGGAGAAAAGAACGGGCACAAACAAACATTTTAAACAAAAATAATAATAATTTTTCCGCTGAGACTTGAACCCAGTACCTTCCACGTGTAAGGCGGACGTGATAACCACTACACTACAAACCACATGTTAATCTGTGAAGGAACAACGCAAGTGAACGCAAGAAGCATTGTTGGTCTCGAGATATGCCTACCCCACTTTTGAACCCACTTCGCTTGATTGGTCTACCCCAGCGAGGGTCATTCGTCATGCCTATTTGCACACTACTCGTTCGTTATCTTGTTCTGGTGAAACATATAAACATATAAATATAGAAACATATAAACATATAAAACATATATATATATATATATATATATATATATAAGATACATATTAGAATGCAATCACTTAATTATTAACGAAAAACAACAAGCATATTTCCAAATCTAAATGTAGTTTTAGTACTACTTGGTGTTCTGAATTGGTCCCTAACACTCACTGCAATGAGATCATTCTCTAAAATCCTCTAAACTGAAAGCAACATAAACGACACTGACAATCAAGTGGGCTCTTTTCAGTCACGTCACGCTCGGGTTGACATCTTGTGTTCTGGAGAAAATTATGCTAATTTTCAAATCTAAACTCTAAGACAAGTTGGTTCCCATAATCTTCACTTTTTTTAATCCTGCCCCTCAATAATGTTATTTTTACATCCAGTTCAAGTTCAACATTTTTATTTCCAGATTTTGTTTTGTGTGTGGATTGCAATCAACGGGACCACCTTTAAATTGATAGTAATCAATAACTGAAACACCTGTCATGAAGGATTTTAAGGAGCTAAATATTAAGGAACAAATGTTACCGATACGATTGTGTCTAACAGTTCCAAATATGTTATTAAATAATGTATTATTGAAATATGTTTTTAGATTTAAAATATAAAACAAGTTGCAGCGCTAGACCACTGTAAACCACAGCTGGACCCCTGTAAACCACTGCTGGACCACTGTGAACAACTGCTGGACCACTGTGAACAACTGCTGGACCACTGTGAACAACTGCTGGACCACTGTGAACCACTGCTGGACCACTGTGAACCACTGCTGGACCACTGTGAACAACTGCTGGACCACTGTGAACCACTGCTGGACCACTGTGAACCACTGCTGGACCACTGTGAACAACTGCTGGACCACTGTGAACCACTGCTGGACCACTATGAACCACTGCTGGACCACTATGAACCACTGCTGGACCACTATGAACCACTGCTGGACCACTGTGAACCACTGCTGGACCACTATGAACCACTGCTGGACCACTGTGAACCACTGCTGGACCACTGTGAACAACTGCTGGACCACTGTGAACCACTGCTGGACCACTGTTTGACCACTGTGAACGAAGGCTTGATTGAGAGGTAAGGTTTATATGGTAAAGAGATATTGTGTCAAGCAAACAAAACGTTTTGAGATTTTACTTAAGTTGAAATTAGAAGTTGCTGTCTCTGCTTGGTGTGTGTTTTTTTCTTTCTTTTTTTAAATGACTTTTACCCTCTTTCTTTCACTTCTTAACAGTCTACTGAAAAATAATGTGAGTTGGTATAAATATTTTTATTTATTCAGGAGAAGTACTTCTGCCCGAAAGTTTTGTTTGAATTTCGTTCATAATTAAAGCAAAATATATTTATTTCTATTTGTGTCAGTCTCATTTTATAACGTACAGGCTTTTCAACATCCCATATCTTGTATTAAAAAAACACATACTATTATTGTGAGTCGAAGTGTAGTGTTGACATCGTGTTAGTTTTAAGTCAATGAGATTCACTACTAAACGTTGACTGGATCTAGAGCTATCGGTTGTTGGATTTCTGATAGAAAGTTTTGAAAGTTTTGGTCTTTAGATAAGGTTCCTGTCTAATGTTTGTGTGGAGGGGAGAACGGGGAGAAGCTTAAGAAGAGGGAATGTGAGGAGGGGTGGAATAACTGACTTACATACAGCGCCATCTATTGTTTAACGATCCCTCACCACCCCTCACTTTCCGTACCCCCTCGGTTCTATGACCTAGTCACCACCCCTCACCACCCGTCACCGCCCTTATCCCCTCTCAGCTGTATGACCTAGTCACCACCCCTCACCGCCCTTACCCCCCAGCTGTATGACCTAGTCACCACCCTTCACCGCCCTTACCCCCCAGCTGTATGACCTAGTCACCACCCCTCACCGCCCTTACCCCCCAGCTGTATGACCTAGTCACCACCCCTCACCACCCGTCACCGCCCTTATCCACCCCAGCTGTATGACCTAGTCACCACCCCTCACCGCCCTTACCCCCCAGCTGTATGACCTAGTCACCCCCCTCACCACCCCTCACCGCCCTTATCCCCCCAGCTGTATGACTTAGTCATCACCCCTCACCACCCTTACCCCACAGCTGTATGACCTAGTCACCACCCCTCATCGCCCTTACCCCCAGCTGTATGACCTAGTAACCACCCCTCACCACCCGTCACCGCCCTTACCCCCCAGCTGTATGACCTAGTCACCACCCCTCACCACCCGTCACCGCCCTTACCCCCCAGCTGTATGACCTAGTCAACACCCCTCACCACCCGTCACCGCCCTTACCCCCCAGCTGTATGACCTAGTCACCACCCCTCACCACCCGTCACCGTCCTTACCCCCCAGCTGTATGACCTAGTCACCACCCCTCACCACCCGTCACCGCCCTTACCCCCCAGCTGTATGACCTAGTCACCACCCCTCACCACCCCTCGACGCCTTTACCCCCCCAGCTGTATGACCTAGTCTGTGGCGTAGCAACGGGTTGACATCGGGGCAGTTGCCAAGGGCGCCGGCTCAAAGGGGCGCCACTAAATCACTAATTTTTAAATTTGTATTAAATAAATACAGTCGAACTCAAAAGGACCCGATAAAAAAATTGACTTACTGAGTTCTTGAGTTAGGGAGAATGGCGTAATAGGCGCCGATTAATCAAGGACAATGTAGATATTGAGAGGTGGGGGGAACAGCCATACCGGCTAGTAGGCTTTTCAGGAAAGAGATGCGGTATCTATGTTTCATATGAAAGCAAGCCAACTTGCTTTGACATGCTGACACAAGCCCGTGAGAGGAGACACCTTCCCTCCCCTCCCCCACTTTACTCCCTCAACAGTGGGATGGGGGGAGTAAGATTTTTCTTTTTAAAAAGAGTCACAGCATGCAGCAAAGGGACGCAAATTAGTTACCACTTACCACTCCTTTTTCTTGTCTTTGTCATTTTTTGTACTTGCAAGGTTGCTTAATCCCTCGTGGAAATGCACTAAGATAAGATTTTACGTCCATTTACGTGGCTTTATGGAACACGTGTTCTGAAATGTCACTCCAGAATAATAACCCAAACGCCTTGGAAAATTCGACTAAGAGAGGTTGAAAGCCAAAAATCTTAGAGTTAAGGAGATCTAAAATACATTAGTCTTATGGAGTTTGGCCGGGACCTAACAATAAATTGATATACGGAGGTTTTCCACTTAGGAAAGTTCGACTTAGCGAGGTCCAACTGTATTTCACTTTTATCCTTGATAAAAAAAAGTGAATAATTAATTATATTTAAATATATTTCATTTAAACAATTATAATATTTTTTATTATGTTTGTGGCCTTTGCGGGGCTTCTTATCATACAAATGTCAATATGATTTTACAGTCTTTCTTTTAAAAAGAAAAATCTTAGTATCCTCATCCCACTGTCGAGGGAGTAAAGTTGAGGAGAGGAGGGAAGGTGTCGGTATGTCAAAGCAAGTTGGCTCCTTTCATATGAAACATCACCGCCCCTCTTTCCCGTGATCCTGTCAAGCTTTCTATGCCGCTATGGCTGTTTCTCTCCCCCCTCTCAATATCAACATTGTCCTCGATTAATCTGCGCCTATTACGCCAGTTTCCCTAACTAGAAAACTCCATAAGTGGAATTTTTACCCCCTTGAGTTCGACTTAGAAAAGTCCGACTGTATTAGCAACACGTCAATACGCTAGCTAACGGAAGTGCTGAGCTGTAGTCGGTGGAGTGTTATTTAAATTTACTTTTAATTATCTTATCTTATCTGTTTACAGACGCTCCTTCTATACAGAAGATTATTGCGTCCTACGCTTATCTATGGTTTGTGTTTAGTCCTGCATTTTTATTAGAGATTTAAATGTTGATAAAATGTTGGTTTTCCTGGATTCTTCAGGCAACCCATTCCACGCCCGAATTCCGGACGGGAAGAAGGAAAACTTGTATGTGTTTGTTCTTGCATACGGAATAAGAAAGGTGTTTTTATCCTTATGTCTATCTGAGGGTTGTATTAAGTTATCTTTGTGTTGTATTTCTAAATTAGAATTAATTGCTTTATGTATGATTACTACTTTGCTCTTGGTTCTCTATTTGATTTTCTATCGTTATGTATGAGATAATGAGTATGACACTTTGATACTAATGTTTTTATTTATTATACTTGTTAATTCAAGTTTTGCTGTATTCTTTATCAACGCAACAATATCCCGTTTTATCCACAAATTTATTTGGTAATATTTAGTAAATAACAAACTGCAAATTAGTATTGTTCCTGTCTTATGCATTTTTTTATATTCACGTTGTATGGCTGTCACTGTCAGACTACGTAATAATTGTCATAAATCATAAATAAAATAAGAGAAATTCAATTATTTTTTTCTAACAAATGAAAAAATCGCAAAGCTGAAACTTGTGAATTTATCAAGGTCGCCGAAAATAAATTTGCCAAGGGCGCCAAAAACCTAGTAGTCGACCTAGTCACCACCCATCACCGCCCTTACCCCCACCCCCAGCTGTATGACCTAGTCACCACCCCTCACCACCCTTACCCCCTCTGCTGAATGACCTAGTCACCCCACAGTCAGTGGTGTAGTTGTCTATATTCAATTACTGACGACGGAGTGATCTATCATTGTCCCTGGTCAAGTACTTATCTCTAAGCTTTTTGTTGTTCTCCCTTGTATCTACTCCCAAACTGGAGGAAACGAAATGAATTTTTTATGAAGCCTGGCATATTGGTAATGTTGTCTTCCAGGGGCGGAATCTAAGGTGAGCAGTCAGAAATGAATCCATGAACACGCGTCTAATTTAACATTAGAAGAAGATTTGTGTATGTTGAAACCTGAAAACATTTAATTGTTGGGCACCACTTGATTCTAGCAAGCAGTTTGCACCATAGTTAGGCACCACTTGCTTCTAGCAAGAGGTTTGCACCATAGTTGGGCACCACTTGCTTCTAGCAAGAAGTTTGCACCATAGTTGGGCACCACTTGCTTCTAGCAAGAAGTTTGCACCATAGTTGGGCACCACTTGCTTCTAGCAAGAGGTTTGCACCATAGTTTGGCCCCACTTGCTTCTAGCAAGAGGTTTGTGGCATAGTTGGGCACCACTTGCTTCTAGCAAGAGGTTTGCACCATAGTTTGGCACCACTTGCTTCTAGCAAGAGGTTTGCGGCATAGTTGGGCACCACTTGCTTCTAGCGAGAGGTTTGCACCATTGTTGGGCACCACTTGTTTCTAGCAAGAGGTTTGCACCATAGTTGGGCACTACTTGCTTCTAGCAAGAGGTTTGCACCATAGTTAGGCACCACTTGCTTCTAGCAAGAGGTTTGCACCATAGTTGGGCACCACTTGCTTCTAGCAAGAGGTTTGCACCATAGTTTGGCACCACTTGCTTCTAGCAAGAGGTTTGCGGCATAGTTGGGCACCACTTGCTTCTAGCGAAAGGTTTGCACCATTGTTGGGCACCACTTGCTTCTAGCAAGAGGTTTGCACCATAGTTGGGCACTACTTGCTTCTAGCAAGAGGTTTGCACCATAGTTAGGCACCACTTGCTTCTAGCAAGAGGTTTGCACCATAGTTGGGCACCACTTGCTTCTAGCAAGAGGTTTGCACCATAGTTGGGCACCACTTGCTTCTAGCAAGAGGTTTGCACCATAGTTGGGCACCACTTGCTTCTAGCAAGAAGTTTGCACCATAGTTGGGCACCACTTGCTTCTAGCAAGAAGTTTGCACCATAGTTGGGCACCACTTGCTTCTAGCAAGAGGTTTGCACCATAGTTTGGCACCACTTGCTTCTAGCAAGAGGTTTGCGGCATAGTTGGGCACCCCTTGCTTCTAGCGAGAGGTTTGCACCATAGTTGGGCACCACTTGCTTCTAGCGAGAGGTTTGCACCATAGTTGGGCACCACTTGCTTCTAGCGAGAGGTTTGCACCATAGTTGGGCACCACTTGCTTCTAGCGAGAGGTTTGCACCATAGTTGGGCACCACTTGCATCTAGCGAGAGGTTTGCACCATAGTTGGGAAACCACTTGCTTCTAGCGAGAGGTTTGCACCATAGTTGGGCACCACTTGCTTCTAGCGAGAGGTTTGCACCATAGTTGGGCACCACTTGCTTCTAGCGAGAGGTTTGGACCATAGTTGGGCACCACTTGCTTCTAGCAAGAGGTTTGCACCATAGTTGGGCACCACTTGCTTCTAGCGAGAGGTTTGCACCATAGTTGGGCACCACTTGCTTCTAGCGAGAGGTTTGCACCATAGTTGGGCACCACTTGCTTCTAGCAAGAGGTTTGCACCATAGTTGGGCACCACTTGCTTCTAGCAAGAGGTTTGCACCATAGTTGGGCACCACTTGCTTCTAGCAAGAGGTTTGCACCATAGTTGGGCACCACTTGCTTCTAGCAAGAGGTTTGCACCATAGTTGGGCACCACTTGCTTCTAGCAAGAGGTTTGCACCATAGTTGGGCACCACTTGCTTCTAGCAAGAGGTTTGCACCATAGTTGGGCACCACTTGCTTCTAGCAAGAGGTTTGCACCATAGTTGGGCACCACTTGCTTCTAGCAAGAGGTTTGCACCATAGTTGGGCACCACTTGCTTCTAGCAAGAGGTTTGCACCATAGTTGGGCACCACTTGCTTCTAGCAAGAGGTTTGCACCATAGTTGGGCACCACTTGCTTCTAGCAAGAGGTTTGCACCATAGTTGGGCACCACTTGCTTCTAGCAAGAGGTTTGCACCATAGTTGGGCACCACTTGCTTCTAGCAAGAGGTTTGCACCATAGTTGGGCACCACTTGCTTCTAGCAAGAGGTTTGCACCATAGTTGGGCACCACTTGCTTCTAGCAAGAGGTTTGCACCATAGTTGGGCACCACTTGCTTCTAGCAAGAGGTTTGCACCATAGTTGGGCACCACTTGCTTCTAGCAAGAGGTTTGCACCATAGTTGGGCACCACTTGCTTCTAGCAAGAGGTTTGCACCATAGTTGGGCACCACTTGCTTCTAGCAAGAGGTTTGCACCATAGTTGGGCACCACTTGCTTCTAGCAAGAGGTTTGCACCATAGTTGGGCACCACTTGCTTCTAGCAAGAGGTTTGCACCATAGTTGGGCACCACTTGCTTCTAGCAAGAGGTTTGCACCATAGTTGGGCACCACTTGCTTCTAGCAAGAGGTTTGCACCATAGTTGGGCACCACTTGCTTCTAGCAAGAGGTTTGCACCATAGTTGGGCACCACTTGCTTCTAGCAAGAGGTTTGCACCATAGTTGGGCACCACTTGCTTCTAGCAAGAGGTTTGCACCATTGTTGGGCACCACTTGCTTCTAGCAAGAGGTTTGCACCATAGTTGGGCACCACTTGCTTCTAGCAAGAGGTTTGCACCATTGTTGGGCACCACTTGCTTCTAGCAAGAGGTTTGCACCATAGTTGGGCACCACTTGCTTCTAGCAAGAGGTTTGCACCATAGTTGGGCCCCACTTGCTTCTAGCAAGAGGTTTGCACCATAGTTGGGCACCACTTGCTTCTAGCAAGAGGTTTGCACCATAGTTGGGCACCACTTGCTTCTAGCAAGAGGTTTGCCTCATAGTTGGGCACCACTTGCTTCTTGCAAGAAGTTTGCATCATAGTTGGGCACCACTTGCTTCTAGCAAGAAGCTTGCACCATAGTTGGGAACCACTTGCTTCTAGCAAGAAGTTTGCAACATAGTTGGGCACCACTTGCTTCTAGCAAGAAGTTTGCACCATAGTTGGGCACCACTTGCTTTTAGCAAGAAGTTTGCACCATACTTGGTTTCTTGTAACGAAGAATTGATAACACACGTAACACTTTAAAGAAGGAGTTGACACCTAGTGTCTCTGGTAAAGAGAAAGTCAGAACGTGTTGTATCTTTGAAGGAATAAGCTAACATCTGTTATGTTTAGTCAAGAATAAGTTAATACTCGTGTTGTATTTAAAGATTAGATAGACGGCTGTGATCTTTTATAATAAAATATGCCTCTACCCGATATCTCTAGTGTAACGTGGAGTGCCAGAAGTTGTCTCTAGTTTAACCTAGGGTGCCAGACGTTGTCTCTAGTTTAACCTGGGGTGCCAGAAGGTGTCTCTAGTTTAACCTGGGGTGCCAGAAGTTTCTCTAGTTTAACCTAGGGTGCCAGAAGTTGTCTCTAGTTTAACCTAGGGTGTCAGAAGTTGTCTCTAGTTTAACCTAGGGTGCCAGAAGTTGTCTCTAGTTTAACGTAAGGTGCCAGACGTTGTCTCTAGTTTAACCTAGGGTGCCAGAAGTTGTCTCTAGTTTAACCTAGGGTGCCAGAAGTTGTCTCTAGTTTAACCTGGGTTGCCAGAAGTTGTCTCTAGTTTAACCTGCAGTGCCACTCATCTCTAGTTTAACCTGGGGTGCTACTGGTCTCTAGTTTAATCTGGGGTGCAACTCGTCTCTAGTTTAACCTGCGTGTCACAATTTAACTCTTAGCGTCATGTTCTCGACAATGAACACTTGTTGCTCCCCAACTTAATGATAGAGGCCAGTTTTTCTCCTTGCTCCGCCACTGTCTTCGTACAGTCCTCAGTACATTAGTTAAACCCTAAAAAAATAATCTTGGCTCGTGGACAAATCCATTAGCGTGACATAATGGGATTAGAGAACAAGACCATTCACTATTCGCAAAAACAGATTAAATTAATGGACGTGTAGTCATCAAAAACATCTTCATCAGTCTTTAACCAAATTGCCTCATTCTTAACAATAAACTCTTCAAGCAAAATTGTTTATTTCTGAATACAATTACTCAATTAGGATTTATTTAAAATAATTTACACATAACATTAATAACATGCATGGGCTTTAAAATGCAAACGATTTAGGAATTATCGATTATTTTAAAATAAAACATTTAACAATTGCGACTATTTTTATACACATATCACTTTCCTTTTAATGTATTTTATATTTCAGTGTAAAGAAATCAATTTGTCCTTTCGTGTATCGATATTAATGTTATTTCACAAAATTTACAATTTATTGTATGGTAATCTATTGTTTTTTCACCAACGTATGAAAAAAAATGTTCACTTTTATTTACACTATTGCAGGGGTTGGGAAAGTTTTTGTCCGAGAGAGCCATAAACACCACATATTTCGAAAAGTAATTTTGTGAGAGCCATACATATTGCTGAAAATTCAAAATTCAAATAAATGTGTTCATAATGTGTAATTTCAACACTAAAAGCACAATAATTATGGCTATGAAATCTTTTTAATAACACTGTTATGGTATTGCTAAACTAATCAATAATGAGTATTACTTAACATTAATGCGACTTATGGTGCTGCATGGATTTGCTAATGGCTTTGTAGTATGGTTGATACGTGGTGAGGCTAACTTTCATGCAGGCGTTGATACTTCCATCCGTTAAACGTGATCGGTGGTTGGTCTTGATGTTCTTTAGATGTGAGAAAGACTGCTGCATGCCAAACATTGTCAGTACAGCAATACTCACATGCTGCACTGTGTGGTATGTGACGGGTAGCGCGTTCCAAGTTTTGACAATCAGCCATCGTCTGCATGTTGAAGTTTTTTAATTTCTGCCCATTTGTGTTGGCTCGACAACTCTGCTTGCTGTCGTGCAAGTCTTTCTAAATCTTCATTCAGTGACTTGAACTTATTCACCCACATATCTGAGGCCTTCAGTTAAGCAGCTTGGTGCTCAAAATCTCTGTCAGAGACACCAGGGATGCAACTCAGGTTAGTGCTGTCCAGGGCACACTCGTGTGGTTGGGTGATGAAATTAAAAAGACGAGTGTGCTCGCAAAATTCTCCAAAGCGCGCTTTAAATGACTGCAGGAGATTGGACGTGAAATTTGCTAGCTGCTGAATATTAAGATGTTGAGCAGGGTCACTTGATGTGCACGTATCTTTGAACTCCCCCAGTTTTTCAAAGTGTAGTACACGTTATGATTCAATGTCGTCGATGAAGAGTTATATCTTGTTTTTAAATGCAAACACTGCTTGTTGCAGGGATACGATTGTATTTCCAACGCCTTGCATTGTCACATCTGAGCACAAAGCGCTTCCTGATGTAGGATGCAATGAAAGCTTAGGATGGATGTGTCTGTTTTCATGCTCACAAAGAAGAGCGACAAATCCTCTGTTTTTCCTTACCATGCACGGAGCACCATCAGTGCATACCGAAACAAGTTTATCAATAGGTAGATTTTTTTTTCTTTAGCGAACTCAGTGAAGGACTCGAATAAATCCTGTCCTCTTGTTGTGCCCTTCATTGACAAAACAGCAAGACTTTCCTCATTTAATTTTTCATCGACAGCATACCTTGCAACCACGCTGAACTGGGATAAATTACTGACGTCTGTTGACTCATCCAAAGTGAGAGAGAAAAACGGTGCCGCATTTATGTCCTTCACTTGCATTTCCTCAATTTGATTTGACATAATGATGCTACGATCGAGAACAGTTCTTGCCGACAGAGGCATTTGTTTTATCCGTTTAACTATTTTGTACGTATTGGAAAAGTCATCAAAAAAGTTCATTAGCAACATCAAGCATGAATGTTTTGGCATCTGTGAATGGCTTTCCGTTTCTTACAATAGCTAAAGCGCGAGTAAGGCTAGCCAAATGCCAGTCACCTTGTTGGGTCCAAAACATTGATTTGATGCTGACCAGCTTAAACTCTTGCTATCAATTCTTGAAATGCTTTCTTCCTGCTGTCTCCCTCAAGTTATTTCTATGCAAATGTAGAATGGCGTGTCTTTAAGTGTCGCTTTAAATTTGACCGTTTCATAGACGTAATTTTATCACTGCATATTAAATACACCGCAGAACCCGTTCTCTCCATAAAGGCAAATTCCTCCGTCCATTCAAGCTGAAAATTACGATACTCATAGTCTTTCTTTCTTTAAGCCATCTTGTCAAAAAGGTTTCTAAAATTAGTTAGCTTAAAACGCGATTAAAACGAAAGTTTACTTCGTGATCCGACGACAATCTGTTATGCGGACCAATTTACACATGCCTCACTTGAACAATGTATTTCTGCCACTTTTCCACAGAAATCACTGCGATCACTTTGATACCGAATTTCACAACCTCCCTCCCTTAAATGGCAATCTAACTCCTAAGGTTACTAGCCCCTAACCTTGATTATTTCATGTATTCTATCCCGTATGGCTGTCCTCATTACTATTCGGATAGAATTGATTAGTCAACCAATATGCGACCTCCAAAAATTTTCCCGCTTCGAAACTTTCAAGAACGTAAGCCATAAAACTAAAACATAATTAATAAGGTTATTGACTTAATACGAGGGGGTTTTCTTTTAATTTTTTTAAAAATGATTTTTCCCCAATAATTATTTAGATCAAAGGAGTCTGAAGAAACATTGTTTCCTTATAATGAACATTTTTCTGTGAGCCAGATGCAGCCATCAAAAGAGCCATATATGGCTCGCGAGCCATGGTTTCCCGACCCCTGCACTATTGCCTATCTATCTATCTGATGTGGATATTTCTATGGGGAGTGGGGAAAGGGTGCAGGATAGGATTTTATGGGGAGAAGCCAATCGGTCACTTCTCTACAACTAAAGAAGAATTAAATTTTTTGCAAATCTAAAGACTGTTGACCCTTAGGTTCAAGCCATTAAAACGGCAGTGTTTTTTTTGTTTTTGTTTTTGTTTTTGTTATTTATTAAATTTATGAAACAGATGAGGGGTCGGTATGTTTTCATGATTAAGATTTTCAATGTTAATAAGATAACGAGATGGTGGTAACAGGCAGTAACAAATTGTGTAAGAAACTTTTCCTCTTATCTGAAAAATCAAAGATTTAAAAAGTCAGACTAAAAGATTTTATCATACGCGCTCTCTTGAAGCGTGATGCATAATTCTTACCACTTTTAACCATCGAACTAAACGTCTATCTAAGTCTTGATGTCTGACACACAAAGCGATCAAGCCGGGCGTGTACAAATTGTTTGACCAGCAGGTCAAAGAAATGAAATGTACCGGACATCTCTTGCACTTTTCCAGTTTGTTGGCCATCCACTCACACACAAGAACCCCCACACACATTCACACACATGGACACACTAACACAGACACACAAAAACAAATACTTGATGAAACTAATTCTTTTGGTCTGTACTTCGTACCATTGTGTTGAACTAATGTCACTTAGGTTTTGAGGCTTCTATTACTCTCATGATGTTATTGTCTGCAAGAATGTGAATGGTTAGAGTTCACTGCATTTTGTTATTTGAAAGGACATTAATGGTTATAAATTACTGCATATTGTTATTTGCAATTGTTTGAATTGTTACAGTTCAATTCATATTCTGATATCTAAGGACTTGTTATCTGTCAAAAGTTAAATGGTTAGATTTTATTGGGACTAACTGAAGTCTTTTACAATGTCAATCAAAATAATATTTTTTATGTTTTAAATGTAGAAAGTCTCTGTATTTTTTAAACTTAAAATACTGTATTCTTTTATTTTGAGTCTAACCTTTCAATGACTACAAAACGATAAGGAGGCGTCCTCCTCCTCCCTCACCTCTCTTATACTCTACGTCATTCACTCCCTTACCGAACAGGAGAACAAACGAATATTGTACGCCAAGCACGCCCCAACGAGCCCTGTCAGGGAGCAAATCACATGGTCTACTGAGGGCGTCTGCTGAGGGCGTCTGCTCTATTCGTTAAGGCCAGTAAACGTAGGGTGTGGGCCTGGGTAAGGGAACTCGGAGCCCCCTGCTGGATCTCCTCCAGTATATGCGGACACTTGACCCAGGGGTCACTGTGTTCTTGTTATTTTATGGTAAGGTGATGCATCCCCAGCCCCCCCCCGCTGCGAGACATAAGATCCATGTCATGTAGTTCTCAAATAAGATCCATGTCATTTAGTTCTCAAATTAAGAGACGCTTTCTGTTTAGGTGTAGTGATTTTATTTTATTTGTTGGCGGATCTGATTTATAATTTTGTTGTTTGTGAAAATCGTATTTAAAAGTGAAACCGTTTTTATTTGACTATGCGGCCAGATACGTAAAGAACCAATATATAAACAAACAAGACAACGCAAAAGGCGCTAAAAATGTTGGCCGCATATATTGTCAAATTTCCATATCTATCAGTATATATATATATATTAGGGCTATTATCCATTAATTTTAATTTAATCGTTAACTTTTGAAAAAGTATCGATTAATTAATCGATAATTTCGATTAAAGCCAAAAATAGAAATTTATGACGTCATTAAACTGAACATTTCTCACGGACATTGAATATTAAGAATATTTTAAACTAAATTGTATGACAATGTGTTGATACTTGATCGGATGTTTGTGCTGAAAGTGGTAAGTCAGCGATGTATTTGATCCTTTAAAAGAGAATTGTTTATGGTAGTGAACACAGTAAACTATTTCACCATCTTCGACTTTGCCATCCGCAGTTAGCTTAAAAACAAAATGTTTACTCCACTATCCAGTTCTATGTTTAAATTTAACTGCGCTGATGCTGTCAGCCATTTTTTAGTTGACGTCTGCCGGTCCACATATATAAAACAATATAATTTGCAATGTCACGTCTGTCCGTGACGCTACTAATTTTAGAAAGCAGCGCACCAAATTACTGCACCAAAGCATCAAAAGTGTGCAAATTAAAGATGCGCTGTAAAAAATATTTTTTTTAGCTCATATTTTAATTTTGGAAAAGGGAACAATGTAATAAAAAAAACGTTAAAAAATAGGTTTTTGACTATAAATCCTTTATGTACGAGACATTACTAAAAGAATGTTCATTCTAATACGCAGCGCAAGACCATCTCGAAAAATAACGTGATACATAGGAATAAATAAAATAATCTAAAAAAATCAATAATTTAATTACGGTACATTCATCGATCAGAAATTTTGATACATTGTTTTTATCATCAATACGAAACTACCTTCAAATTTTCAGCTCGCTAGCTTACGAGGAAGTGGGTTAAAAATCGATCCAAAGTTTTGGCGACATGCAAGGGCGCAAGCAAGCAACCAGACACCACGAGTTAATATTTTTAATAAAATTATCTGAAAAATCAATAATTTAATTACGGTAAATGCGATCGTTCTGAAATTTTGAAACATTGTTTTTATTATTGATACAAAACTGCCTGCAAAATTTCAGCTCGCTAGCTTACGAGCAAGTGGGTTAAAATCTATCAAAAGTTTTGGCGACAAGCAAGGGCGGGCGGCCGCAAGGGCGGGCGGCCGCAGACACCACGAGTTAATATAAAGGATTTAAAAACCGTAAAAAACCAAGTTTTTTCACTATAAATCCTTTATGTATGAGACGTAACTAAAAGAATGTTCATTATAATACGCAGCGCAAGACCATCCAAAAATACAAATTTGTAGTTGTGTCGTAAAACATGTTTAATATAATGCGCACCGATCAGGAATATGTTTATAAAAAGTGTTGTCAATAAAATACGCACCTAATTGCGCGACAGAAATGTTGTTCAATATAATGCGCACC
>CALYLW010001364.1:57500-146011 GCA_944989445.1 Ampullaceana balthica | reverse complement strand
CACATGTTGGCCAAGTGACGGGTACACATGTTGGCTAACCGACGTGCACACATGTTGGCCAAGTGACGTGCACACATGTTGGCAAAGTGACGGGTACACATGTTGGCCAAGTGACTTGCACACATGTTGGCCAAGTGACGGGTACACATGTTGGCCAAGTGACGTGCACATATGTTGGCAAAGTGACGGGTACACATGTTGGCCAAGTGATGGATACACATGTTGGCCAAGTGCACGTACACATCTTGGCCAAGTGACGTGCACACATGTTGGCCAAGTGACGTGTACAAATGTTGGCCAAGTGACGGGTACACATGTTGGCCAAGTGACGGGTACACATGTTGGCCAAGTGACGGGTACACATGTTGGCCAAGTGACGGGTACACATGTTGGCCAAGTTGCCAGTACACATGTGGCTTGTTGTAGAACACACTCCTACAGTGACATTACTGTATCCAGCTCAAGGTTAGATTCATCTGTCTTGGTCCAGCTCAAGGTTAGATTCATCTGTCTTGGTCCAGCTCAAGGTTAGATTCATTTGTCTTGGTCCAGCTCAAGGTTAGATTCATCTGTCTTGGTCCAGCTCAAGGTTAGATTCATCTGTCTTGGTCCAGCTCAAGGTTAGATTCATCTGTCTTGGTCCAGCTCAAGGTTAGATTCATCTGTCTTGGTCCAGCTCAAGGTTAGATTCATCTGTCTTGGTCCAGCTCAAGGTTAGATTCATCTGTCTTGGTCCAGCTCAAGGTTAGATTCATCTGTCTTGGTCCAGCTCAAGGTTAGATTCATCTGTCTTGGTACTTACAACCTCCGCCTTCACCGCCCCTTCTCCTCTCATTGCTCACATAAAACGATTGCACTTGTTGCCCCGTACATCAGCATAGAGTTACCCCTGAGTTAGCCCAGAGTTACCCCTCAGTTAGTCCAGAGTTAGCGTACCTTGCACAATGAAGATGTCCGTCTGAGTTCAGTCTGTCTACAACCAATCAACAACATGTCTGCCGTGGAAAAACGAAGACAAAACTCTTCTTTTTCTCTCTCCCCCAATCTCTCTTTCTCTCTCTAAACACACCCACCTTATCTCTTCCCTCTTTTTCTGTCTGCCGCATCTCTCTCTCTCTCACACAATTATCTCTCTCTCCCACTCTCTCTCTTCAATCCTAACAGAATACGTATCCTCTATCCACCCTATCCCTACACTTATCCTAACTCCTCTATCAACCCTATCCCTACACTATCCTAACTAGTCTATCCACCCTATCCGTACACTATCCTTATAACTCCTCTATCCACCCTATCCCTACACTATCCACGCCCAGTTCATCAAATCTCCATTAGCCCCCCTTCCCCCACCCCATCATGTTTTCTTCACCTCGTTCTTTAGGTCTCCGATTCTCCAGGGGTGGATACATACCACAAGTCTTCCCTAGCCCCACCACTGGGTTATTCAGGCTTCTTAGGAGATGGGGTATAAATGTTGTATTTGTGTGTAGGGCTCATGGGCGTAACTTAGACATGGGATGTGGGGGGTATAAAATCAGATAATTTATAACTATTCTCCCTGAATGCGTTTGTCCATTGACCCTGTCCCACACTATTTAATGACCTTGAACCTTGACCCTTAAACTCTGACCCATGATGCTACTTGGGAGAGAAGGGACACAAACATTGATCCTGAATAACTGATGACGTAATTACACAGATGAATTGTGAATTTTGAGGTATTTTTACAGTAATTTGATAAAATAATACAAGCGTTAGTTCATGACAACCCTGGGTGTCGAGGTAGGTTTGATGAAAGAAGCACGAGTCCCTTTTTACCATAATCCTCTCAGAGGGTCAACGACTAGTTAGATTTTTGCCCTCAATCACGGCTCTCGTTGTGGATGGCGATTGGTAAGATCGTGACCTTGTTGTCATCTGACATCAGAAACTCGTCGACTTACAATTTATATGATAAACAGACGGGAAAAAAGGGGGGGGGTGGAATGAACATAACATTGTGCCTCTCACAACGTCCAGGCGTGGTACTGGTTAACAATATTTTGAGAACCGTCTCACCGGCGGCCTACTTAAGGACACCGTCCGAGGAAGATCCCGCTGACCTAAGGGCAGATGACTCTCATTGCTATCCGCTGTTATTTTCGCGAGGGCTCATCGCTCGTTTTTATCTAGAATCTTCTAGACATGTATTTGGTCTTAATTTGACCAAACGGTCATTTTGTAACAACTGACCTTCCTGTGGGGATGTCTTTGGTTAAAGAAGCCCCTTCGGACCCCCTCCCCCCCCTAGTTGTTGGATGAACTTCCCCAGTCTTGCACCTGCTCCATAGCACAACATTCACAACATTATTTCACCTGCTAACACAGGGGTGTACCTGATAACAGGCTGGTGCTACGGCAGCTGGGCAAAGCGTTGAGTCTAGGACTTAACACAAATGTATTGTTTGTGGGGTCAAACATAACTTGCTTGTTTGTGGGGCTAAACACAACTTTATAGTTTCTGGACGTAAACAAATTTATTGTTTCTGTGCGCAAATTAATAATTTTTAAAAAATATAAAAAATAAAATGTCATTAAATGCTTTAAAAATAGTGATTTTTTTCATTTGTCCGTGAACTTTGCAATAAAAATTGTTTTTATCCAATGTGTACAACTTTGTGCACGTTAATTGGGAAACAGGGAGGAGCGCAGCAGCGAATTGACGCCATTTTGTTCAGACGACATACAAGTCAGCCAATGGCGACTAGTAATGGGGAAAAATATTTTTTTTTAAAGGCGATGACTAAAATTGAGAAATACTGACTAATGAAAACATGGATCCTAACAATATAGATGATCTTTATATGAGAATTACAAGTACAAATATGTTTTAAAATGTCTTTAAATTTTTTTTTACTTTGGTCAATTAATTAGATTTATATAAAAATTCTTTTAAAAAATTTAAAAATTAATTTTAAAAAACCCGTAAAAAACAAAGTTTTTGACTATAAATCCTTTATGTACGAGACGTAATTAAAAGAATGTTCATTATAATACGCACCGCAAGACCATCCAAAAATAAAAAATTGTAGTTGTGTCGTAAAACATGTTTAATATAATGTGCACCGATCAGGAATATGTTTATAAAAGTGTTGTCAAATAAAATGTGCACATTATTGCGCGACAGAAAGGTTGTTTGAATATAATACGCACCGCGACACTCTATCTAAAAAATTTAACATGATTCATAGAGATAAATAAAATTAAATAAAAAATCAATAATTTTAATGCAGTAGATGCGATCAATCTGAAATTTTGATGCATCGTTTTTATCATCGGCACGAGTCTGCCTGCAAAATTTCAGTTCGGTAGCTTGCGAGGAAGTGGGTTAAAATCGATCCAAAGTTTATTCGACGAGCAAGCAAACAATCAACCAAACAGACACCACGAGTTAATATAAAGGATTTAAAAAACAAAACAAAAAAATGCTGGCCATGCAAAACTCAGTTTCACAAGTGGTGGACATTTTGATGTCAGCCTTTCTCAAACACTTTGCTGGAGGTAACACAGTTCAGATTCAACTTCTGGTCGAGACCAGTCTGAGAGTAATTAGTGAGAAAATACAATCTTTCTGAGAGTAAGTAGTGAGAGAATACCATCTTTCTGAGAGTAAGTAGTGAGAAAATACCATCTTTCTGAGAGTAAGTAGTGAGAGAATACCATCTTTCTGAGAGTAAGTAGTGAGAAAATACCATCTTTCTGAGAGTAAGTAGTGAGAAAATACCATCTTTCTGAGAGTTAATAGTGAGAAACATGCCCTTACTTCAAAAGTTAACAGAGAAAACATACCCTTACTTTGAAAGTTAACAGAGAAAACATACCATTACCTTAAAGTTAACAGTGAAAACATACCATCACTATTGCAGTTAACAGTGAGAATATACTTGCCCTCTTGTAGTTAATAATGAAAGAATTGTTTATAAAAGAAAGTTAAAGACGGAGATAGAGATGAAGATTACAGCTCAATTTTTATAACGATCTATTACAACAACTGTGTAAATAGCTGCTGTAGACGGGTGTGTGTGTGTGGGGGGGGGGTGGCTGTTTTCTTACACTACACCACCTGGGCCTGGGTGCTTGCTGCTGGGGGCACAACGGTGGTGGATAGGGGCGCTGGGAAATAGATGAGTAGAACTCAAGGGCTTCTCACTCCTTGAAAAGAATATGCAAATATTGTTTGAGACCAAGGGTGCTCAAATTGTTGCATTAATATTTTGATTTTTTGACTCAAATAGGGACAATCGTGAACTGTGACATAAGTTGCCTGCCCCTTGATGCCCTTGAGGACCATTGTCCCTTGCAGCCCTTGAGGAACATTGCCCCTGAAGTAGTGGTTCCAAAATTTGTGCGTGAGTGGGTGAGGGGGGCGTATATGATAAAGTATGATGGGTTGGATTAATATAATAAACAAAAAATGGCATCCTTTAAGACTACGATACAAGCTTTTCAATGTTATTACATAAATATATAATACTAGACGCCCCGCGGCGTGGCATACGCCGCAGACTTGCTCATGGAGAGTTATTTTTCCCCTTTAATGCAATTTTTAGGGCGCCTACGGCGCCGACCTTTTTCAAAAGCCCAACTAACTTGTCCTTGTTTGATCAATACGAAATATTAAACTTTCTGAAATGCACACAATGTATTTTATAATAGGGGTTCCCTTTTCCAAAAATAAAATATCAGCGAAAACAATGACGTCATATAAAAATTTTTACAGCGCATATTTAATTTGCACACCTTTTGATGCATTGGTGCAGAAATTTGGTGCGCTGCTTTCTAAAATTAGTATCTGTTGAACATACTTGCAGCTTGGTGTCTCGCAGGGTCCGACCACGAAGAGAATTATATATATAGATAGATATCTTGTAATGTAAGAGTCATATTTTGGGGGTACGAAACTGCTATAACACTAGCGCGATTTTCGAGACTTAAAAAATATCTTATTCCATTATTAGTATTGACTAAAATTGCAACGTTATAGAATAAGAATGTTTATTTTATTTTACGTACCTTGCAATAAGTAAAAAGTGTTGAGATATAACTAGAGCTGAAAATGTGTTAAAAAGGATAATTAAAAAAATTTCTTAAATTTTAAACACACCGATGCCACACTTATTTCCCTTTCTAGTTGGAAAATGAAATAAAATTACGTCATTAATTTTTGCCATCGACGTCATCTAAATTCGTTCATATAACAGCATGTACATTCATCGAGTTTTTTTGTTTGTTTTTGTTTTTGTTAAAAATATCCAAGTTGGTATGGCAAATAAAATATCGTATTTTTGTTCTCAAACAGTCATAATTCGGCTTTTCTTATAAATATAAGGTTGTCACTAGAGAAAAAAATCCGCGAGTCAATTATTTATTTGAGATGAAGCCGTGGGCCCGTTAAATGTGGTCCGCATTTGGCCCACGGCCCGTACTTTGGACATTCCTGTCCTAGAGGCTTGACAAAGTTTTTCTAGTTTTCAGTGGTCCTCAAATTAAATTTACATGAAGATGACGTAACAAAAAAAAACGAATTAATGTTTTCTGATATTTCACGTCATATGTTATTTTTTAAATATTTTTTGTGTGTCCCATAACCTCGTGGTCGTAGGGGGTTCTAATGTTTCCATTAGAACTTTCTCGGGGCTTGGTAGACCTTGGCGGCGCCCATCTCCTCTCCAGGTCAGCGGAGGACTTTTTAGCAATAGTCATATATCAACATTTTTATTGTGCCTTTAACGTGGGCTATATGTTATTATGTTATTAGTATTTGACCAGCCATAATCCAAAGTCATGTGTTATTAGACCAGCCATAATCCAAAGTCATGTGTTATTGGACCAGTCATAATCCAAAGTCATGTGTTATTAGACCAGTCATAATCCAAAGTCATGTGTTATTAGACCAGTCATAATCCAAAGTCATGTGTTATTAGACCAGTCATAATCCAAAGTCATGTGTTATTAGACCAGTCATAATCCAAAGTCATGTGTTATTAGACCAGTCATAATCCAAAGTCATGTGTTATTAGACCAGTCATAATCCAAAGTCATGTGTTATTAGACCAGTGATGGGTTCATCGTCACATCTGTTCACATCCAACGGCAAAAATCTCTTCTCCGACTCGGAGGCTTATCCCGACATGCACCAGAAATGACTTCATGAAAACTGTCTTAAAACATCTGTGACATTAATATGATGCATACGCTTGCCAAGCAACCACTAGAAGTGAGTATTGATTTATGGATCTATAGGATAATCCACTGATATAAACCATTGTCTGGATATTTCTTCGTTCTCATAGCTCCCATCTCGCCTCTTTCGGGGTGGTACTTGACAGCTGTGAACAGCCGCGGCCTGTCGGCTCCTGAAACTTGTCATGTAACATTTCGCTCAGCAGTGTTTATTGCCCTCGTCTGTTGACTCACCTATTGTCTGTAAGCAAACCTTTATGTTTGCCCCCTCCCCCTAGCCTCGGTCACGCCTTATTTTGATAACAGGGGATGGCCTCCCTTGCTCACGAGGAAGACCTTCAACTCCACTCGCAGGTCTTGTCTCCCCAATACACAAACATTAATTTAAAGACCTTTGAGCCGAGGTCAGAACACTAAAATAGTATCGAATATTCTTACATAAAATCAAATTATCAAGGTCACTTGGGGGAGGGGTGTCCCGACTGAATGTAAATTTCAAACATACTTCGACTCCATGTCGGGGAAAGAATTTCGAATTTATTCGAACAACGTAAAAACCCGATAACGTGAGACATTCCCCCCACCCCCCCCCCGTAGTCTTCCAACACTCTTGATTACAGACATTTGTCTGTGTTGCTACATTTGCACGATCTCTGCCGTTAGTTGAGCTCTGAGAGTGGGTGCCCCCCGATGGCTCTACATCTCATTAGGGGCGCTGCCTCTGGATGAAGGAATGCGACCCCCAAGACGTGTCTGTGCCTGGTTTCACCGTCTGAATCTAAAACACAGGACACCTCGCGGCCTTGGAATGCCTTTATGGACATTTCGTTACCGCCGCTCGGACAAAGGCTTATTATAGAAGTAATGAAAACATCATGAGCCCCCGCCTCTAAGTCTCCGCCCATCTCCTTCGCTTCATATCCGCAGGAAGCTAAACAATCTCTTGCGAGGCTGCATTGAGGGCCCTGTGAGCGCCAAGCGAAGCCGTCCTGTATGCGCTAAATGTGTACCCGCTGTGGACTTGAAAAGGTTAGACGTTTGAGGTGGCCGTTGTTTCTAGAGAGTTGCAATTTACAGTAATGAATGATACCATGTACAGTTGTACATTGCCAGTACAGTAATGAATGATACCATGTACAGTTGTACATTGCCAGTACAGTAATGAATGATACCATGTACAGTTGTACATTGCCAGTACAGTAATGAATGATACCATGTACAGTTGTACATTGCCAGTACAGTAATGAATGATACCATGTACAGTTGTACATTGCCAGTACAGTAATGAATGATATCATGTACAGTTGTACATTGTCAGTACAGTAATGAATTATACCATGTACAGTTTTACATTGCCAGTACAGTAATGAATGATATCATGTACAGTTGTACATTGCCAGTACAGTAATGAATGATATCATGTACAGTTGTACACTGCCAGTACAGTAATGAATGATACCATGTACAGTTGTACATTGCCAGTACAGTAATGAATGATATCATGTACAGTTGTACACTGCCAGTACAGTAATGAATGATACCATGTACAGTTGTACATTGCCAGTACAGTAATGAATGATATCATGTACAGTTGTACACTGCCAGTACAGTAATGAATGATATCATGTACAGTTGTACACTGCCAGTACAGTAATGAATGATATCATGTACAGTTGTACACTGCCAGTACAGTAATGAATGATACCATGTACAGTTGTACATTGCCATTACAGTAATGAATGATACCATGTACAGTTGTACATTGCCATTACAGTAATGAATGATATCATGTACAGTTGTACACTGCCAGTACAGTAATGAATGATATCATGTACAGTTGTACACTGCCAGTACAGTAATGAATGATACCATGTACAGTTGTACATTGCCAGTACAGTAATGAATGATATCATGTACAGTTGTACACTGCCAGTACAGTAATGAATTATATCATGTACAGTTGTACATTGCCAGTACAGTAATGAATGATATCATGTACAGTTGTACACTGCCAGTACAGTAATGAATTATATCATGTACAGTTGTACATTGCCAGTACAGTAATGAATGATATCATGTACAGTTGTACACTGCCAGTACAGTAATGAATGATATCATGTACAGTTGTACACTGCCAGTACAGTAATGAATTATACCATGTACAGTTGTACATTGCCAGTACAGTAATGAATGATATCATGCACAGTTGTACACTGCCAGTACAGTAATGAATTATATCATGTACAGTTGTACACTGCCAGTACAGTAATGAATGATATCATGCACAGTTGTACACTGCCAGTACAGTAATGAATGATATCATGTACAGTTGTACATTGCCTGTACAGTAATGAATTATGTCATGTACAGTTGTACATTGCCAGTACAGTTATGAATGATACCATGTACAGTTGTACATTGCCAGTACAGTAATGAATGATACCATGTACAGTTGTACACTGCCAGTACAACAATGAATGATAACATGTACAGTTGTACACTGTCTCAGGGTCAACTATAAGTCAACTGCGACTTTTTTATTTATCAGACGCATCATGTATATTGTCGAGGTGAGAATCCCTGACTGTGCGGCACTGAGGCGTGAGAAAGGGGGAGGGGAGTGTATGGTGTTGTTAGAGATGGAATAGTGTGAAAGCGGAGGTCAGTGGTCAGTCAGTTAGTGCGGCCCTTCGGTGCAGGTATTCTTTGGCTAAGTTTGTTAGCAGAATCCTCGCACTGATGGTCTGATAGATGTAATCTTTTGGCTAATAAACCATTTATTAAATATAATAGTGCTTATTGTTCATGAGAGTGTGACTGTGTAATTGTTCACCACCAAACCCCTAGACAACGACGCCACTCACAATCAACGATTTGTGACATATATGTGTACACAGCACCTTGATCAGACGAATCATGTACATGTGTACACAGCACCTTGATCCGACGAATCATGTACATGTGTACACGACACCTTGATCAGACGCATCATGTATATGTGTACACAGCACCTTGATCAGACGCATCATGTATATGTGTACACGGCACATTGATCAGACGACTCATGTACATGTGTACACGACACCTTGAATTTGGTTGGATTACTTGAAATAACAAGACTCCGAATTACAAGAAGCTACTCATTATTATAAGACCTACGTGTGACAAGATATACGTGTGACAAGATCTACGTGTGACAAGATCTACTCTTTATGACAAGATCTAAGTGTGACAAGATCTACGTGTGACAAGATCTACTCTTTATGACAAGATCTACGTGTGACAAAATCTACGTGTGACAAGATCTACTCTTATGACAAGATCTACGTGTGACAAGATCTACGTGTGACAAGATCTACGTGTGACAAGATCTACGTGTAACAAGATCTACTCTTTATGGCAAGATCTACGTGTGACAAGATCTACGTGTGACAATATCTACTCTTTATGACAAGATCTACGTGTGACAAGATCTACGTGTAACAAGATCTACTCTTTATGGCAAGATCTACTCTTAATGACAAGATCTAAGCTACTCTTAATGACAAGATATACTCTTAATGACAAGATCTACTCTTAATGAAAAGATCTACTCTTAATGACAAGATCTACTCTTATGACAAGATCTACGTGTGACAAGATCTACGTGTGACAAGATCTACGTGTGACAAGATCTACGTGTAACAAGATCTACTCTTTATGGCAAGATCTACGTGTGACAAGATCTACGTGTGACAATATCTACTCTTTATGACAAGATCTACGTGTGACAAGATCTACGTGTAACAAGATCTACTCTTTATGGCAAGATCTACTCTTAATGACAAGATCTAAGCTACTCTTAATGACAAGATATACTCTTAATGACAAGATCTACTCTTAATGACAAGATCTACTCTTAATGACAAGATCTACTCTTAATGACAAGATCTACTCTTAATGACAAGATCTACTCTTAATGACAAGATCTACTCTTAATGACAAGATCTACTCTTAATGACAAGATCTATTCTTAATGACAAGATCTATTCTTAATGACAAGATCTACTCTTAATGACAAGATCTACTCTTAATGACAAGATCTACTCTTAATGACAAGATCTACTCTTAATGACAAGATCTACTCTTAATGACAAGATCTACTCTTAATGACAAGATCTACTCTTAATGACAAGAACTTCACTCCTATTGACATAGTATTACTGTCTGTCAATTTACACCCTTAAAAAGTATAACATTTTCACCTGTTCACCTAAGGAGCCGTCCATAAATGACGTCACGCAATTTTGGCCGTTATTTTAACCCCACTCCCCCCCCCCTTTTTTTCGTCAAACGTCGTCACACAAAGTTAACCCCCCCCCCTTTTTTTTGTACAATATGACGTCACACAGTTTTGCCCCCCCCCCTCCCCATTAAAGCTGTATTTTTTATATGAAAATGAGCATGTTTCAAATCACTTTTTTGTCAATTAAGTATGTATTTAGTGTAAGGCTGCATTCTAATATCGTAACACGCGCGAAGCCATTTAAAACGTCATTAAATAAATTGTAAGCAATCAAATATTTAAGTGGAATTTTCATTTAAAATTGCGTGTTTTTGATGTGACGTCACATTTCTTAAACTCCCCTTCCTCTCGTCACACATCGTCACAACTGGTCGACCCCCCACCGCCCAGGTGCGTGACGTCATTTATGGATGGCCCCTAAGTCCATTGGGAAAAGGTGGTCACTCTCCGTGTGCATAACTTTGTGTTGACTTCACTGGAACTAAGTAAGCCTTTACTTCAATGGCATCTTAAGTTTGACGTCATAGGGCATCTAATGTTAGATTTTCTTATCTGTAGTTAATTTTAGTTCTATAGTATGAAAGTTAGTTTTACTTCATGTTACATCTAAAGTTAGTTTTACTTCATGTTGCATCTAAAGTTAGTTTTATTTAATGTTACATCTAAAGTTAGTTTTAGTTCATGGGTCATCTAAAGATAGCTTTACTTCATTGGCCTCGAAATAAATGCATTGAAAATGATATCATACAAGCAAACTATCTACAGTTTCCCGCTTCCATCATTCAAAAGCAGAAGTGAGAAACAATAAACGTCGATATCGAATCTTGTCGATTCCATGAAAGCCAAGACTCGGATACCTTTCAACGACTCCGACTCCACAGCCTACCTGAGCGCACGTGGAGCCGATCTGTGCTTGAAACCTCTCGCCGACTGCACTCATCGCTAGCACCTTGGCACCATCAGACCCACCAACTCCAAGCAAAGCTCGTATCCTGCTGTAGGCTGCCCTAACATAATATATTTACTCTAGCCACCTGAACGTCACAGCCAGTTGCTCGTGCACCCAGTCGTTCATGGCGCGAGGAGAAGTGTTCCGGGCGGTGCGCTGACGAGACTAGTGGTGCGATCTTAACGTGGCTTGGTGTGCATCATATCATAAAATTTAAAAACTCCAAGTTTTTCAACGGGGTGTAAATATTTGTGTCAATTAGGTGACAAGTTGATCAATGGGACATGGAGGACAGAACTGGTGAAAAATGAACTTAAATGAGAAATGAGCCTGAGTGTGTGTGTGTACCGGGGTAAGTGGATTGTGTGTATGTTTGTGTGCGGATGTAATTGTATTTGTGTGTGTACATATTTCTAAAGCCACTAACATCACGTGATGGCAAGTTACATTGAAATACATCACCCGTCTCTTTGCTAAAAGCTTTCGATACTTTTTTTTAGCTATTTGAGTTGTAATGTCTTCACTCAAAGGCTTTGTCCAACCTTCATCAATGTACGGGGGCCCAGTGCTTTGGTTAGTCGTCCTACATCTGACGTCCCAGTTAGTCGCCTTACATCTGGCGTCCCAGTTAGTCGTCCCTACATCTGACGTCCCAGTTAGTCGTCCTGCATCTGACGTCCCAGTTAGTCGTCCTACATCTGACGTCCCAGTTAGTCGTCCTACATCTGACGTCCCAGTTAGTCGTCCTACATCTGACGTCCCAGTTAGTCGTCCTACACCTGACGTCCCAGTTAGTCGCCTTATATCTGACGTCCCAGTTAGTCGCCTTACATCTGACGTCCCAGTTAGTCGCCTACATCTGACGTCCCAGTTAGTCGCCTTATATCTGACGTCCCAGTTAGTCGCCTTATATCTGACGTCCCAGTTAGTCGCCTACATCTGACGTCCCAGTTAGTCGCCTTATATCTGACGTCCCAGTTAGTCGCCTTACATCTGACGTCCCAGTTAGTCGCCTTACATCTGACGTCCCAGTTAGTCGCCTTACATCTGACTACCGTTTTGAAGGCCTAATGCGACAAGAAACAATTGTGGTTGCAAAGAGGGATTGCAATAAAGCTGTGCAAATAAACACTGTAGTAGAAGGGATTATTTGAGTATTTCAGTAGAAACAGTGACCCCCAGGGTTCAAACAATAGGCGCCGACTGAAACCAATAAACAAAGTCAGGCCTACACCTCCACTGACGTGCTGGTTATTGGCCAGGAATTCCTCCTGCTTCCTCGCGCCCGCCTCGGGTTTCTTACAATCCGTTCAATAAACAGTTTCTACAACTCGGAATCTGTTTGACTTGAATAACGCCGCCAGAAAAAAAAATATATATATTTAGCTAAAGAGATATAAAAAGGCCGGGGGGGGGGAGACTGACAGAAACACCACCCCTAGCCCGACCCCAGTACCACACATTACAAGCTAGGGTGTCAGTTTACCACATCCCCAAAGCTAACAACCCAAAAATGAAGGGCTCTGGTTGACATCAGCGCTCGTGCCCGGCGCGTTCTTGTGTAGATTTGGTCCGTGTCGGACAAGCACTTTGACGTGCTACAAACAGCGACACGTTTGTGCCAGGTAAATCAACGCCCCGAAGACTCGTGGTCACGTGGTCGCCGGCTGGGATGGGGTGTCTAGCCCTGAGCTTTCAATGTGATGACATTCTTCCCAATCTTTTGACTATAAAACTAAATAAACGGGCATGTTTTCTGTGTCTACTTTCTTGGTCCATTTAAAGTTTAAACCCTCGTGCTGCTCTCGTCCTGCACCTGATATCACTTTGACCAAAAGGGAGCTCAACTTTTTGAGTTATTCAGTCCTCAGCTCCGGAAACGTCTTATCTCATGACGTCATGTTACTATTTTGCACACTGTCTTCCTAAAAGAATGTTTTCCGGCACAAATATAAAAGTAATAAACTCTAGTATATAGACGAAACAAATATAAAGAAAGCAAAATACAGAAGTAACGAAATATCGATAAAACACTCAATCTTACAGACGTTTTTGATGTTATAATAAAGCTGTGAGCCCATTACCAAGTTGACTAACCATGACTCAAATAAAGTTAGTAATTATAAAGATCTTTTGAGGTGTGTGAGTACCTACAGAACACCCGGATATTTCTATTAATAGATTTCCCCCATTTAATGGCAAGGACTGTAGAAATTGGTCGGAAATTCCTGTGTTAAATACAGCTTCGATGTGACCCAATAGATATGGCTCCACGACCGCGCAGCACTGTTTCCCGTGAAAGATATATAAATCCTGGTGGATACTCGTGGTGTATGAGTCTCGAGGCGGGGTCGAGGTTTGTGTAGTCAGTGAACCGTTGCGAGTGTAAGGAGCGCGAGATAAGTCAAGATGGATGGCGTGATGGACAAGTATGTAATTGCTAGAGTATAGTGGGAATGATGGAATGGTGAACGGCGTGTCTGTGTGTGTGTGTGTGTGGGGGGGAAGGGGGGTAACACAGAAACGATGTTACATGGCTGTGTTGTAATCATGTTGGAGTGTCTGGGAGGGGGGGGGTCGCGGAGTTGCGAGGGGGGCGTTGAGAAGTACGTTTTAATAAGTGTATACTGAGTAATAATAATGCTGAGAAACAATTGTGAAGTTTTGCTCTCTGGTAAGTGATATGTTGAGGAAATGTAATAGGTCTTAAGATAGCATATTTGAGTGAGCAAGACAAAACGCCCTCTACAAACACAAAACAACTGTAAAGTGCTTGATGGGGCTCGCAAGCGATAAATTGAACCGGGTCCTAAGAGCCTAGCGGCTCGACCCAAAAGAAAATGTAGATTCAATAGTAAAGTGGTAGTTGCACATTCGGCCAACAATTTTATTTGTAAATAAATAGATGTAAAAACAAAGTTTTCGACTATACACCCCTTATATAAGAGACATAACTAAAAGGAGTGATTATGTTTAAACGCGACATTTACAGACTGAAACAGAATTATCTCCCCTGGTTTTAAAACCGGGCGCAGGGACGGTAGGGGGTGTGAACATCGACGGTCGGCGTCACCGCGTGAACTGAACTGGCACGTGAAAGAATTATACACAAATAGTCGGTTCGGATATCCGATTAAACTTACAAAGCAAGTTAATATAAGGGATTTAAAAATAACGATATTTTAGGATTTTGTTCTGTTGTGTAATTCATAGAGTAACATTTGAAAATAGTAAATCTTATAACGTAGCTAATCCTCTAACATCCCTTGCCATGTGTGCCATCTGTTAATGTATGCGTGGACGTATGGGCATACGATGTATCGCCAGTGACCACCTCACGAGAGTCGTCCCCTCGTCCTGTCTCCCATCACGTGACAAGACTGTAATAGAGCGTTGCGCGTGACTTCGTGTCGTGTAACATTCCGCCTCTCCGTAACAAGTAACAATCCGCCTCTCCGTAACAATTGTCACTGAATGTGCAACAATGTTTACTTTCCACGGGTTCATGCAATGTCCTCATAAGAGCTAATCACCAGTTGCCAGACCTTTCACACACGCACACTACGAAGCGCCACGCCACATAGGAAGAATTTCACCCTCGACCCGGCTTCGGAGAGGGCCCCTTGATGACATGCGAGAGAACTCTATCTCTGAGCCCGACGGGAGAGCGAGGGCCCCAGCGCGACGTTGTAGCGGGTTATTTTTGACCAAGGTGTCTGCGTGGTAACACGATTGCTATCGGAGTCGTCATCCCCGCGCCGACTCGGCTGACTCGTGTTACCCACGGGCCTTTGTAGCTTCACCTGGGGCTGGGGGATACCCTTACAAACTGGATTTAATCAACATGTGGCTTAAAACATACCCAGAGGGCGCCAGAGTAGACAGGTCGAGCCCCAACTCCGGAGTTAAGTCTTGAACTCCTGTCGATGAAAGGTCATTGTCCATAAATTACAACTTTGAGACGAAACATTCATTCATATAGGACGGATACAATCGATACTAGGAAATATTTGAGTCAATTTTTACTAGAGGAACGTCTCATAAAATATCGAATGGCTTCGACTCCAACACGAATTATGTATCGATGCCACTGTAAACTTGTGGATACAACTACGACTGCCATTTCACGGTCACAAAACTTGCGAATGTCTCTCGCGATTGCACGCAACGTTCGCCCGGCGAGGTTTTAATCTACTTTAAAATAATAATAATAAAAAAAATAATTTACAAAATTCTAGCGGGGTGTTGACAGTGATTTGATAAGCACTCAGGCGAGGAAGATCTGTTCATTGTTCCACTTTGTCATCTGCGTGTTCCACGGTTGAGAGACTTCTCCCCACTATTTTATGGGCTAATTGCTGGTGTGGTTTACCCTCGGGGCTGGTATAGAACCTGTTGGTGAGAGAGATCCTATCAGAGTTGGCCGCCATTCATAGTCGTGTCCTGGACAACTTTCAACCTTCTTTATAAGACTTAAGATTTTTTTATTAGTTTTCACATTGCCTTTAAGAACTTTCAACATAACAATTGCTTTATAGCCACATTTATGTCCTTTATATTCAAGTTCCTGTGCTGTATTGTAAAGTCAAATTCGTGTGCTTTATTGTCGTACTTCTGTCCTTCATAGTCACATTCGTGTGCTTTATATCAGGGGTGGGCAAACTTTTTTTCTACGGAGGGCCGCATTGAAAACTTCATTGTTATAGGCGGGCCGCATTGAAAACTTCATTGTTATAGGCGGGCCGCATTGAAAACTTCATTGTTATAGGCGGGCCGCATTGAAAACTTCATTGTTATAGGTGGGCCGCATTGAAAACTTCATTGTTATAGGCGGGCCGCATTGAAAACTTCATTGTTATAGGCGGGCCGCATTGAAAACTTCATTGTTATAGACGGGCCGCATTGAAAACTTCATTGTTATAGGCGGGCCGCATTGTAAACTTCATTGTTATAGGCGGGCCGCATTGTAAACTTCATTGTTATAGGCGGGCCGCATTGTAAACTTCATTGTTATAGGCGGGCCGCATTGTAAACTTCATTGTTATAGGCGGGCCGCATTGAAAACTTGATTGTTATTGGCGGGCCGCATTGTAAACTTCATTGTTATAGGCGGGCCGCATATATATTTTGTCTACTTCAGTTAAAATTGACAACGTCTAAATTTAAAATAAAGATAATAACCAACTACTTATTTTATGTTTCCATTCACACTCTATTACACATGTACATTACATTCACACTCTATTACACGTGTACATTACATTCACACTCTATTACACATGTACATTACATTCACACTCTATTACACACGGACATTACATTCACACTCTATTACACATGTACATTACATTCACACTCTATTACACATGTACATTACATTCACACTCTATTACACATGTACATTACATTCACACTCTATTACACATGTACATTACATTCACACTCTATTACACATGTACATTACATTCACACTCTATTACACACGGACATTACATTCACACTCTATTACACATGTACATTACATTCACACTCTATTACACATGTACATTACATTCACACTCTATTACAAATGTACATTACATTCACACTCTATTACACATGTACATTACATTCACACTCTATTACACATGTACATTACATTCACACTCTATTACACGTGTACATTACATTCACACTCTATTACACATGTACAATACATTCACACTCTATTACACACGGACATTACATTCACACTCTATTACACATGTACATTACATTCACACTCTATTACACATGTACATTACATTCACACTCTATTACACATGTACATTACATTCACACTCTATTACACATGTACATTACATTCACACTCTATTACACATGTACATTACATTCACACTCTATTACACATGTACATTACATTCACACTCTATTACACATGTACATTACATTCACACTCTATTACACATGTACATTACATTCACACTCTATTACACATGTACATTACATTCACACTCTATTACACATGTACATTACATTCACACTCTATTACACATGTACATTACATTCACACTCTATTACACATGTACATTACATTCACACTCTATTACACATGTACATTACATTCACACTCTATTACACGTGTACATTACATTCACACTCTATTACACATGTACATTACATTCACACTCTATTACACATGTACATTACATTCACACTCTATTACACATGTACATTACATTCACACTCTATTACACGTGTACATTACATTCACACTCTATTACACGTGTACATTACATTCACACTCTATTACACATGTACATTACATTCACACTCTATTACACATGTACATTACATTCACACTCTATTACACATGTACATTACATTCACACTCTATTACACATGTACATTACATTCACACTCTATTACACATGTACATTACATTCACACTCTATTACACATGTACATTACATTCACACTCTATTACACATGTACATTACATTCACACTCTATTACACGTGTACATTACATTCACACTCTATTACACGTGTACATTACATTCACACTCTATTACACGTGTACATTACATTCACACTCTATTACACATGTACATTACATTCACACGCTATTACACATGTACATTACATTCACACTCTATTACACATGTACATTACATTCACACTCTATTACACATGTACATTACATTCACACTCTATTACACATGTACATTACATTCACACTCTATTACACATGTACATTACACTCACACTCTATTACACGTGTACATTACATTCACACTCTATTACACGTGTACATTACATTCACACTCTATTACACATGTACATTACATTCACACTCTATTACACGTGTACATTACATTCACACTCTATTACACATGTACATTACATTCACACTCTATTACACATGTACATTACATTCACACTCTATTACACATGTACATTACATTCACACTCTATTACACGTGTACATTACATTCACACTCTATTACACATGTACATTACATTCACACTCTATTACACATGTACATTACATTCACACTCTATTACACATGTACATTACATTCACACTCTATTACACATGTACATTACATTCACACTCTATTACACATGTACATTACATTCACACTCTATTACACATGTACATTACATTCACACTCTATTACACATGTACATTACATTCACACTCTATTACACATGTACATTACATTCACACTCTATTACACATGTACATTACATTCACACTCTATTACACGTGTACATTACATTCACAATCTATTACACGTGTACATTACATTCACACTCTATTACACGTGTACATTACATTCACACTCTATTACACATGTACATTACATTCACACTCTATTACACATGTACATTACATTCACACTCTATTACACGTGTACATTACATTCACACTCTATTACATATGTACATTACATTCACACTCTATTACACATGTACATTACATTCACACTCTATTACACGTGTACATTACATTCACACTCTATTACACATGTACATTACATTCACACTCTATTACACATGTACATTACATTCACACTCTATTACACATGTACATTACATTCACACTCTATTACACATGTACATTACATTCACACTCTATTACACATGTACATTACATTCACACTCTATTACACGTGTACATTACATTCACACTCTATTACACATGTACATTACATTCACACTCTATTACACATGTACATTACATTCACACTCTATTACACGTGTACATTACATTCACACTCTATTACACATGTACATTACATTCACACTCTATTACACATGTACATTACATTCACACTCTATTACACATGTACATTACATTCACACTCTATTACACATGTACATGACATTCACACTCTATTACACATGTACATAACATTCACACTCTATTACTTATGTACATAACATTCACACTCTATTACTTATGTACATTACATTCACACTCTATTACACGTGTACATTACATTCACACTCTATTACACGTGTACATTACATTCACACTCTATTACACATGTACATTACATTCACACTCTATTACACATGTACATTACATTCACACTCTATTACACATGTACATTACATTCACACTCTATTACACATGTACATTACATTCACACTCTATTACACATGTACATTACATTCACACTCTATTACACGTGTACATTACATTCACACTCTATTTCACATGTACATTACATTCACACTCTATTACACGTGTACATTACATTCACACTCTATTACACGTGTACATTACATTCACACTCTATTACACGTGTACATTACATTCACACTCTATTACACGTGTACATTACATTCACACTCTATTACACACGGACATTACATTCACACTCTATTACACATGTACATTACATTCACACTCTATTACACGTGTACATTACATTCACACTCTATTACACGTGTACATTACATTCACACTCTATTACACATGTACATTACATTCACACTCTATTACACATGTACATTACATTCACACTCTATTACACATGTACATTACATTCACACTCTATTACACGTGTACATTACATTCACACTCTATTACACATGTACATTACATTCACACTCTATTACACATGTACATTACATTCACACTCTATTACACATGTACATTACATTCACACTCTATTACACATGTACATTACATTCACACTCTATTACACATGTACATTACATTCACACTCTATTACACATGTACATTACATTCACACTCTATTACACATGTACATTACATTCACACTCTATTACACATGTACATTACATTCACACTCTATTACACATGTACATTACATTCACACTCTATTACACATGTACATTACATTCACACTCTATTACACATGTACATTACATTCACACTCTATTACACATGTACATTACATTCACACTCTATTACACATGTACATTACATTCACACTCTATTACACATGTACATTACATTCACACTCTATTACACATGTACATTACATTCACACTCTATTACACTGTACATTACATTCACACTCTATTACACATGTACATTACATTTTAAAATAAGAAATGAAACAATTTCTAATTTGATAATAAGATTTTAGTTTTCATTATTATTTCAACAAAATTTTATTGTTTACCTGTCGTAATAACTATGAAGAAGTAGGAACAAAATGTACATATAAACTGACCTTAGATTACAATTAAAATGAATGAGAAGTATGTAACTGTTCACAATTTTGGATTATGTTCTTGAACTGTGGATCCAGTTTACTGTTTAGGATTCGCATGACGGCATTCAAATTGCAGTCAGTCAACATCGATCTGTTCTTAGACTTGTTTATTTTCGTGCAAGAAAAAGCTTGCTCACATATGTATTTGGACCCAAATAGTTATAAAAGTTTGGCAGCAAAGTTTTTAAAGTGTGGAAATGCTGCTACTGGCAAACATCCATAAAACTCCAGCAGAAGAACTGACTTGAACTTCAGGTCATAATCTGCTTGTAGGTCAAGCAGTTCTAACTGAATATCCTCTGGGACTGAAACAGTTTTTACACTAAGTGGCGAACTGAGGATATTGAAGATTTGTTCCAGGTTCTTGAAGTCTTGGAATCTCCTTTCAAATTCCACAGCCAAGAAATCCAACTGAGCCTTGTACTTGTCAGCATTTTCACCAGAAATGTTTTTCTGTTTCAGCAAAGGGAAATGGCTAAACCTGTTTTCACCTGCTATCATGGAGAGCAGTGAGAGCATGGCCTGAAATGACTTAACATGCACATACATTTCATGTCCAAACAAGCTATCCCCCACCCCCACCCCCCAATCCAGGAGTTTGACATTCAGTTCATTCACTTTTTCCATAATGTTAATAGCAAACATGAAGTCTGACTTCCACTCTTCATTAACAATGTTAGTAATAAAGTCACAAACAAAACACTTCGACTCCAGAAACATAACTATTTCTTCCTTGAGATCCCACACTCACCTCAATATCTTGCCCAGTTTCAGCTAGCGGACACTGCTGTGGCAGATAATATCATAATATTCAGTTTCCAAATCTAAAGCAGTGCCCTGAACTGCCTGTCGTAAAGTGCCCTGGAAGTTTATCACACTGACAACTTGGTCCATAACATGTTTGATATTCAACGCAGCTTTACACAGACGTTCCTGGTGGATGACACAATGGAGAGGACAGAGTATATGGTCAGGATGTTCTTCTTTAATTTTATCTTTTATCAACTTCACAAGACCTACGTTTTTCCCAGTCAAAGCACGCGCTCCATCTGTTATTACACTTGGTATCTTGTTCCACACCAACCCAGTTATTCCAACACAGTTCTCAACAGCATTGAATAAATCCTGGCCTGTAGTTATGTCTTTGAGTGGCTCAACACTAAGTAATTCTTCTGGTAAGCTCAAAACGAGTGTATATTCCCCCTATAAATACCAACAGTTGTGCTGTGTCCTGCATGTACATCGGTACTTTCATCCAACGCAAGAGAGTACCACAAAAAGTCTTTGCTTACATCTCGAAGTTAGTGCATCAAATTGTTTCTAAATTTTTCAACACGCTTGACTACAGTTCTCCTTGATAAAGAAATGCTTTCAAATTTGGTTTTCTGTTCTGGACACATAATGCTTGCTGCATCTGACAAGCTTTCCTTGATTAAATCGCTGCCAGAAAAAAGACTTGTTCCGTCTTACAAAATACAATCTCTTGGGATAGCACCAAACTGGCTTCGGTTGCAACATCTTGTATTAAAGACTGTTTGGTGAAAACAGTTTGCAGTTTCTTAAAATTATTAACCAACTCCTGGCTATTCCTTTTTCTCTCTTTGTTCTTTAAATTTAGCCTGAATCCCAATGTTTTGTTTGTCGGTGTCTATTTAAGTTGTACTCCTTAAAGACGCTCGAACACCTTCGGCACAGCAAGCAAACTGCTTTGCTGCCAACGCTCGTAAAGCAATATTTAGCGGTCCATTCGTCATTAAAAACACATTTATCCTCAATCTTTCTTTTTTTTCTTCTCTTTTTTGTTGGCAGCACTTATGGCTAAATCGACGCCTATTCACTTTTAAATTACAATTATTACAATACTGCTAATATGTAGATCGTAAAGAAAAGCTACTTACGGTTGCCATGAGATGCAATTTCGAATAAGGATGTTAACAATGAAAGATTAATGATCATTAATCAATTCTGGAGCCATAAAACCGATTTAATATCCCAAGATTCGAATAATTTAATCGGAATAAAATTTAAAAAATAGATTGAAAATTCTATTTAAAAAATAAAATAACATCGACATAAGATCGCATGACTACGGGCCGCTTAATATACTCTGGCGGTCCGCATGCGGTCCGCAGGTCGTAGTTTGCCCACCACTGCTTTATATTCACATTCATATGCTTTAAAGTCACATTCCTATGCTTTATAGTCACATTCCTGTGCCTTAAAGTCACATTCATTTGCTTTATAGTAGAGCTGCGTAAATTACCGATTAATTTCTCGATTAATCGCTAAAAAAAGTTCGATTAAATATCGATAAAATAATTTTAATCGATAAAAATTCGAATAAAATTTAAGAACATATTTATATTATTTTTTTTCTAATTTATAAAAAAATAATTAATTATTAATAATAATTTTTATATATTTTAACGTACAAACTTCTCCCGCGTATATTATAGTTAATTAACTTATGTAGACATGCAGATGTAAACAAAAAATGGCGACTAATGACAGCTTCAGCATAGTTAAAAATAAGAATACACACGGAAATTTGAGCAAAATTTTTTTTTAAACCTAACTTGGGATGGCAAAGTAAAAGATGGTGAAAAGGTTTACTGAGTTTACTGCCGTAAACAATTCGCTTTTAGGGGATCAAATACATCGCTGAAGTACCACCTTCAGCACAAACATATTAGACAGGGGAAATATCACAATAAAACAAAAAAAGTTAATAACTTGTTTTTGTTACTTCCCTTGAGATGTTCAGTTCAATGACGTCATAAATTTTAATTTTTGGCTTTAATCGAAATTAACGATTAATTAATGATTTTAATCGTCATTTTTTCAAAAGTTAACGATTAAATTTAAATTAATCGTTACCAGCTTTACTTTATAGTCATGCTCTTATGCTCTATAGCCACATTCCAATGGTTTATAGTCGTATTTATGTGCCGTATGGTCACATTCCAATGGTTTACAGTCATATTCATGTGCCTTATAGTCACATTCCTGTGTTTTATTGTCCCGTGGTTATTCTCATCTTTCAAACGGTCAGAGAGATGGCTTACGTCCCTTGGACATATGACGTCACACAGAAGATTCAAAACACTGCCGTACGGGGTGGGGGTGGAAGGGGGTGCCGGAATGCTGCCACTCTCACGTGACACATCTCTTCATCAAATATAACCACTGATCCGTGACTTGCACGAATTGATGACACGACCAGTGAATTAACACATGTTCCGTTGCCCACATCTACTTCACGACGCCATTTCCGGTCACAAAATGGCGTGACGAAAATCAATGTCCAAATCGATTATTTCCCTTGACCGTTTAACAAAGAAACAATTTAAGAAATGGGAACAATGAAAGTAAAAGTCTGAGTCTGTGCTCGCTTCAATCGCCATGGCAGACATTCAAAGTGCCAGCGTCTGATGGGCGCCTCGAGTGGACTCTTCGATTTTTTCCACTCGGGTGATCATCGATCTTTGCTGGAGCGGAAACGAGTGTTCTTCGTGCTTTTCTAAAAATTGAACATTTTCCAAATACAATCTTCAGATTGTTCAATATGTTGTCAGCAAAGATGGTTTGATGACCCCCGGGATGGTGGATTGATGTCCCCCGGGGTGGGTGCTTAAGAACATACCATGGGGTCTTTATCTTCCATATTACAGATACTTGTCCAAGATACATATAAACTATCACAGATACTTGTCAAAGAAATACATTTACTATCACAGATACTTGTCAAGGAATCTCATATTTATACTATCACAGATACTTGTCCAAGATACATATAAACTATCACAGATACTTGTCACATATACTATCACAGAAACTTGTCCAAGAATCTCATATTTATACTATCACAGATACTTGTCCAAGATACATATAAACTATCACAGATACTTTCCAAGATACGTATATAATAAATAAATCAATAAATTGGTAATTTATAGAGCGCTGTTTCCCAGTAAGGAGCCGGGCTCACAGCGCTTTACATGGCGATAATAACATACATATAATAAATTAAATATACCTTCTTTACATAATAACCAGCACATAAATAACGGTACAATACACATAAGCAACGTTAATCATTAAAAAGAAATGGTGTTTCTTTAATTTTGAAAATAAATTTTGAAAATAAATTTTGAAAATAAATTTTGAAAATAAATTTTGAAAAGATGCGTCTTAAGTGCAGTCTCGAAGGACTTGGTAGATGAAATACTCCGGATGTGTAATGGTAGATATACATATAATGATAATATACATACTATTACATATAATTGTCCAATTTACACATGTACTATTACAGATACTTCTTCAAGATACACAGACACTATCACAAAACTATCAACAAAGTTGACTGGAGATGTGTCTAGTTTGATCTCGGACACACAATGCGACACACTATGCGATACGTTTATTGATTGGTTACTTAGCTATGTTCTTTTCGCTGACGAAGGCTTTCTGTCGACACTGTAGTTGTTTGTATACTTGCATCTTCTCCAAGGTTTTCCTAATATTTCATTTTGCATTCCTAGTCCACCACCCCCATCCCTCACCAAGCCGCCCCTCGCCCTCTATTCGTCCTCCATTCAAACAAATCTTTAGTCTGGTCCACGTTTCATGTCCGGTTCAATTTTCTCGTGAAATATATCTCAATATAACACCGCTCCCCCCCCTTGTCCCATCCCCCAACCCCACCCGAACCGCAACACAAAACACCAGTCCCCAAAATCCCGTCTTAATTTTGACCAACATCTCCAGCAAGAAAGACCCCCCCCTCTCTCTCTCTATCTCTCTCTTTCTCTCTCTCTCTCGCCCTCTCTCTCTCTCTTCCTCTCTCTCTGATCGTCCCGGAGAGACCTCTGAAATCTGACACGCCCCTCCCAGGGTCGGATTACGCTATAGGCCTTACAGGTTTTCATCCCTTTTAGCGATGGTATTATTGTCTCCCCTGGCCCGGGGCATTCCCATGTAAACATGAATTGAAAGGTTTGAGCCAAATGAAGGGGAAAATACATTTTAAAACCCTGCTACACCACTGGGGGGTGTGGGGGTGAACTTAAAAATAAAATAGTTGTTGCTGGTTTGCGTGTGAGATGGTAGTAAAGATGGCGTGGAGTTGACTTTCTCAGAACACGGATGGAGCAATAGAAAACATGGGTGCGTGTGTGTGGGGGGGGGGTGGAGTCGTATTCAAACACCGGAGTCGGAGTGGCCCAGGTAGAAATAGGTGTGTGGGGGGGGGGTATTCTGAAATATTGTACAGGTAGTTGGTAATCCCTGATTACTGCCACTGGTCAGTAGTTTGAGAACCCGTCAAGTCTAACGATCCAACCATTTATCAATGGATACATTATTACAGCCCCAAATGGATGCCCATCACATCCATCATCCACTATTATCAAGCAATCCGTGTGCATCTCATCCATTGTTTACATTTCTATAAAATACAGCCATACTAACCATCTGTCAAAACTTTGAATCATGCTATACGTAGACTAACTCCCTTTCTTGTATGTATATAGACATGTGATGATGATGTATATAGACCGAGGGTGGCCAGACCTCTAGTATCTGAGAGCCATTTTGATAATTTAAAAAAAAATTGTTGAGAGCCGCATTGAAGCACTATGACTATGGTTTACTAAGATAGTCGGAATGAAAAATTAGTGATTTATTTTTTAAAAAAAAGTTTATTCGAAATTAGTTATTTGAAAAATTTACGTTTTAACCCCTACCATATGATGAATAAATGTCATTTAGTTAGATCATATTATATGTAAAATATATGAATAGAAACACAATGCATTTAGACTCATAATTATAATGCCCGTTGATTGTTATGATTCTGCAATGTAGCGTTTGAACTGCCAAGCTTCTTTAAATCTGGTTTTTATAAAGTAGTTGTAATGCAACGATATTCTGCCACATGCTTTTTTACTAGTTACTTATCGATGCTTTGATTTTTATTAACTTTATTGGATTACATAGATTCACTGGAATTTGTGTTATCACTGTAGGGCTGTACCGGATTAAAAATTATGAAATCGGGCCGGAGGCGGATTTGTAAAATGGCCAGATTCTGGATTTGCCAGAGCCGAAATCCGGTAAACTCCTAGTTATCAGTCGTCAAAAATGAGGAGTTCTTTAGATCTAATACAGAAATTACTCCTCAATATTCGCCTTGTCCCCATCAGCACAAGGTCGTTTAGCACAAGAAATATTCTGTGATGGAATAACTCGCCTCAGTTTAAGTGACACCTTCTTTGCTGAAAGCAGAAAGTAGTGACTGCTACTGACACGGAAAGTAGTGCGTGCTACTGACACAGAAAGTAGTGTCTGCTGAAGAGTACTGAAGACATATCAGACTTCAACCCAGCCAGCTTGTTTTTTCTTAATCCCGATTGAATTTGATACTGCGATGCCAAGTCTTTGCGACTTGTTGTAAGTGTCGCTTCAAATTGCTAGCTTTTTAATTTGCTAGCACCATTTGGCAAATATTTCTTATCGTCTCTATCGATAAATGCAAAGTCCTGTTCCAATTCTGGCAGAATTCTTATCTTTTTGTTCCCTGCAAATTTTTGCCAAATTTCATGTAAATTTTTAAATTATAATTTACTAACTTCAGTAGGACTAATGGTAATGGTCAATGCTTCGAAATGCGGATTTGATCAAAATCGGAAACAACAATTTAATTGTTTACATCACCAACCAACAATTTAATAGTTTACTTCACCAACCAACAATTTAATAGTTTACTTCACCAACCAACAATTTAATAGTTTACATCACCAACCAACAATTTAATAGTTTACATCACCAACCAACAATTTAATAGTTTACTTCACCAACCAACAATTTAATAGTTTACTTCACCAACCAACAATTTAATAGTTTACATCACACCAACCAACAATTTAATAGTTTACATCACCAACCAACAATTTAATAGTTTACATCACACCAACCAACAATTTAATAGTTTACATCACACCAACCAACAATTTAATAGTTTACATCACCAACCAACAATTTAATAGTTTACATCACCAACCAACAATTTAATAGTTTACATCACCAACCAACAATTTAATAGTTTACATCACACCAACCAACAATTTAATAGTTTACATCACCAACCAACAATTTAATAGTTTACATCACACCAACCAACAATTTAATAGTTTACATCACACCAACCAACAATTTAATAGTTTACATCACCAACCAACAATTTAATAGTTTACATCACCAACCAACAATTTAATAGTTTACATCACACCAACCAACAATTTAATAGTTTACATCACACCAACCAACAATTTAATAGTTTACATCACACCAACCAACAATTTAATAGTTTACATCACACCAACCAACAATTTAATAGTTTACATCACACCAACCAACAATTTAATAGTTTACATCAACAACCAACAATTTAATAGTTTACATCACCAACCAACAATTTAATAGTTTACATCACCAACCAACAATTTAATAGTTTACATCACACCAACCAACAATTTAATAGTTTACATCACCAACCAACAATTTAATAGTTTACATCACCAACCAACAATTTAATAGTTTACATCACACCAACCAACAATTTAATAGTTTACATCACACCAACCAACAATTTAATAGTTTACATCACACCAACCAACAATTTAATAGTTTACATCACACCAACCAACAATTTAATAGTTTACATCACACCAACCAACAATTTAATAGTTTACATCACCAACCAACAATTTAATAGTTTACATCACCAACCAACAATTTAATAGTTTACATCATCAACCAACAATTTAATAGTTTACATCACCAACCAACAATTTAATAGTTTACATCACCAACCAACAATTTAATAGTTTACATCACCAACCAACAATTTAATAGTTTACATCACACCAACCAACAATTTAATAGTTTACATCACCAACCAACAATTTAATAGTTTACATCACACCAACCAACAATTTAATAGTTTACATCACACCAACCAACAATTTAATAGTTTACGTCACCAACCAACAATTTAATAGTTTACATCACCAACCAACAATTTAATAGTTTACATCACCAACCAACAATTTAATAGTTTACATCACACCAACCAACAATTTAATAGTTTACATCACACCAACCAACAATTTAATAGTTTACATCACACCAACCAACAATTTAATAGTTTACATCACCAACCAACAATTTAATAGTTTACATCACACCAACCAACAATTTAATAGTTTACATCACCAACCAACAATTTAATAGTTTACATCACCAACCAACAATTTAATAGTTTACATCACACCAACCAACAATTTAATAGTTTACATCACACCAACCAACAATTTAATAGTTTACATCACACCAACCAACAATTTAATAGTTTACATCACACCAACCAACAATTTAATAGTTTACATCACACCAACCAACAATTTAATAGTTTACATCACCAACCAACAATTTAATAGTTTACATCACCAACCAACAATTTAATAGTTTACATCACCAACCAACAATTTAATAGTTTACATCACCAACCAACAATTTAATAGTTTACATCACCAACCAACAATTTAATAGTTTACATCACCAACCAACAATTTAATAGTTTACATCACACCAACCAACAATTTAATAGTTTACATCACCAACCAACAATTTAATAGTTTACATCACACCAACCAACAATTTAATAGTTTACATCACACCAACCAACAATTTAATAGTTTACGTCACCAACCAACAATTTAATAGTTTACATCACCAACCAACAATTTAATAGTTTACATCACCAACCAACAATTTAATAGTTTACATCATCAACCAACAATTTAATAGTTTACGTCACCAACCAACAATTTAATAGTTTACATCACCAACCAACAATTTAATAGTTTACGTCACCAACCAACAATTTAATAGTTTACATCACCAACCAACAATTTAATAGTTTACGTCACCAACCAACAATTTACTAGTTTACGTCACCAACCAACAATTTAATAGTTTCACATCACCAACCAACAATTTAATAGTTTACGTCACCAACCAACAATTTACTAGTTTACGTCACCAACCAACAATTTAATAGTTCACATCACCAACCAACCAGACACCAATCTCGTCCTTCAACTTTGACAAATTAAAATCAAGCCCAATTTTTTTCAATTCTTTGTTTCGCATAATTTTTCATAAACTTTCTTTAAAATGTTATATATTTCAAGGTTCAAAATTCATAAATTGTTCAGGAGCCACAATGTGAACACAGAAGAGCCGCATGCGGCTCGCGAGCTGCGGTTTTGCCACCGTTGATATAGACATATCCATTTCCTTTATATGTTATTTACCCAATGGTCATTATTATTATTTTTTTTTAAAGAACGAAAATTGGGGATAAGGGGAGGGGGGGGGGCGCTTAAGCGTGGTTCCCGAGAGCAGCCCTCGGTAAACACATTGGATATGACGAGCTAAGACCGACGAGTATCCCATTTCTGAGTCGAGTTGTTTCGTTAAAAACTCCACGAAACGCCGGGTCACGATTCCGTCTTTTTACGGCGTTGAGGTTAATTAAAAACATTCTCCGCGGCTTGAGCAGGGCAGACGCACGTGGTAGTAATATGAAAAACATTGACTTGGTCTATTATGTATGTGATTTACAGTAGCAGGTGAGCTGCGGTTATATGGGGTGGGGTAGGGGGCACATTTTGAAATGGATGCGAGGGAGGGAGGCTATAATGCTTAAAGTGACCCGTTGAGGATATAGGGTCTAATGCATTCTCTTACGATTTAGTATCTCAGTTAAACACATGATGTTGTCTCACTGTTAAACACACGATTTAATTAGACTCACAGTTAAACACATAATTTAGACTCACGGTTAAAGACATAACTAAGACTTACAAACTAACTGCACGATTTAGACTAAACACACGGTTTAGACTCACGGTTAAACACACAATTCAGACTCACGGTTAAACACAAAATTTAGACTCACGGTTAAACACACAATTTAGACTCACAGTTAAACACATAATTTAGACATACAGCTAACCAAACGATTTAAACTCACGGTTAAACACACAATTTAGACTCACGGTTAAACACACAATTTAAACTCACAGTTAAACTCACGACCACTGCAGGTAAACATCTGTCACGAGCGTCCAACGAGGGCGGTTATACGGTATCAAAGGGAGCCATGTTACCTAGCAATAAACAACGGCGTTATCTGGGGGCGTTGATCACATCACCCGGGGTGGGGGGTGGTGGCGGCGCGGGGGAGAATGTGTGAGAAATTGGGTTGACTTATCGTATAAGGGGGAGGGGGGGACGGGACCCTTTGTTAAGATGTTGACTAATGGTTGGTTGTTTTCATGCAAGTGGTTGGTGTGGTTGGTGTGGTTGGAAAGTGAACAAATGCAAGAGTGGGATGGTGTCATTCACTCAGGTGCGCGATTTTAAACACCTGTCACCTGTCGGCAGAGATTACATGGAAGTGAGGCGTCATAAATGAAACACAGACATATTTTAAATGATAATTTCACTAGTGAATTTTTTCTTCAACGAGTTGTATGGCTATGTGCTATTGGTGAGACGATCTATGGCTATGTGCATTAGTAAGACTTCTTCTTCTTCTTCTTCTTCGTTCTCAATTTGAGTTTTGCGTGCCGACGAGTTTTGCGCCAATTGGCCCGTGGTCTCCGACTTCAGCCTGCTGTTTTTTCTGGATGTGCTTCCATAGCCTTTGGTCAGCCAAGACCATCTGCAAGGCAGCAGTTGATTTTGGCAAGTGATGCAGCGTTCACATGCCACGGCTATAAGGGTTCCACGCATTACCCAGCCGCCTTTTATTTTCCCTAACTATGCGTTAGGTACCCACTCGAAGCTGGGTGGACTCGGGGACTCCCTAGGCCCCGGGAGCAAATCCATGACTTCCAAGGGATTCGAACCCGTGACCGTCGGTACGCCAGTCGAGCGCGCTGCCACTTCGACCACCGTATCCCCTATTAGTAAGACGATCTATGGCTATGTGCTATTAGTGAGACGATCTAGTGAGACGATCTATGGCTATGTGCATTAGTGAGACGATTTATGGCTATGTGCATTAGTGAGACGATCTATTTCTCTACGAGAATCGATGCACGATTTGTTTGGTGGTTGACATTAGGAGGACCTGTGGTGACATTAGGAGGACCTGTGGGTGACATTAGGAGGACCTGTGGGTGATATTAGGAGGACCTGTGGGTGATATTAGGAGGACCTGTGGGTGACATTAGGAGGACCTGTGGGTGACATTAGGACGACCTGTGGGTGACATTAGGAGGACCTGTGGGTGACGTTAGGAGGACCTGTGGGTGACATTATGAGGACCTGTGGGTGACATTAGGAGGACCTGTGGGTGACATTAGGAGGACCTGTGGTGAAGATAAGATCTACAAAATGGCGGGGTGGATTTGTGTTTATCCCCTTGACCTTAGTGACCTTGATCTTATGGCTGACCTCTAGGGACATAGATCTTCTGGGTGACCTCTAGTGACATAGATCTTCTGGTAGACCTCTAGTGACATAGAACTTCTGGGTGACCTCTAGTGACCTTGATCTTCTGGCTGACCTCTAGTGACCTTGATCTTCTGGCTGACCTCTAGTGACCTTGATCTTCTGGCTGACCTCTAGTGACCTTGCGGTTAAACCGGTTAAGTCTCCAATCACTTGAGTCGTTACCCATTACGATACCACAATTTAAGAACTCGACTACCGCGAAGAAAAAGTCTGACCAACACTTTTTCTCATGGTTAATAAACAACTGCGAGCATGATGGTAGCCATTTTCAATGTCAGCGAGCCGTGACGAGGGGTGAACCGGGGGCGCGAGTAGCTCGTGTGATGTATGAGAGCTCTGCTGAGGGGCGTCATGTGGGCCGTGGCACCTCTGCTGTTGTCGTGGCAGGTGAGCGCCCACCCCCTCTCCCTTACCTCGGTGAGACGAGGCTTGCACTTGATGTGGCGTGTGCATAAACTATTGGGGGGGGGCGTAGACTAGCCGGGGACATTCTTCAGTTTATTTAAATAGCTGGTTAATAGTGGTTTGGGGGGTGGGGGGAGGAAGGTTTTGTCTGTACAAGTCCTAACATAGGACATTAGTGTATGGGACATGTGTGTACAAGTCCTAACATAGGACATTAGTGTATGGGACATGTGTGTACAAGTCCTAACATAGGACATTAGTGTATGGGACATGTGTGTACAAGTCCTAACATAGGACATTAGTGTATGGGACATGTCCTAACAAAGGACATTAGTGTATGGTAAATGTGTGTACAAATCCTAACCTAGGAAATTTATGTACGGGACATTTGTGTACAAGTCCTAACCTATATATGCAGTGTCAATGTTCCCTTTAAGCTGCGCGGCCGCGCAGATATCTGACTGATGCCGCGTAGTAGTTTTGAATTTCCGCGCAGCAAATTTGGTAAAATATGCTCACACAAAATGATGATGTGCAACTTTGCATACGAGTTTTTTTTTACTTTGCACACGGACCAGCGAACCTTAGAGAGAACATTGTTGAGTGTATGTCCAGTTAATGTCCAGCGTGTATTCAGTCTGATCTAATGTTAGAACAGGTCATACAAGCTTGTGCACCAGTTAAACTGATTATGTGTGGCGCACCATGTGTGGGAAATGTTGTGTGTGGGGTGCATGAGGGGCACCATGTGTGGGAAATGTTGTGTGGGGTGACATGTATGGGTCACCGTGTGGGAAATGTTGTGTGTGGGGTGCCATGTATGGGGCACCATGTGTGGAAAATGTTGTGTGTGGGGCACCATGTGCAGGAAATGTTGTGTGTGGGGTGCCATGTATGGGGCACCATGTGTGGGAAATGTTGTGTGTGGGGTGCCATGTATGGGGCACCATGTGTGGGAAATGTTGTGTGTGGGGCACCATGTGCAGGAAATGTTGTGTGTGGGGTGCCATGTATGGGGCACCATGTGTGGGAAATGTTGTGTGTGGGGTGCCATGTATGGGGCACCATGTGTGGGAAATGTTGTGTGTGGGGCACCATGTGTGGGAAATGTTGTGTGTGTGGTGCCATGTATGGGGCACCATGTGTGGGAAATGTTGTGTGTGGGGCACCATGTGCAGGAAATGTTGTGTGTGGGGTGCCATGTATGGGGCACCATGTGTGGGAAATGTTGTGTGTGGGGTGCCATGTATGGGGCACCATGTGTGGGAAATGTTGTGTGTGGGGTGCCATGTATGGGGCACCATGTGTGGGAAAATGTTGTGTGTGGGGTGCCATTGATGGGGCACCATGTGTGGGAAATGTTTTGTGTGGGGTGCCATGTATGGGGCACCGTGTGTGGGAAATGTTGTGTGTGGTGCATGTGGGTCACCATGTGTGGGAAATGTTGTGTGTGGGGTGCCATGTATGGGGCACCATGTGTGGGAAATGTTGTGTGTGGGGTGACATGTATGGGTCACCGTGTGTGGGAAATGTTGTGTGTGGGGTGCCATGTATGGGGCACCATGTGTGGGAAATGTTGTGTGTGGGGCACCATGTGCAGGAAATGTTGTGTGTGGGGTGCCATGTATGGGGGCACCATGTGTGGGAAATGTTGTGTGTGGGGTGCCATGTATGGGGCACCATGTGTGGGAAATGTTGTGTGTGGGGTGACATGTATGGGTCACTGTGTGTGGGAAATGTTGTGTGTGGGGGGCCATGTATGGGGTTTATGGGAAGTGTTATGTATTGTGGTACTGTGTGTGGTGTGCAATGTTTCTGGTTTATATGAAGAACTATGCCATTGGAGTACTGTGTGTGGTGTGCCATGTGTGTGTTTTAGATTGAACTGGTCAAACGATTTAGTGCACCACTTAAGTGCATGTCGGGGAAGGCTAATGTAAAACGCAAGAGAAAAGCAACGAGTGTGAGAGATGTATTGATAGAGACCGAGGCCAGTACGAGGGAAAGGATGTAGTTGCCTGGGACAACGCCTTGCATTAACCCTCAGGGCAAGAACCAATCCACGACTTGCCAAAAAAGCCGGAACTCTATTTTCAGGGATTTAGTTTTGACACGGGAATTTTAACAGGGATTTTCTGGCGTGACGTCACACACCCCATTAAAAGGCTGATGGAAGATGAGACTTGGGGTGATACTTGGGGGGGGGGAGACGATACTTGGGGTGATACTTGGGGGGGGGAGATGAGACTTGGGGAAAAAAGGGGGGATATTGCAGGGCAAGTGGGTATATCCACATCGATAATTTTATACCGAGTACAGAAGTATCGAATAAACATTTTTTAATAAATATTTCTTCTTCTCTTTGCTGGATTCGTTCTTGGCCTGAGCTTCAATTAGAGCTGGTTGGGGGCCCGGGGCCCCTACAGCACTCCCGAGCACGCCAAAACTTGCCCCGGGTTGAATAAACATTTCTCTAGTTGGCCGGCTACGTATGTGGCTAAGAGTGGCTGGACTCCACTGGTCTGGCGTGCCTCTGGACTTCTTTGATACCAGTTCTAACATGATACTCGATTTCTGAATAATCGGACCAGGGAATGCTGTTTGGAGTTTTAGATTCGATATAATCTAACATCTAGATCTAGTCTATAAACTTATTTCTAAATTTAAAGATTTTACTTCGACACTAGACACTAACAATTACCTTTGGTGAAACTGAAACAAGAAAAACGAAATAGAATAACTTAGTAGGCCTATAGGGAAACCCGAAAATTGACGCAAAAATGAAACAAAATGCAAAAGAAGAATTTTAAAACACTATTACAAGGCGAATACGATTCTTTTCATCCAAATGTATCGAGATGTCGACGATACTCTCTTGTTTGAATGCTCTACCAACAATCCTCTGACACGACGTTTTCCCTTCTGGCCAATGGCCTACTTTGCCCTTCTGGCCAATGGCCTACTTGTCACGTGGTTGGTAATCGGACTGAACAGCTCGCTTATATTTATACAGTGGAGAGTTCAGATTGGTCTGGGGAGTAGGTGAATAGACTGGGGAGGGAGGTACGGGGGGGGGGAGCGTTGATAGTTGGTCTCAGCAGGATGGGTGTCCGGCCTCCTGCTTTGACCCGAGTTTTTAGTCCAGCCGTCGGAGTAACTTTTGGAGGTCAGATTCATGGCATGGGACTGATGTTGACATTAGAATGGGACTGATATTGACATTGAAATGGGACTGATATTGACATTGGTATGGGACTGATATTGACATTGGTATGGGACTGATATTTAAATTGGTATGGGACTGATGTTGACATTAGAATGGGACTGATATTGACATTGGAATGTGACTGATATTGACATTGAAATGAGACTGATATCGACATTGAAATGGGACTGATATTGACATTGAAATGAGACTGATATTGACATTGGAATGAGACTGATATTACATTGAAATGGGACTGATATTGACATTGGTATGGGACTGATATTGACATTGGTATGGGACTGATATTGACATTGGTATGGAACTGATATTGACATTGGAATGGGACTGATATTGACATTGGAATGTGACTGATATTGACATTGAATGAGACTGATATCGAAATTGAAATGGGACTGATATTGACATTGAAATGAGACTGATATTGACATTGGAGTGGGACTGATATTACATTGGAATGGGACTGATATTGACATTGGTATGGGACTGATATTGACATTGAAATGGGACTGATATTGACATTGAAATGAGACTGATATTGACATTGTAATGGGACTGATATTGACCATTGAAATGGGACTGATATTGACATTGGAATGGGACTGATATTGAAATTGGAATGTGACTGATATTGACATTGAAATGGGACTGATATTGACATTGGTATGGGACTGATATTGACATTGGTATGGGACTGATATTGACATTGGAATGGGACTGATATTACATTGGAATGGGACTGATATTGACATTGAAATGGGACTGATATTGACATTGAAATGGGACTGATATTGACATTGGAATGGGACTGATATTGACATTGGAATGGGACTGATATTGACATTGGACATGGGACTGATATTGACATTGGTATGGGACTGATATTGACATTGAAATGGGACTGATATTGACATTGGAATGGGACCGATATTACATTGGAATGGGACTGATATTGACATTGGTATGGGACTGATATTGACATTGGTATGGGACTGATATTGACATTGGAATGTGGCTGATATTGACATTGAAATGGGACTGATATTGACATTGGAATGGGACTGATATTGACATTGGAATGGGACTTATATTGAAATTGTAATGGGACTGATATTGACATTGGAATGGGACTGATATTGACATTGGAATGGGACTGATATTGACATTGGAATGGGACTGATATTGACATTGGAATGGGAACTACTAATACGGCTAATGGGAGATGAGTCTACCAATCTCGAGGCAGAGATACAGTGATTAGTTAGGTATGAAGGGGCCCATTGATTAGGTAAGATGAGACCCACTGATTAGTTAGGTATGAAGGGGGCCCATTGATTCGGTTAGATGAAAACCCACTGAATGGTTATGTATGAAGGGTCCCATTGATTCGGTAAGATGAGACCAACTGATTAGTTATGTATGAATGGGGTCCCATTGATTCGGTAAGATGAGACCAACTGATTAGTTATGTATGAATGGGGCCTATTGATTCGGTAAGATGAGACCAACTGATTAGTTATGTATGAATGGGGCCTATTGATTCGGTAAGATGAGACCCACTGATTCGTTATGTATGAATGGGGCCCATTGATTCGGTAAGATGAGACCCACTGATTAGTTATGTATGAATGGGGCCCATTGATTCGGTAAGATGAGACCAACTGATTAGTTATGTATGAATGGGGCCTATTGATTCGGTAAGATGAGACCAACTGATTAGTTATGTATGAATGGGGCCTATTGATTCGGTAAGATGAGACCCACTGATTGGTTATGTATGAATGGGGCCCATTGATTCGGTAAGATGAGACCCACTGATTAGTTATGTATGAATGGGGCCCATTGATTCGGTAAGATGAGACCAACTGATTAGTTAGGTATGAATGGGGCCCATTGATTCGGTAAGATGAGACCCACTGATTAGTTATGTATGAATGGGGCCTATTGATTCGGTAAGATGAGACCCACTGATTGGTTATGTATGAATGGGGCCCATTGATTCGGTAAGATGAGACCCACTGATTAGTTATGTATGAATGGGGCCCTATTGATTCGCTAAGATGAGACCCACTGATTGGTTATGTATGAATGGGGCCCATTGATTCGGTAAGATGAGACCCACTGATTAGTTATGTATGAATGGGGCCCATTGATTCGGTAAGATGAGACCCACTGATTGGTTATGTATGAATGGGGCCCATTGATTCGGAAGATGAGACCCATGATTGTTATGATGAATGGGGCCCATTGATTCGGTAAGATGAGACGCACTGATTAGTTATGTATGAATGGGGCCCATTGATTCGGTAAGATGAGACCCACTGATTAGTTATGTATGAATGGGGCCCATTGATTCGGGAAGATGAGACCCACTGATTGGGTTCAGTAAGATGAACTAAAAATTGTGTTTGATAACGGACATTAGAACAAATTGTGTTTGATAACGGACATTAGAACAAATTGTGTTTGATAACGGACATTAGAACAAATTGTGTTTGATAACGGACATTAGAACAAATTGTGTTTGATAACGGACATTAGAACAAATTGTGTTTGATAACGGACATTAGAACAAATTGTGTTTGATAACGGACATTAGAACAAATTGTGTTTGATAACGGACATTAGAACAAATTGTGTTTGATAACGGACATTAGAACAAATTGTGTTTGATAACGGACATTAGAACAAATTGTGTTTGATAACGGACATTAGAACAAATTGTGTTTGATAACGGACATTAGAACAAATTGTGTTTGATAACGGACATTAGAACAAATTGTGTTTGATAACGGACATTAGAACAAATTGTGTTTGATAACGGACATTAGAACAAATTGTGTTTGATAACGGACATTAGAACAAATTGTGTTTGATAACGGACATTAGAACAAATTGTGTTTGATAACGGACATTAGAACAAATTGTGTTTGATAACGGACATTAGAACAAATTGTGTTTGATAACGGACATTAGAACAAATTGTGTTTGATAACGGACATTAGAACAAATTGTGTTTGATAACGGACATTAGAACAAATTGTGTTTGATAACGGACATTAGAACAAATTGTGTTTGATAACGGACATTAGAACAAATTGTGTTTGATAACGGACATTAGAACAAATTGTGTTTGATAACGGACATTAGAACAAATTGTGTTTGATAACGGACATTAGAACAAATTGTGTTTGATAACGGACATTAGAACAAATTGTGTTTGATAACGGACATTAGAACAAATTGTGTTTGATAACGGACATTAGAACAAATTGTGTTTGATAACGGACATTAGAACAAATTGTGTTTGATAACGGACATTAGAACAAATTGTGTTTGATAACGGACATTAGAACAAATTGTGTTTGATAACGGACATTAGAACAAATTGTGTTTGATAACGGACATTAGAACAAATTGTGTTTGATAACGGACATTAGAACAAATTGTGTTTGATAACGGACATTAGAACAAATTGTGTTTGATAACGGACATTAGAACAAATTGTGTTTGATAACGGACATTAGAACAAATTGTGTTTGATAACGGACATTAGAACAAATTGTGTTTGATAACGGACATTAGAACAAATTGTGTTTGATAACGGACATTAGAACAAATTGTGTTTGATAACGGACATTAGAACAAATTGTGTTTGATAACGGACATTAGAACAAATTGTGTTTGATAACGGACATTAGAACAAATTGTGTTTGATAACGGGACATTAGAACAAATTGTGTTTGATAACGGACATTAGAACAAATTGTGTTTGATAACGGACATTAGAACAAATTGTGTTTGATAACGGACATTAGAACAAATTGTGTTTGATAACGGACATTAGAACAAATTGTGTTTGATAACGGACATTAGAACAAATTGTGTTTGATAACGGACATTAGAACAAATTGTGTTTGATAACGGACATTAGAACAAATTGTGTTTGATAACGGACATTAGAACAAATTGTGTTTGATAACGGACATTAGAACAAATTGTGTTTGATAACGGACATTAGAACAAATTGTGTTTGATAACGGACATTAGAACAAATTGTGTTTGATAACGGACATTAGAACAAATTGTGTTTGATAACGGACATTAGAACAAATTGTGTTTGATAACGGACATTAGAACAAATTGTGTTTGATAACGGACATTAGAACAAATTGTGTTTGATAACGGACATTAGAACAAATTGTGTTTGATAACGGACATTAGAACAAATTGTGTTTGATAACGGACATTAGAACAAATTGTGTTTGATAACGGACATTAGAACAAATTGTGTTTGATAACGGACATTAGAACAAATTGTGTTTGATAACGGACATTAGAACAAATTGTGTTTGATAACGGACATTAGAACAAATTGTGTTTGATAACGGACATTAGAACACTTTTGTCTTTTCATAAGGTAACATTAGAACACTTTTGTCTTTTCATAAGGTAACATTAGATAACTTTTATTTGCGCTAAATACGGGGCCACACACACACTTTTAAAAAACAAATATAAAAATTAAAAATATTTCTCCAACGCCAGCAGCTCCTTTTTTGACCAGTTTCCAGGCTCTCAGAAGCGACACAATAGATTCTCAGAGGATTGAGCCCTCGACAAACAAGCTCAGGCTCGCGCAGGCCAAACATTCTCACAAGCACTAAGCGCGTTCAACTATTGAGATATTTGCCAGTGAACTTTGAACTCGACGGAAGCCGCAGGAGCTTGTTAGCTCAGCACGTGGAATCAAGTCTCAAGCCGAGACTCGGTCGAGGGCAACAATGGTGGGAATCTCTTGGCTAACTTAGAGCAGTTCCGAGAACTCCACCTTTTTGTGTCTACACCAAACATGAGCTCATGAGGTTGTTTGACCACAGGTTGTTTGTTTTAAGGAGGGGATGGAGTGGCGGGCGGGCGGGGCGGGACTCTGAGGGTCAGTGTACCAACATTGTGAAGGTTTTATAAATAGTTAAGTTTTCATGAATCATTAGAATATTAATATTTAAAAAAAACCACTAGACGCCCCGCTCCGTAGCATACGCCGCAGACTTGCTCATGGAGAGTGCGAAGAAAGTGGAGAAAGAATGAACACAAACTACAGCACGAAGAAATCAAAACAACGCGAGTGAACGTCGGTTTTGGGGGGGGGAGGAACTGCCGACTCATTGTTGGTTTCGAGACTTTCACACTGTTGTTATCAACCTGCCGACCACCCATTACCATATTAGCTTGCCAAACTGTGATTGATCACATGGCGAGGGTCAGCCATGTTGGCAATAAAGGGGTAAAAGACCGGGCACAAACAGACATTTTTAAAAAGTTAAAAAAAAACAATGTTTTCGCTTGGGCTTGAACCCAGGACCTTCCCTGGACGTGATAAGGTGGACGTGATAACCAGTACACTACGAATCTCAGGTTATTCTGTGAAGGAACAATACAAGTGAATGCAAGGACCATTGTTGGTCTCGAGACATTGGTCGACCCCAGCGACGGTCATTCGCCATGCTCGTTTGCACATACTCGCTTTGATGAAAGGGGCGGGAGGAGGGTTAGAGAGTCGGCGTGCGTGCGTGGTGCCCCGCATGGTTGGGGGACGTAGAGAATTATATATATAGATAAAGATAGATTCTTTTTTACAGAACAGTTAAATTTTCATGGGTCAAGTTGATTGCCCATTGAATGTCCTTTGGTCAAGTTGAATAGAAACAGAAATTGTGAAGGTCCAATTCAAAATGGCTTTGCATTGTGAGGGATACAACATGGGTGCAGTTAAACTTCCGGTTGTAAAAATTTTTTTTTAATGACTTAAGTAATTTGGTCATTTCTATAAACAAAAATTGACCACACGGAAGACATCTTAGGATGTGTATAAAAAGACCCCAAGGCAGAAATGCTGGTCAAATAACACGCAACAGATACAATAATTATAAAACAGTGTTAGGGTTGCTTTCTATTAATAAATTTTGCACTGGGAAAAAATGACCTCATGTTTTGATTGAATAAAAAAAAATGTAATAAATGAACAACTTGTTCCATAATGGGGTTTAGGAGAAGCAGGGGCGGACCTAGAGATGGAGTCGCTCGGTGTGGATCAATTTGAAGCTTTGTTTGTTCCCCTCCTTTCACTGTTAGCGTGGCCGCCACTCGGCATGAAACCTAAGCCTCCAGTGAATGACCTGAAATGTCTAATGAATCGAATTATGAGTTTTGTGGGCAGAATGGACAAATCTGAAAAATAATTTGAACCTCGGTTCTGGGTAAACTCTCAGTTTCATTTTTTTTAAAATCATAAAAATAGTAGGGAAAAAACGGAAATTACATCAATGACAAGAAAATTATAAAAATACTAGCGTGTCACCCGTCAAAAATGACGGAAGTTTTCAGCTGAAATCTATTTATTTTATTTTTAAAAATGCACTTTTTTAGGGCGCCTACGGTGCCAACCTTTTTCAAAAGCACAACTAACTTGTCCTTGTTTGATAAATACGAAATATTAAACTTTCTGAAATGTACACAAAGTATTTTATAATAGGGGCTGTAGGGCACCTACGGCGCACCCTTTGTTTTTTTGATTTTATAATTAACCATCATAAAATCCTCTTTTTACATTGATCCCTTTTCCAAAATTAAAATATGAGCGGAAACAATGACGTCATATAATATTTTTTTACAGCGCATATTTAATTTGCACACCTTTTGATGCATTGGTGCAGTAATTTGGTTTTCCCTGCTTTCTAAAATTAGTAGCGTCAGGACTGACAGACACTACTTGCGTGACAGATTGCAAATTATGTTATTTACTAGTGTATTACCCGTCAAAAATGACGGGATTTTTCAAAATGGATATATTTCAGTTTTTGTAATTGTCCCTTTTGCCTGAAAGCCGCATAGTAAATAATCAGAAAATGTAGAGACCAAGAGAGAAAAATTAAATCTCTTTTCCATATTAAATAATTTTATGCGGACGTTTGAAAATAGTGTGTTTTAAATATATTTTTCAAGGTTATTTTTTTTAGCGGTGGGCTTTCTAAAATCTTGCGTTACGAACGGACATAGCAGAGTATATATTTTGATAATATATACGAATATATGTGTTATGAAAAATCTCCAAGCTTAGGCTTCGCGTTATATAAGTTTGCATGCATAATAATGATATAATCATGATAATAGTAAATGCATAGTGAATTACACACAGCATAAAGTGATATTGCGGCAAAGAAGTTTGAAGTTCGACGTATTAACAAATATTGCTGAGGAGTCAGCCGGACGTTAACTTGCGGCATTGAATAATGCGCACCAATTATGAGTGCACCAATAATACAGCACAGTGCGTTAAAAGTAAATTATGTGACTGTAATGTGATCCACATCACGCATATCTGTGATTTGAAGTCGTTTAAGCTTCATCGATGATTATGACTTGTCAGTTTATTCGCCCATTTGTCCAATCATTATTACCACAACATTATCAAAACATGTAAAAAAAAATATGTAATTTTACACATGTTAATAACTATTTATTTTGCATGAAACGTAGTAATCAAAGTTTGTCACAGGATAACAGAAAAGATTAAATTATCAACTGTCAATCATATTTACAATTTAATATAAACGTGTTAGTAATTCCCATAAACGTTTTTATTGTTGTCAAGTCAGCACCTTTTCAAGATCTATTATGACTTGTCAGTTTATGCGCCCATTAGTCCATACATTATTACCTTTACATTATCAAAAACATGTAAATAAAAAATTGTAGCTATTTACAAATATGAATAACAACGAACTATTTATTTTGCATGAAACCTTTGAAGTAAAGTTAATCACTGGATAAAAGAAAATATTAAAGTATCAACTTTAATAAACACGTTTTAGGAATTCTAATAAACGTTTTCATTATTGTCAAGTCAGCACCCCTTCCAGTTCTATATTAAAAGCAAAGATTTGTATTCAAAATTAGTCTAAGACGCAATAAAATATTACATGTAAATAACAATTAAAAAAAAACTATTGTGGGGAGGAGTCCGATTTTTTTTTAAAAACATACAAATATGCAATCTCAAAGTTTATAAAAGAAAAACAAACGCTAAACTGAAGCATAAGTTGGCAAATTTCATTTGTAGTAATAAATAATGACTTTGTAGTTCAAAACGCATCGAAACTTTACAACCGAACGACAACCAATTGTAAATTTCATAAAACGAAAAACGAATGTTATATATTAATATAGAAAATTAAATTTATAATTACGTACGTAATATTGACATGGACACATACACAAAAACGGACATTTAATACAAAATAATAATAATAATAATATTAATCACATCAAATAAAACATTGCTCTTTTTACTTCGTTCCCTTCACACATTAATAAAAGCTCAAATAATGACGTCACGTCACAATATTTTATGGTGAGCAACACATTTTGTTATAATCTCGAAAGCAACTTTTTATTTTTTAAAATCGGGAGTTACCTCGCATAGCGTAGGACTGACTGACAGACACTACTGACTTACGTCACAATTGCAAATTATATATGTTACTAGTGTACACCCGTCAAAAATGACGGAAGTTTTCAGCTGAAATCTATTTATTTTATTTAAAAAATGCACTTTTTAGGGCGCCTACGGCACCCAACTTTTTCAAAAGCCCAACTAACTTGTCCTTGTTTGATAAATACGTAATATAAAACTTTCTGAAATGTACACAAATATTTTATAATAGGGGTTGCAGGGCGCCTAAGGCGCCCCATTTATTTTTTTGATTTTATAATTAACCACCATGTAATTCTCTTTTTACAATGTTCCCTTTTCTAAAATTGAAAATATGAGCTAAATCAATGACGTCATATAATATTTTTTACAGCGCATCTTTAATTTGCACACCTTTTGGTGCATTGGTGCAGTAATTTGGTTTTCCCTGCTTTCTAAAATTAGTAGCGTCAGGACAGACTGACTGACTTGCGTGACAATTGCAAATTATATAGTTTTATATATAATTGAGAACTGGAGTTTTCTTGGACAGACTACGAAGCCGGATATCGTCTGCTAACTGACACGTCAGCCGGATATCGTCTGCTAAGTGACACGTCAGCGTTAAGTGAGCACGTCTCGCTCCCATCGGTGTATTATCCTAAGTGATGTTTGGACAGTTCCTAATCATCCCTGCTACCTCCGCCTGGCGTGAACTAATTACTTCTGACCGCTCAGACAAGAACACGTCACTTGGCGTTTGACCACCTCGGAGGGCCAGCTGACCAAACTCGATTTGTCTCGACTACCGTTTGGGGCTTTATTTTTCCAGACAAGACGTTTGGGCAGTGGGAATATCCGATTACCGCCGACTAGACCGACGTCAGAACGTACACACTAATGTGATTGGTGAACATTATATTCCCGTGGAACTCCTCTGTCAAACGTCACACAGGCGGAGTCGGGAGCACCTCTACATGCAATTGCAATACCGGTTCCAGGGGGTACAGACCGTAAAAGAGCAGTCTTGATATTTAGTTGTGGGGTGATTTCTAGCCGCACTGAGAGTCACCCCCCCCCAATTTGCCTGTAGCTTTATACTACAAACCATCGTGAAGCACTGGTGTGACAACGAGATCGATACCATCGAAAGTACGATCCATGTGTAACGATCACTCGATACTTCACTCCAAGTCCAAGTAAGTAATCGACTCCGGCTATAATCAAATCCTGATATTCCAATTATTTCGTTTTTAAAATTTTTTCCAATCCCCAGCATTGAGACCCCAACACTTGTTAGGAGTAAGTCTGACCTTGACCCCCAACACTTGTTAGGAGTAAGTCTGACCTTGACCCCCCTCCACCAACACTTGTTAGGAGTAAGTCTGACCTTGACCCCCTCCACCAACACTTGTTAGGAGTAAGTCTCACCTTGACCCCCCTCCACCAACACTTGTTAGGAGTAAGTCTCACCTTGACCCCCCTCCACCAACACTTGTTAGGAGTAAGTCTCACCTTGACCCCCCTCCACCAACACTTGTTAGGAGTAAGTCTCACCTTGACCCCCCTCCACCAACACTTGTTAGGAGTAAGTCTCACCTTGACCCCCCTCCACCAACACTTGTTAGGAGTAAGTCTCACCTTGACCCCCCTCCACCAACACTTGTTAGGAGTAAGTCTCACCTTGACCCCCCTCCACCAACACTTGTTAGGAGTAAGTCTCACCTTGACCCCCCTCCACCAACACTTGTTAGGAGTAAGTCTCACCTTGACCCCCCTCCACCAACACTTGTTAGGAGTAAGTCTCACCTTGACCCCCCTCCACCAACACTTGTTAGGAGTAAGTCTCACCTTGACCCCCCTCCACCAACACTTGTTAGGAGTAAGTCTCACCTTGACCCCCCTCCACCAACACTTGTTAGGAGTAAGTCTCACCTTGACCCCCCTCCACCAACACTTGTTAGGAGTAAGTCTCACCTTGACCCCCCTCCACCAACACTTGTTAGGAGTAAGTCTCACCTTGACCCCCCTCCACCAACACTTGTTAGGAGTAAGTCTCACCTTGACCCCCCTCCACCAACACTTGTTAGGAGTAAGTCTCACCTTGACCCCCCTCCACCAACACTTGTTAGGAGTAAGTCTCACCTTGACCCCCCTCCACCAACACTTGTTAGGAGTAAGTCTCACCTTGACCCCCCTCCACCAACACTTGTTAGGAGTAAGTCTCACCTTGACCCCCCTCCACCAACACTTGTTAGGAGTAAGTCTCACCTTGACCCCCCTCCACCAACACTTGTTAGGAGTAAGTCTCACCTTGACCCCCCTCCACCAACACTTGTTAGGAGTAAGTCTCACCTTGACCCCCCTCCACCAACACTTGTTAGGAGTAAGTCTCACCTTGACCCCCCTCCACCAACACTTGTTAGGAGTAAGTCTCACCTTGACCCCCCTCCACCAACACTTGTTAGGAGTAAGTCTCACCTTGACCCCCCCAACACTTGTTAGGAGTAAGTCTGACCTTGACCCCCCAACACTTGTTAGGAGTAAGTCTGACCTTGACCCCCAACACTTGTTAGGAGTAAGTCTGACCGTGACCCCCTCCCCCAGCACTTGTTAGGAGTAAGTCTGACCTTGACCCCCCACCCCTCCCCCAACACTTGTTAGGAGTAAGTCTGACCTTGACCCCCACCCCTCCCCCAACACTTGTTAGGAGTAAGTCTGACCTTGACCCCCCACCCTCCCCCAACACTTGTTAGGAGTAAGTCTGACCTTGACCCCCCACCCCTCCCCCAGCACTTGTTAGGAGTAAGTCTGACCTTGACCACCCCTCCCCCAGAACTGCCTCTTGTATAACGGTGGAGGTAGAACTGGTCAATAGACTCTTGGTCATTTGTTACAACTGACCTCAATAGACTCTTGGTCATTTGTTACAACTCACCTCAATAGACTCTTGGTCATTTGTTACAACTGACCTCAATAGACTCTTGGTCATTTGTTACAACTACCTCAAGAGTCATGGTCATATAACTGTGACAACTGACCTCAAGAGTCATGGTCATATAACTGTGACAACTGACTCAAGAGTCATGGTCATATAACTGTCACAACTGACCTCAAGAGTCATGGTCATATAACTATGACCTCAAGAGTCATGGTCATATAACTGTCACAACTGACCTCAAGAGTCATGGTCAAATAACTGTCACAACTGACCTCAAGAGTCAGGGTCATATAACTGTGACAACTAACTCAAGACTCAGGGTCATATGACTGTGACAACTAACTCTAGACTCATGGTCATATGACTGTGACAACTAACTCAAGACTCATGGTCATTTGACTGTGACTACTGACCTCAAGGCACAAGGTCATATGACGGTGACAACGTGACCTTTGTTAGACCAACAGGAGATAGCCGACACTGTAGCAGACGTTATGTGTCATTTCTCACAGAAAGACTCAACGAGCGCCCCCCCCCTCCCCCCAGTGGTTCTCAAGTAAATGCCAATTTTGTTTCCATAATCTCTCTAGAATTTTGTTTCCATAATCTCTCTAGAATTTTGTTACCATAATCTCTCTAGAATTTTGGTTTCTGCACATTATAAATGCCCTAAATTAATGTTTAAAATAACAAGATGGCATTAGTCTGGAAATGAACAAAAAATCAATTAGAATAGGGCCGTATAAATTGTGAGAACCATCGATTACCCCACACCACCCAAAACATGTTCTTTTCTCGTCCAATCGATTGAAATCATCGAGGCGGCGACGAGGGTGGGAATGGACGAGCTAACGATTAGGAGATATATTCATCGCACTACTATTAGAAGACAGCGGGGCGGGATGGTTGGGGGTGGTTAATGAGGAGAGAGTCTCTGGCCAGGAGTATGTGAGGAATAAAATGTGAATGAACAAATTGCTTCAGTTATGGAGAGAGAGGTGGAGGGGAGAGGGATAGGAAGTGAAAGACACAGAGAGAGAAAGAGAGAAAGAGAGAAAGGGGGAGAGAGTTTTGCTGCATTGGACTATTAGAGCAGTGCTTCTCAAACTTTTTAGTATGGCGGACCGGCATGAATTTTTTCCATTGCACCAGGGACCGGTGCACTATCATACCTGCACTGACATTTTTTTCTGTCTTTTTTTGATAACTTCTGCGGACCGGTGGCGGATGGCCCACGGACCGGCACCTGTCCGCGGACCACCACTTTGAGAAGCACTGTATTAGAGAACCCTGTGTTCAATTGTAAAATCAGTGGTCATACTCGTTAACATCACTTAGAGGGCTTGTCATTTCTAAGAACGTTAAACGTCAAAACTCATCGTGTAATGTTCTATTTTTAGACTACATTTCAGCGTATCAATGTTTTTAAGCATACATACAGAAGAATTAAGAAGTTCTCAAAATTGATAGCGTTGTAAAATTACGAAACTGTCTTAATTAACGAAGAATTTACAAATGCATGATAAGATGCTTCCTTCGCAATATACCTACATGACCTACATACATGACCTACATACATGACCTACATACATGATAAGATGCTTCCTTCTCAATATACATACATGACCTACATACTTGACCTACATTCTTTAACTTTATTGACTCGTATCTTTTATTACAGTTTATTGGTCAACCTAAAACCACACATTTCCATAAATAGATTTCTCTTTAGAAATAACAAGCCCTTTTGTCTCAAGATAACGGTATTCACAATTGCGTGAGAGAGAAAGAGAGAGAGAGAGCGAGAGAAAGAGAGAAAGAGAGAGCGAAAGAGAGAGAGAGAGAAAGGGAGAGAGAGAGAGACAGAGAGAGACAGAGAGAAAGAGATATATAGTATATATTTAAAAGACCATATTGAAATTGGAAGTAAAATTGCTGACAGACACTCTTATCTTCACGGTCCTACTCCCTCACCCTCCCTCACCCTCCCCTCCGTGTTCACTCCGGGCTACTTCTGAATGTCTGTCTTTGTGCAGAGAATGTTTGTGTTTGCACGTTTCACTGTTACACGCCTCTCCCCACCCCTCCCCCCTCTAATGTTACGATGTCTACCCCCCTCTAATGTAACGATTTCTGCCCCCCCTTTTGCATGTGTCATAACTCTGGCAAGCTGGCATAAAGAGGGAGGGAGAGAAAATAGAGAGGTTATGGAGGAATGTTAAGAAGGAGATCAGGAGAAAGAGAGAGGTTATGGAGAAATGTTAAGAAAGAGATCCGGAGAAAGAGAGAGGTTAGGGAGGAATGTTAAGAAAGAGATGCGGAGAAAGAGAGAGGTTAAAAAGGAATGTTAAGAAAGAGGTACGGAGACAGATAGAGGTTAGGGCAGAGAGAATGAAGTCGAGAACTGAGTCGGGGTCTCGAAGTGTGGTCTATTGGGGCGTGGGTTCCAGTCCTATTCTCTACCTGCGGACATTTTTTGTTAAAATGAAATCATCACGTGACCTGACATTTATTTGTTGAACTGAAATCATGACGTGACCTGAAAATTATTTGTTAAACTGAAATGATTTTTTTATCGCTCTTTTTTAACATTGAAGTAACATTTTAAGGATCAAGATATCATACACACATGTACACGCACACACTCACACATTGACATATATAATAACACATACACCCATACGAATGGAATGCCACACAGTTCAGACATTTAGCAGGGACTTTAAAAAAATTAATTCTAGAAGTTACTGATTAAAAGGCAATCTCTTGAGTCGTGAATACAAGATGTACGCAGAGGATGTGGATACAAGATGTACGCAGAGGATGTGGATACAAGATGTACGTAGAGGATGTGGATACAAGATGTACGCAGAGGATGTGGATACAAGATGTACACAGAGGATGTGGATACAAGATGTACGCAGAGGATGTGGATACAAGATGTACGCAGAGGATGTGGATACAAGATGTACGCAGAGGATGTGGATACAAGATGTACGCAGAGGATGTGGATACAAGATGTACGCAGAGGATGTGGATACAAGATGTACGCAGATGATGTGGATACAAGATGTACGTAGAGGATGTGGATACAAGATGTACGTAGAGGATGTGGATACAAGATGTACACAGAGGATGTGGATACAAGATGTACACAGAGGATGTGGATACAAGATGTACATAGAGGATGTGGATACAAGATGTACGCAGAGGATGTGGATACAAGATGTATGCAGAGGATGTGGATAAAAGATGTACGCAGAGGATGTGGATACAAGATGTACGCAGAGGATGTGGATAAAAGATGTACACAGAGGATGTAGATACAAGTTGTACGCAGAGGATGTGGATACAAGATGTACGCAGAGGATGTGGATACAAGATGTACACAGAGGATGTGGATACAAGATGTACACAGAGGATGTGGATACAAGATGTACACAGAGGATGTGGATACAAGATGTATGCAGAGGATGTGGATACAAGATGTACGTAGAGGATGTGGATACAAGATGTACGCAGAGGATGTGGATACAAGATGTACACAGAGGATGTGGATACAAGATGTACGTAGAGGATGTGGATACAAGATGTACGTAGAGGATGTGGATACAAGATGTACACAGAGGTCGTGGATTCAATATATATGTGGAGGTTGTGAAGTAAGGATGAAAGATGTATACACGGGGGTGTGGATAAATGACCTACAAACGGGGGAGGGAGGGGTGTGAAAATGTGCAGCGCCATAAAATGATACCAAAAAAGTCTGAACTGTGCACATAAAAGAGTTGTTATTAAAACGCACAGTTCTTAGCTCTGAAAGTATTGAGAAGAGACGAGGAAGAGACGAGGGCTCGTAAAATTACGAGAGCCCTTTAGATAAAAGAACTGAAGACGTAAACACACAGAGAGAACGACTTGGCGCCTTCAGACGGAAACTCTTCAAATGAAGACAAAATGTCTGATCTCTGTCTAGGAGGACTTCTTTATCGGAGTCTTGTAGTCATGGAGTTCTACTTTAATTACGGATAAAATTCGCTCTTTTTTATTTAAAATAACAACAAAAACATGACAATAAAATACTGAACTTTGGTGTTTTAATTTGTTTGTTTGTGTTCTAAACTCAGATCAAATAGCGATCCTTGTATGATGTTATAACTCCGAGATTACGATTCCACCACCTGGAATCGATACCTGCTTTTGTTTTTCCCTTTCGATTCTGCATCTTGGCGGCCACATAGAAAATTCATGAGCGCCTAGCTTCTTGGAGCGGAAACTCCCGAAAAGAGAGAACTCCTGCGCTGTAGCTAGTGTCATCTCCCTTGGCGGAAGCTGAACCGCGCGGAATGAAAACAAAAGGCTCCGAGTAGTCCGCTCATGTGTTTTCATGCTCGGCGCATTGTTGCTAACTTATACGCCTGTGTCGAAACATGTGGAATGCGGTCTGGAGGGACTAAGGGTCCAAGTCGATAAACTACACGACAGGCCTTGGATCACTTGAGTTCTGGTTTATGGCACAAGTTTATGAGCATGTCTCCTATCAGTCAGACGGGATTTTAAAGGGGGGATGAGTGGATGCGGGGCAATAATCCAGATAAAGGGGAAATAATCTAGATAAAAGATATGATCCATGTATCTCTGGGGTAGATCTCTCTTTCTGTAGAGTTGTTTCAAGGGGAAATTATAGAGTCTGTCTCGTGGATCCAGCTAAATGTTTTGAAGCAAGACTCGAGGCGGAATCGAGGGACCCTCGTCATTTGACCGTAATCCTGCGTAATTCTTTCCTGAACGTTATATAGGTATAAAGTATAAACTTTTGGTATTGGAGACAGAAATTAACCATTGCAATTTTACTTTTATTAATGTAAGTGTTTAAACAAATGATTATCAAACTTTCTCCAAAATCAGGAGCTGAAATCTGTTGGAAATGTATTCAACGCTTAAACCAAATTGAAATGAATATATAATAAAAACACGTTAACGATTTGTAAAAGTATGAATTTAATTAAAAACGCACATCCAATGTAAAAGTATAAGATATCGCCTTTGATATCCTCGCATAAATATCTATAGTTATTGAGATGACATTCCCAGTCACAATATTTCCTTCTGATGGAACAGTTGGTATTGATGACGTGTAACTGACCTTTGAGTCCATCCTTGTATGTGATAAGATGAATCATCACTCTTTGTGAATTGTGGTCAGTGTAGTAGCAGGAGATATGCAACAACTTGGTTCACAATCAACAACAGATATACAACTTTAGTGTACACAATCAACAACAGATATACAACTACAGTGTACAGTGTACACAATCAACAACAGATATACAACTACAGTGTACACAATCAACAACAGATATACAACTTTAGTGTACACAATCAACAACAGATATACAACTTCAGTGTACACAATCAACAACAGATATACAACTTTAGTGTACACAATCAACAACAGATATACAACTTTAGTGTACACAATCAACAACAGATATACAACTTTAGTGTACACAATCAACAACAGATATACAACTTTAGTGTACACAATCAACAACAGATATACAACTTTAGTGTACACAATCAACAACAGATATACAACTACAGTGTACACAATCAACAACAGATATACAACTTTAGTGTACACAATCAACAACAGATATACAACTACAGTGTACACAATCAACAACAGATATACAACTTTAGTGTACACAATCAACAACAGATATACAACTTTAGTGTACACAATCAACAACAGATATACAACTTTAGTGTACACAATCAACAACAGATATACAACTTTAGTGTACACAATCAACAACAGATATACAACTTTAGTGTACACAATCAACAACAGATATACAACTACAGTGTACACAATCAACAACAGATATACAACTTTAGTGTACACAATCAACAACAGATATACAACTTTAGTGTACACAATCAACAACAGATATACAACTACAGTGTACACAATCAACAACAGATATACAACTTTAGTGTACACAATCAACAACAGATATACAACTTTAGTGTACACAATCAACAACAGATATACAACTTTAGTGTACACAATCAACAACAGATATACAACTTTAGTGTACACAATCAACAACAGATATACAACTTTAGTGTACACAATCAACAACAGATATACAACTTTAGTGTACACAATCAACAACAGATATACAACTTTAGTGTACACAATCAACAACAGATATACAACTACAGTGTACAGTGTACACAATCAACAACAGATATACAACTACAGTGTACACAATCAACAACAGATATACAACTTTAGTGTACACAATCAACAACAGATATACAACTTTAGTGTACACAATCAACAACAGATATACAACTTTAGTGTACACAATCAACAACAGATATACAACTTTAGTGTACACAATCAACAACAGATATACAACTTTAGTGTACACAATCAACAACAGATATACAACTTTAGTGTACACAATCAACAACAGATATACAACTTTAGTGTACACAATCAACAACAGATATACAACTACAGTGTACACAATCAACAACAGATATACAACTTTAGTGTACACAATCAACAACAGATATACAACTTTAGTGTACACAATCAACAACAGATATACAACTTTAGTGTACACAATCAACAACAGATATACAACTTTAGTGTACACAATCAACAACAGATAAACAACTTTAGTGTACACAATCAACAACAGATATACAACTACAGTGTACACAATCAACAACAGATATACAACTTTAGTGTACACAATCAACAACAGATATACAACTTTAGTGTACACAATCAACAACAGATATACAACTACAGTGTACACAATCAACAACAGATATACAACTTTAGTGTACACAATCAACAACAGATATACAACTTTAGTGTACACAATCAACAACAGATATACAACTTTAGTGTACACAATCAACAACAGATATACAACTTTAGTGTACACAATCAACAACAGATATACAACTTTAGTGTACACAATCAACAACAGATATACAACTTTAGTGGTGTACACAATCAACAACAGATATACAACTTTAGTGTACACAATCAACAACAGATATACAACTACAGTGTACACAATCAACAACAGATATACAACTACAGTGTACACAAGAACTGAGTAGCTTTCTCTTGATACCTTCCCATGTAATTAAGCGAGTGCTAGGAGGTGACAGAGGCGTACCTCCGAATGAGACAATATAAAACAAACTCTGAGTTCCCGAAACCCTCGTTTGATCCTCGACCGCCACTTCACGCAGACGAGCAGCATGAGGGTTGGGTGGGGAACAGTTAAAGACGTACGTCACGAGTGATTGCTGACACAAACTTGCAGCACTGCGCAGCAACAATGCTCACCACACAACATTGCTCACCACACAACAACATTGCTCACCACACAACAACATTGCTCACCACACAACAACATTGCTCACCACACAACAACATTGCTCACCACACAACAACATTGCTCACCACACAACAACATTGCTCACCCCACAACAACATTGCTCACCACACAACAACATTGCTCACCACACAACAACATTGCTCACCACACAACAACATTGCTCACAGAACAACTCTACGCTAAACATCACATTGTAAACAAAGGATCCGATAACTTGGCATCTGTATGTAACGTAAATTGTAATGGGTGAATAAAGTGGATAAAATAGTGGATGAAATAAATGGATGAAATGGGGGAGGAAATAATGGATGGGTTAGTGGAGGAAATAGTGAATGAAATAATTGATGAAAAAGTGGATGAAATTGTGGATGAAATATTGGATGATATAGTAGATGATATAGTGGATGATATAGTAGATGATATAGTATATGATATAGTATATGATATAGTATATGATATAGTATATGATATAGTAGATGATATAGTATATGATATAGTAGATGATATAATAGATGATATAGTAGATGATATAGTATATGATATAGTATATGATATAGTATATGATATAGTAGATGATATAGTATATGATATAATATATGATATAGTATATGATATAGTAGATGATATAGTAGATGATATAGTATATAATATAGTATATGATATAGTAGATGATATAGTGTACGATATAGTAGATGATATAGTAGATGATATAGTAGATGATATAGTAGATGATATAGTAGATGATATAGTAGATGATATAGTATATGATATAGTATATGATATAGTAGATGATATAGTAGATGATATAATAGATGATATAGAAGATGATATAGTAGATGATATAGTAGATGATATAGTAGATGATATAGTGTACGATATAGTAGATGATATAGTAGATGATATAGTAGATGATATAGTAGATGATATAGTGTACGATATAGTAGATGATATAGTAGATGATATAGTAGATGATATAGTAGATGATATAGTAGATGATATAGTATATGATATAGTATATGATATAGTAGATGATATAGTAGATGATATAGTAGATGATATAATAGATGATATAGAAGATGATATAGTAGATGATATAGTAGATGATATAGTAGATGATATAGTAGATGATATAGTAGATGATATAGTAGATGATATAGTAGATGATATAGTAGATGATATAGTGTACGATATAGTAGATGATATAGTAGATGATATAGTAGATGATATAGTAGATGATATAGTGTACGATATAGTAGATGATATAGTAGATGATATAGTATATGATATAGTATATGATATAGTATATGATATAGTAGATGATATAGTAGATGATATAGTAGATGATATAATAGATGATATAGAAGATGATATAGTAGATGATATAATAGATGATATAGTAGATGATATAGTAGATGATAAAGTAGATGATATAGTAGATGATATAGTAGATGATATAGTAGATGATATAGTATATGATATAGTATATGATATAGTAGATGATATAGTAGATGATATAGTATATGATATAGTATATGATATAGTAGATGATATAGTAGATGATATAGTAGATGATATAGTAGATGATATAGTATATGATATAGTATATGATATAGTATATGATATAGTAGATGATATAGTAGATGATATAGTATATGATATAGTATATGATATAGTATATGATATAGTAGATGATATAGTAGATGATATAGTATATGATATAGTATATGATATAGTATATGATATAGTAGATGATATAGTAGATGATATAGTATATGATATAGTATATGATATAGTATATGATATAGTATATGATATAGTATATGATATAGTAGATGATATAGTATATGATATAGTAGATGATATAGTATATGATATAGTATATGATATAGTATATGATATAGTAGATGATATAGTAGATGATATAGTAGATGATATAGTAGATGATATAATCGATGATATAGTAGATGATATAGTATATGATATAGTAGATGATATAGTAGATGATATAGTAGATGATATAGTAGATGATATAGTAGATGATATAGTATATGATATAGTAGATGATATAGTAGATGATATAGTAGATGATATAGTAGATGATATAGTAGATGATATAGTAGATGATATAGTGGATGATATAGTAGATGATATAGTAGATGATATAGTAGATGATATAGTAGATGATATAGTAGATGATATAGTATATGATATAGTATATGATATAGTATATGATATAGTAATGATATAGTATATGATATAGTAGATGATATAGTATATGATATAGTAGATGATATAGTATATGATATAGTAGATGATATAGTATATGATATAGTAGATGATATAGTAGATGATATAGTAGATGATATAGTATTATGATATAGTAGATGATATAGTATATGATATAGTAGATGATATAGTATATGATATAGTAGATGATATAGTATATTGATATAGTATATGATATAGTAGATGATATAGTAATGATTATATATAGATTATATGATAGTATATGATATAGTAGATGATATAGTATATGATAAGTAGATGATATAGTATATGATAAGTATATGATATAGTATATGATATAGTATATGATATAGTATATGATATAGTAGATGATATAGTATATGATTATAGTATATGATATAGTATATGATAAGTAGATGATATAGTATATGATATAGTATATGATATAGTATATGATAAGTATATGATATAGTATATGATAAGTAGATGATATAGTATATGATATAGTAGATGATATAGTATATGATATAGTATATGATATAGTATATGATATAGTATATGATATAGTATATGATATAGTATTATGATATAGTATATGATATAGTATATGATATAGTATATGATATAGTATATGATATAGTATATGATATAAGTATATGATATAGTAGATGATATAGTATATGATATAGTAGATGATATAGTAATGATAAGTATATGATATAGTAGATGAGATAGTATATGATATAGTATATGATATAGTAAGATATAGTATATGATATAGTAGATGATATAGTATATGATAAGTAGATGATATAGTATATGATATAGTAGATGATATAGTATATGATATAGTATATGATAAGTATATGATATAGTATATGATATAGTATATGATATAGTATATGATATAGTATATGATATAGTAGATGATATAGTAGATATAGTATATGATATAGTAGATGATATAGTATATGATATAGTAGATGATATAGTAGATTATATAGTAGATGATATAGTATATGATATAGTATATGATATAGTATATGATATAGTATATGATATAGTATATGATATAGTAGATGATATAGTAGATGATATAGTATATGATATAGTATATGATATAGTATATGATATAGTAGATGATATAGTATATGATATAGTAGATGATATAGTATATATAGTAGATGATATAGTATATGATATAGTAGATGATATAGTATATGATATAGTAGATGATATAGTATATGATATAGTAGATGATATAGTATATGATATAGTATATGATATAGTATATGATGATATAGTATATGATATAGTATATGATATAGTATAATATAGATTATATGATATAGTATATGATATAGTATATGATATAGTATATGATATAGTAGTATGATATAGTATATGATATAGTATATGATATAGTAGTATGATATAGTATATGATATAGTAGATGATATAGTATATGATATAGTATATGATATAGTAGATGATATAGTATATGATATAGTATATGATATAGTAGATGATATAGTATATGATATAGTATATGATATAGTATATGATATAGTATATGATATATAGTATATGATATAGTATATGATATAGTAGATGATATAGTATATGATATAGTAGATGATATAGTAGATGATATAGTATATGATATAGTATATGATATAGTATATGATATAGTATATGATATAGTATATGATATAGTATATGATATAGTATATGATATAGTATATGATATAGTAGATGATATAGTATATGATATAGTATATGATATAGTATATGATATAGTATATGATATAGTAGATGATATAGTATATGATATAGTAGATGATATAGTATATGATATAGTATATGATATAGTATATGATATAGTATATGATATAGTATATGATATAGTATATGATATAGTAGATGATATAGTATATGATATAGTATATGATATAGTATATGATATAGTAGATGATATAGTATATGATATAGTATATGATAGTATATGATATAGTATATGATATAGTATATGATATAGTATGATGATATAGATATATAGTATATGATATAGTAGATGATATAGTATATGATATAGTATATGATATAGTATATGATATAGTATATGATATAGTATATGATAGTATATGATATAGTATATGATATAGTATATGATATAGTATATGATATAGTATATGATATAGTAGATGATATAGTATATGATATAGTAGATGATATAGTATATGATATAGTATATGATATAGTATATGATATAGTATATGATATAGTATATGATATAGTAGATGAATATAGTATATGATATAGTATATGATATAGTATATGATATAGTATATGATATAGTAGATGATATAGTATATGATATAGTATATGATATAGTATATGATATAGTATATGATATAGTATATGATATAGTATATGATATAGTAGATGATATAGTATATGATATAGTATATGATATAGTATATGATATAGTAGATGATATATAGATGATATAGTATATGATATAGTATATGATATAGTATATGATATAGTATATGATATAGTAGATGATATAGTAGTATGATATAGTATATGATATAGTAGATGATATAGTATATGATATAGTATATGATATAGTATATGATATAGTATGATATATGATATAGTATATGATATAGTATATGATATAGTAGTATGATATAGTATATGATATAGTATATGATATAGTATATGATATAGTAGATGATATAGTATATGATATAGTAGATGATATAGTATATGATATAGTAGATGATATAGTATATGATATAGTATATGATATAGTATATGATATAGTAGATGATATAGTATATGATATAGTAGATGATATAGTATATGATATAGTAGATGATATAGTATATGATATAGTATATGATATAGTATATGATATAGTATATGATATAGTATATGATATAGTATATGATATAGTAGATGATATAGTATATGATATAGTATATGATATAGTATATGATATAGTATATGATAGTATATGATATAGTAATGATATAGTATATGATAGTAGTATGATATAGTAGATGATATAGTATATGATATAGTATATGATATAGTATATGATATAGTATATGATATAGTAGATGATATAGTATATGATATAGTATATGATATAGTAGATGATATAGTATATGATATAGTAGTATGATATAGTATATGATATAGTAGATGATATAGTATATGATATAGTATATGATATAGTATATATGATATATAGTATATGATATAGTAAGATGATATAGTATATGATATAGTATATGATATATGTATATGATATAGTAGATGATATAGTATATGATATAGTAGATGATATAGTATATGATATAGTAGATGATATAGTATATGATATAGTATATGATATAGTAGATGATATAGTATATGATATAGTAGTATGATATAGTAGATGATATAGTATATGATATAGTAGATGATATAGTATATGATATAGTATATGATATAGTAGATGATATAGTATATGATATAGTATATGATATAGTATTATGATATAGTAGATGATATAGTAGATGATTATAGTATGATGATAGAGTATATGATATAGTATATGATATAGTAGATATGTGTATATAGTATATGATATTAGTATTATGATAGTATATGATAAGTATTATGATATAGTATATGATATAGTAGATGATATAGTATATGATATTAGTATATGATATAGTAGATGATATAGTAGTAATATAGTATATGATAGTATATGATATAGTAGATGATATAGTATATGATATAGTATATGATATAGTATATGATATAGTAGATGATTATAGTATATGATAGTAGATGATATAGTATATGATATAGTATATGATATTAGTAGTATGATATAGTAGATGATATAGTATATGATATAGTAGATGATATAGTAGATGATATAGTATATGATATAGTATATGATATAGTAGATGATATAGTATATGATATAGTAGATGATATAGTAGATGATATAGTATATGATATAGTAGATGATATAGTAGATGATATAGTATATGATATAGTAGATGATATAGTATATGATTATAGTATATGATATAGTAGATGATATAGTAGATGATATAGTAGATGATATAGTAGTATGATATAGTAGATGATATAGTAGTATGATATAGTATATGATATAGTAGATGATATAGTATATGATATAGATGATATAGTAGATGATATAGTAGATGATATAGTATATGATATAGTATATGATATAGTTAGATGATTATAGTAGATGATATAGTAGATGATATAGTAGATGATTATAGTAGATTATATAGTAGATGATATAGTATATGATATAGTAGATGATATAGTATATGATAGTAATGATTAGTTATATGATATAGTAGATGATATAGTATATGATATAGTAGATGATATAGTATATGATATAGTAGATGATATAGTATATGATATAGTAGATGATATAGTAGATGATATAGTAGATGATATAGTATATGATATAGTAGATGATATAGTAGATGATATAGTAGATGATATAGTAGATGATATAGTAGATGATATAGTAGATGATATAGTAGATGATATAGTAGATGATATAGTAGATGATATAGTAGATGATATAGTAGATGATATAGTAGATGATATAGTAGATGATATAGTAGATGATATAGTAGATGATATAGTATGATAGTAGATGATATATAGATGATATAGTAGATGATATAGTAGATGATATAATATATGATATAGTAGATGATATAATAGATGATATAGTATATGATATAGTAGATGATACAGTAGATGATATAGTAGATGATATAATAGATGATATAGTAGATGATATAGTAGATGATAAAATAAATCCCATAAGAGCCGCTGTCCATCTAAATCTGTGATATTAACTTTGTTTTCTTTGTCCACTTGCTTATACGTCAATGCTGACCAGCGGGTGGTCAATATCAGTCGTTGATACCTGGAAGGGAGTGGGAGGGGGCGGGGTGCAAAAGATCATTTTCATTTCCACAAGGGTTTTTTAAACACTTAAACACTTGCCAAGGATTTCAGACTTTTCAACACCCGATTTTATGAACACACTTAAAGTAAAAAGACAATATAAAAAAATAAAGACAAATGAAAAAAAAACATATTCCCCCACTGAGAATCGATCCCGACATCGCCTGCACCGCAAGCCTACACACTTCCAAACGACCAGGAGAGCTTGACAGAAGTTGGAAATTTTAAAAATATAAATAATATTTTTTAATAATTTCTCTAATTGAGTCTATCAAATTAGTTTTTTCGATTACTAAGAATATCGAGTCCGAATAGCGATCAGATTAATAAATAAGATTTTTTTATTTTTTTTTAAATTTATGATATTTTCAGGGATTCATGCAAACATTTGTCCACCATTATTATAAAATATACTAAATTTAAAAATTAATTTGTGGGCCCCAAAATCACCGCGGAATTCCTAGCTTTAGCCCATTCAGCCTCCCCCCTTAATGCGCCATAGTGAAGAACGGATCACCGTCGTAACCGTCGTAACCGTCGTAACTCGAGGACCCCTGTAAATATAATCCACCAACATAAGTTTATGGCTTTACACGTGTAACTAAATGAAGTAAGTAAACACAATTAGTGTAACTAAATGAAGTAAGTAAACACAATTAGTGTAACTAAATGAAGTAAGTAAACACAATTAGTGTAACTAAATGAAGTAAGTAAACACAATTAGTGTAACTAAATGAAGTAAGTAAACACAATTAGTGTAACTAAATGAAGTAAGTAAACACAATTAGTGTAACTAAATGAAGTAAGTAAACACAATTAGTGTAACTAAATGAAGTAAGTAAACACAATTAGTGTAACTAAATGAAGTAAGTAAACACAATTAGTGTAACTAAATGAAGTAAGTAAACACAATTAGTGTAACTAAATGAAGTAAGTAAACACAATTAGTGTAACTAAATGAAGTAAGTAAACACAATTAGTGTAACTAAATGAAGTAAGTAAACACAATTAGTGTAACTAAATGAAGTAAGTAAACACAATTAGTGTAACTAAATGAAGTAAGTAAACACAATTAGTTTCAGTTCTATCAAAGTTCAACAACAATTGTTATATAATTAATCAGTTTTGAATAATAATTAAAGTCGCACAATTTAATTAAAATACAATAGTCTACTCAAACTTATTCTTTTAACGAAAGTGAATTAGAGGCATCTGACAAATAAGAAGTGCTTCATCTGTTCTCCTCAGTTCTCTCCCTTTATCCCAGTAAACCGTTCTTGTTCCGTTCTTCCCTGTTCTGTCCCCTTATGTCACTTAAAAACAGTTGTGTTCTGTTCTCCCCAGTTCTCTCCCATTATGCCAATAAACCCGTTTTTCTTCTGTTTCCCCAGTACTTTCCCTATTTACGTCCATAAAACCCTTCTTGTTTTCTCCTCCCCAGCTCTGTCCCTGAGCTCGGGCCAGGATACTTTCTACTTTAACGTGAAGCCTCAGAGCCGAGACGCTGTCGAGGGCTCAGAGACGAGGCTCTACTGTGACGTCAGTGACAGGCGCCATATTTATTTCCAATGGACGCAAGGCGGGAAGCCGATTGTCAACACGACCCGGAAGTACCAGGAGGACAGCAACTTGCGGATTTTGAGAGTCCTTCGTGGAGAGGACGAAGGTCCCTTTCAGTGTGTGGCGACAAATTTAACGACAGGATTTTCTTTACAGAGCCACGAGGCTTCTCTAAATATTCTATGTGAGTACCCCATCATTTCACCCATCAAATTACCCCATCATTTCACCCATCAAATTACCCCATCATTTCACCATCAAATTACCCCATCATATTAATATTAACCCCCACCATGCGCCCACCAAGACCAGTATTGCCCTCCCCACCTCTCCTTATCGCCATTGATACCTGCCATCACCCACAATTCCTTTCGCCACTCACAAACCAGCCAGTGGCCGTAATCATTTTTGTAAATATTTATCTGTCATTCTACATCCAGCTAGCCCCATGCCCACACCCCCACCCCCACACACCCCAAGCGTTCATCCGCATACATCTCCCCCTGAGTTCAGTTCCATCAGGGTGAAAAAATCGTTGTGTTAGCGTTATGCAATTATTTAGTTAATTGCCATCATTAAATAGTTTCTGCTTGTATGATACATTTTTGCTTGTATGATACATCGCTGCTTGTATGATACATCTCTGCTTGTATGATACATCTCTGCTTGTATGATACATTTCTGATTTTATGATACATCTCTTCTTGTATGATACATCTCCGCCTGTATGATACATCTCTGCTTCTATGATACATCTCTTTTTTGATGTGCATAACGAATATCAACTGCTGGTCGCTCTACACCTGATTTTATGAATTGATCGTTTGTAAATTGATTACATGTTGATAATTGACCTCAGTCCTAACTCTATTGCTCATAAAACTATCTATATTGCTCCTAATACTATCCTTATTGCTCCTATTACTATCCTTATTGTTCCTAATACTATCCATATTGCTCCTAATACTATCCCTATTGCTCCTAATACTATCCATATTGCTCCTAATACTATCACTATTGCTCCTAATACTATCATTATTGCTCCTAATAATATCCTTTTTGCTCCGAATACTATCCTTTTTGTTCCTAATACTATCCATATTGCTCCTAATACTATCCCTATTGCTCCTAATACTGTCAATATTGCTCTTAATACTATCCATATTGCTCCTAATACTATCCCTATACAGTTGCCTATGGTCTATGGTACCCTACATGCCGTGGGCCAACAGTTGCCTATGGTACCCTATCTGTCGTGGGCCAACAGTTGCCTATGGTACCCTATCTGCCGTGGGCCAACAGTTGCATATGGTACCCTATCTGCCGTGGGCCAACAGTTGCCTATTATTTCTTATGATGATATTTCGTAGCTTTTAAACTCGTCTCAACTCTGGGCATTTAAAAAACAACTCGCTTCCCAGAGAATCGAAACCCGACTTTCTCCCATCTCCTTTCACCTCCCATTTTCGCCCTCTCAGAAGCTCGTTATAGCCAAGATCAAAGTTCCTTAAGTTTGGGGGAAAGGAGACTGAAGTTGGTTATCTGTTCTTTTCGCGTCTATTTTTAGCCGGTTTCAAATAGTCATAATGAGATTATACCTTTGATTACCCCGTGATGTAGCGAGATGATACGTGTGATGTGGGTTCATTGGGTCGTGGGATTTCTGGGTTCAAGAAAAGTGTTTCTTTCCCAAATAAGACTTCATAAAAATAAAATTTAAAACGCCAATCCTTGATATAGCTCGGTCTAGGTCATGTGCTCGGTCTAGGTCACGTGCTCGGTCTAGGTCACGTGGTAGATTAAGGGAGATCTTGTTTTCCTTTCATCTCCCCCAACATGTCTATCCACCCAGCCCGAGTTAATTATGGCCGCTGCACATCAGAGTATATCTCCATTAATGAAAATGGCGTTGATTGGCCCAGCATGGGACGGGTCGTATTGCTAGTATTTGACGCGACTGACTGAGTAAATCACGGGTATTAAGATAAGCTTATTGCTAGCGGATTAAATGATTGTTTTATTTTTATCTTTTAACTGCAAAGTTTGTTTTTTCGACTTGAAGATTAAAAGTTTTTTTTTAAATCTCTGATTTCAGTGGGAAAATAACCACGGTTTTAAGGCGTTGAATATTTTATTTGTAAGGGATTCAAATCTTGGCAGGGTTGCCAGATTGTAATTTGGGGAAAAGGCCACACCGACTGCCAAAAAAGGCCAAAAAAAGGCCAAACTTATGTTATATGAAAAATGTCAACAAAAATGACGTCACGCACCTAGGGGGCGGGAGGGGGTCACAGATTTGTGGCGATGTGTGACGATGGGGGTGCTTTTAAGAACTGTGACATCATATTGGAAACGGTCTAGCTCTTGATTACGTGTGACGAGGGGTTGGGTGAAAATACATTGAAAAAGCTGCCAAAATCGCGTGACGTCATTTATGGAAGACCCTTTGTCATATTAGAGATACAACTTTTTTTAACCGTGGTCTTGACCAGTGGTTCTCAAACTTTTTAGTATGGCGGACAGGGCAGGAATTTTTCCATTACTCCGGGGACTGTTGCACATTTTACCTGTACTGTGTGGTAGCCAAAATGAGATTTATTATATTTTATTAGTTTCATTTTATGTGCTTACTGCTGAAAAATTGACATATTCTATAGGGTTAGTACTAATGGTTGCCATTCTGCGAACTATGGCGGCTGGCCCTAGGACCGGAACCGGTCCACGAACCACCACTTTGAGTAGCGCTGATCTAGTCTATTTAAGAAAACAACTAAGCTCTATTCAAACTGTCAGCTTCTACAAACCGAAGACCACAAACAGCTAAAAAAAAATTCTTAGGCCCCCCCATCCACTCAAAAACAAGACTAGCCACCTCTGATGGATACACCCCTGGTGGTGGCGTGGTGGCGCCCGTGGGGGGGGGGTATATCAAGGGATACAACCGATTTTTGTTGTTGCAAGTTAAAAGAAAAACTTAATAAACAAGCAACGATAACAACGGGGCGTGTTCCCATGGCAACAATAGCCTCGATCCACCAAGCGTGTTATGCCTCCTAAGACAATTTCTTTAACTGCTTACATTTCAATTAGCCAATAAATAATTATTTTTCCTCTAAAGATTCTTCTTTTCTCACCATGATCTTTTAAATAATAGAACTCACCATGATCTTTTAAATGGTAGAGCTCACCATGATCTTTTAAATGATAGAACTCACCATGATCTTTTAAATGATAGAACTCGCCATGATCTTTTAAATGGTAGAGCTCACCATGATCTTTTAAATGGTAGAGCTCACCATGATATTTTAAATGATAGAACTCACCATGATCTTTTAAATGGTAGAGCTCACCATGATCTTTTAAATGGTAGAGCTCACCATGATCTTTTAAATGGTAGAGCTCACCATGATCTTTTAAATGGTAGAACTCACGATGATCTTTTAAATGGTAGAGCTCACGAAGAGATCTTACTTATTAGCAGTGCAGCCTGTTACCTGATGTAAGGCGCGACTGTCCCACGCCTTGGACTATGCAACCACACAACCTGTATCAGGACGTCACATGTGACGGCAACACATTGACCACACCAACAGTATCATGACGTCACACCAACAGTATCGTGACGTCACATTTGCAGTATCATGACGTCACACTGACATTCTCACGTCAGATTAAAATATTAAAATTCATCACTAAAATTTGAACAGAAATCTCCAATGACAGAAAGAAATAAACTCTCTGCTCAGCTGTTGAATTTCGTGGAACACTCAGTTACACAGTTGTTTGTTACACAGTTGTTTGTTACACAGTTGTTTGTTGCACAGTTGTTTGTTAAACAGTTGTTTGTTACACAGTTGTTTGTTACACAGTTGTTTGTTACACAGTTGTTTGTTACACAATTGTTTGTTACACAGTTGTTTGTTACACAGTTGCTTGTTACACAGTTGTTTGTTACACAGTTGTTTGTTAACAGTTGTTTCCCACACGTGGATCCCCCATCCCCTATCTCCGATCCAACTGCGAGGCCAGCGAAACAATAAACCCTCGCTACGGCCTCGCTAATGAGCCAGGCATGTGCAGCGATCTGCTTCGTGAAAACTCTCGTGGCTTACACAGCCTCGCCCCCCTACCCCCACCCAAAAAAAAACAACAACAAAAAAACGTATGTACTGGAAGATCCGTTCGATCCGTTTAAAATAATATCAGTTTATAACAAAAAAAATATTATTTGGGAAGAAAAATGGCGATTGAATGGGAAGAAATTTTTGACATGCTTAAAATATGTTAATTAGAATAATAATATGTGATTGTTAATGATATTTTTTTATTAATTTTCTCTCTAATAGTCTTTAAACTTTCAGACATCTCTGCGCTATGACACCTAGGCAGATTTGTTTACATGCCCTATATAAACTGGCATGGAAAGAGTTAATTAGAAACCATGTGAAAGTTTCGTTTGTTTAGATCGCGCGTCAATAGTAATATAAATATTTATTATTGATTTGTCTACTATAAAGCCATAAAGGGCAGGTGCCGTAAGGGCGTCAACCGAAAGGATGCAATAAAAAAAAACAACAATAACCCGTGGCAACAAAGCAACAAGGTGCCACAATTCCCCGTTTTATATGAATGATCTTTGTAAGTACCGAGTCAAGACATAATGTGTGTATAGTTTATACATATATTTAATGAATAAATATTGAGGACCGTCGACCGATTCCAAGTGCATATGACCAGCCTATCTATCTTTACCATATATGTCCGATCGGTCAATCAGCTCTATCCGGACACGTCCACAAGCCCTCGTTGGCAGGCTCAAAAAGAGATCTATGAAAGACTAAACGCACTAAATAACGAGGGAGTTGAGAAAATATCTTTTCCGTGGGGGCATGGAGGGGACGATACTCTTGACTGGCACTTCAATAATTGACCGCTTTCACTGCAAGAAAGCAATAGACGAGAGGCCCGTCATTTTCGGCCAGTTTTCTGTACTGACAAGGAAAAAAAAAGGGGGGGGGGCCTTGGCGAGTTGGGTGATGAATGGGGGGGGGCGGATGTTAATTCAAATACAAATCTCAAATGTTCTTCAGGTACAACCTTAAACATTCCGCATTGGATTACAATAAGTGGCGAGATTGAGACACAGATACTGAGATGGGAATGAGGGCTTATCTTTATATGACGGCTTATCTTTATATGACGGCTTATCTTTATATGACGGCTTATCTTTATATGACGTCTTATCTTTATATGACGGCTTATCTTTATATGACAGCTTATCTTTATATGACGGCTTATCTTTATATGACGGCTTATCTTTATATGACGGCTTATCTTTATATGACGGCTTATCTTTATATGACGGCTTATCTTTATATGACGGCTTATCTTTATCCAAGTTTGCGTGTCTTATTGAATCAATTTTAACACGGCAGTTCGTTTTCAAGGCTTAGCTTTAACGGATTTGTGATTTAACTTTATTTAGTGACCTTAAGGGAGGGGACATAGTGATAATTTCAAATAAACACTTTATAAGTTACTCGCCAAACCAAACATCGTATGTGAGAATTACAAGCTTGTTAACTATTGGTCATAGAATCCCGAGGCCGAAAGCTGTCTTTAAGAGAAAAAAAAGGGAAGAAATTGAAAAAATATAATAATTGTTATGACTTAATATACGTAATGAATTTCATTATCAGCTAAACAAATTTGTTAAAATGATATAGGTTTTATCAATTTATCAAAGTGCCAGCGTTCAATGGTAAAAAATATGGGTTTAATTTCCGTTAATTTTATCTAGAATTGACAGCTATCCAGCCTTATAATACGGGTGATTTTTCTTCTTTCACTGTAATGACAACTATTCTTTGGAATAGAAATCGAAACAACTCTTTACAGAACCCGCAACCGTAACGAGTGTTATTTATAAAGCTTCCGGAATGATAGCTACCCAAGAGAGAGTGTTCTGGAAACGGAGCCGACTTTTGATGTACAGACGATGAAGTAAAATCCATTGAGCGTCGCGTGTACTTTGTGTTTTGGGAAGCACAGGAAGGCACCCGAACGATCACCGTTTTGCAAAAACCCTCCAGTTCTCCTCGGATTTTTTCCCCGCTCCGTATTTTCCCATCTGCCATAAGAGACGCGAGTTTTGACGTTTCTCTTGATTTATAGACTGTTGGTGTCGGGGGGAGAGAACTCCAGTTGCAGTCTCTAGTCAGTTTGTTTGCATCATGAAAGGACGGAGATGAGATTTACAGCCCAGTGACTTCCCCCTTACCTTCCATTATCTCCCTTTGTTTACATACGTCTCACAGTCCCGAGGTTTTAGATTGGAAATAATTGAAGTTTTTCTCGTCTTCTTTCTCTCCCTTGTTGTTGCTGTATTAGTCTGTGAGGCGTCACATAGAGAATATCCAGGTACTTAGATTATGTTTTTGGTCTCAGCGTTATTTCCTGACATTATGTCTACTCACATGTCTTTATGTGACGTTAGGATCCCCATTACCCTCTATGCTGAATGGGATCCAAAATGACCTTGCATGTTGAATGTGATCCCATGACCTTGTATGTTGAATGTGATCCAATGACCTTGTATGTTGAATGTGACCCAATGACCTTGTATGTTGAATGTGATCCCATGACCTTGTAAGTTGAATGTGATCCAATGACCTTGTATGTTGAAAGTGATCCCCATGACCATGTATGTTGAAAGTGATCCCCATGACCATGTATGTTGAAAGTGATCCCCATGACCTTGTATGTTGAATTCAGGACCATGAGACCTCAGCAAGTTTCAATGAATCCTGCCGACACATACAAATTACCCATAGAACCCCATGTTGTGGATGATTCAGTCCCTCATCCATGACCGCCACTAATCCATATTCTAGATACTCGTTTCTCGGGATACTCGAAGCCCCAATCCATGACTTGACTGCTCCACTCATCCACTGTTCATTATCCCTCCCCCCCCCACGGGTGGTGAGCCTCCCCCACCCCCTTTGCCGCTATAGAGGTCTCTGTGTACTAATCACGGCCTCTCGTGTATTTGTGACGCAGATCCTGATATTCTATCTCACCCTACCCGAGTTCTAAGTGGATTCTCTCGAAGCAAAGAACAACAATTAAGACCACTGTGCCTGCTATCACTAATTTTCCCTCTTGCTTACCTAAGGACAATCCATTTCGGCCAAACTGTTGCTACCTTGAGTTGTCTTTTCTTCCAATTTGCCCAGAGCTTAATTTGTAAACCATAGCTCTTCTCGATAAGTAACCCCCATTCAACTCATTAACGTTGCCAGAAATAGACCCGGATCAGCTTTGAAGTAGTGAAGAGAGCGGGTGAACCTCTATAGGTATGTTTATATTCAATAACAAAATAAAATAAAAAGAAAGAGCATTAAAAAAAATCTTTTCAGGAGCCAGTTGGCGAGGGTGAATATTTTTCAAGTTCGTGATGGATGACACGGGGCTTTTCGAAGAGACGCGTGAGCTGTTTTCAGGAGTCTGTTTCGAAATGAGATTCGTTAGCAGGTTGATGTGCTTATACGAAATACACTCTTATATCATAGTTGGAATTGGATTCTGCCAAATAGTTGTAATTTAGCTCTGTTCAAATACTTGGATTTGGAATCCCTGTGATATACTTTGATTTGGACCCTGATGCGATAGTTGGGGCTCCGCCCCACTTCCACATTAACACCTGGGCAGTAGACAGAAAAAATGGAGGGAAATTTTAAAAAAATAAAAACCACGTTTTTATGAGTGGACTAAAAAGAAGAAAATAATTTAAAACTTATAAGTTCAGTACTTTGATTTAAAAACCTGGGATTATTAGTACTCACCCGCCCCCCCCAACCCGCAATACTCCCCACCTTCTTTGACATAGTACACTCCTGGAGTCCATCCCGTGTTGGGGGGGGAGTGCACAAAGATATTTTCCCTTTAATTACGTTGTTTGTAAACCTGGGGTTATTAATAGTTCAACGCCTCCGAATATCTTAGAACTAACTCATGCTGAATATCTTCAAACATCTTTACAAACTCGCCGACCTCGCGGAATCCTCGCGAGCTGAATGGCAGTTTTCATGTAGCGTTTTTTTCTTCTTTCTTATCAAAACTACAAAAAAGACGTAGCTAATTTTTTTTACAAAATACATAAGCCGATACATCTTATCCTTGTGGACCCACTCCATTCTTGTGGACCCACTCCTTCCTGGTTGACCCACTCCATCCTTGTGGACCCACTCCATCCTTGTTGACCCACTCCATTCTTGTTGACCCACTCCATCCTTGTTGAACCGCTCCATCCTTGTGGACCCACTCCATCCTTGTTTACCCACTCCATCCTTGTGGACTCACTCCTTCCTGGTTGACCCACTCCATTCTTGTTGACCCACTCCATTCTTGTTGACCCACTCCATCCTTGTTGAACCACTCCATCCTTGTTGACCCCCTCCATCCTTGTTGACCCACTCCATCCTTGTTGAGCCATTCCATCCATGTTGAGCCATTCCATCCTTGTTGAGCCATTCCATCCTTGTTGACCCACTCCATCCTTGTGGACCCACTCAATCCTTGTTGACCCACGACAGCAAGGGTCCGCCCCTGTATTCAAGAGGAGTTCTTTGATGTGGCCTCACCTCCAACATATCCCCACTACATTCCGCCCCTTAAAAAGAGAGTACCCCGGCACCCCACTGGAAGTTTCGGGTTACATCCACCGAAAAAAGTAGGTCACTTACCTGGCTACTATGACTATGACACCTGCTTGTCTACCTATGTAGTTCTTCTCTACAGCTTTAGGAACGTTTTATTTTATTTTAAAAGTTAAAAAACATTAAAAATTAAATAATAATAATAATAATAAATATTTTAAACATTAATCTGCCTCACTCGCTTTCCTTTCTGTTCTGTCACGCTCTCTTTCCTTCCTCTCCCTCCTGTCTGTCGTATTCTCTCTCCCTCTCTCTGTTCGGTCAGCTTTTATTAGCCGTAGTAAGTCTATCTCTAGCCAACAGTCTATTTACCTTTTCTTCTCAGTGTTTTCAGTACCTCAATGCCCCCTCCCCTCACATGTAACAACATCATTATGTTAGGTAAGAACTTTGTCAGGTCCTCCAGACAAGATTGCTGCTGTGAGACTATGTCTGTTATAAGACTATGTCTGCTATAAGACTATGTCTGCTATAAGACTATGTCTGCTATAAGACTATGTCTGCTATAAGACTATGTCTGCTATGTGGCTATGTCTGCTATAAGACAATGTCTGCTATATGGCTATGTCTGTTATAAGACAATGTCTGCTATAAGACTATGTCTGCTATATGGCTATGTCTGCTATAAGACTATGTCTGCTATATGGCTATGTCTGCTATAAGACTATGTCTGCTATGTGGCTATGTCTGCTATGTGGCTATGTCTGCTATAAGACAATGTCTGCTATATGGCTATGTCTGCTATATGGCTATGTCTGCTATAAGACTATGTCTGCTATAAGACTATGTCTGCTATAAGACTATGTCTGCTATAAGACAATGTCTGCTATGTGGCTATGTCTGCTATAAGACAATGTCTGCTATATGGCTATGTCTGCTATAAGACTATGTCTGCTATAAGACTATGTCTGCTATAAGACTATGTCTGCTATAAGACAATGTCTGCTATATGGCTATGTCTGCTATAAGACTTTGGTGTAAAATTACTTGCCATGATATACCAGTACAATTATAACTGTTGCAATGATACATTGGAGCCATGATACTCCCACACTATCACACATTGGAGCCATGATACTCCCACACTATCACACATTGGAGCCATGATACTCCCACACTATCACACATTGGAGCCATGATACTCCCACACTATCACACATTGGAGCCATGATACTCCCACACTATCACACATTGGAGCCATGATACTCCCACACTATCACACATTGGAGCCACGATACACGAGCGCAAGGATACACTCTGTCTGTGAGTCTGGTATTTGCTAGGGAAATGTTACCAGAATGTGCTTGTAGACTACTGTCCATGTTCGGGTCAAACATTACCTCACACAAATGACATCACATTTCGACCATGTCCGTGGTCGGGTCAAACATTACCTCACACAAATGACATCACATTTCGACCATGTCCATGGTCGGGTCAAACATTACCTCACACAAATGACATCACATTTCGACCATCCGAATGTAATGAAATCGTGGCAGACAATACCCAATCATATATGTTTTAAAATACATTCAGTGGTTCATCGATTAACCGAACTCTTAGTGACCGCTACGTTATCGGACAGTGCCCCCCCCCCAATAGCGGTATAGTTAGTGCCGAGAAGGGAATATCTATATATATATATATATAATTGAACTAAACGAGTATGTGCAAGCAAGCATGACGAATGACCCTCGATGGGGTCAACCGATCACAGTGCGATGAAAATAAAAATGAAATAAAAGTGTGTGTGGGGGGGGGGTGGCAACGATGCTCCTTGCGTTCACTTGCGTTGTTCCTTCACAGAATAACATGATGATTCGTTGTGTAGTGGTTATCACATCGCCTTGCACGCGGAAAGTCCTGAGTTCAAACCCCAGCATGAACATTTTTAAATGTTTTTTTTAAAAAATGTTTGTTTCTCTCACCCGTTATTTGCACTATCTATGATAGTGCCGCTGGTCGTATCTCGTATTATATATTGTATGCTCTGGTGTTACATAGTTTGAGTTTTAAGCGAGGCCCATGGTCGAGGCTTTACCGAGGGTGAAAAATGAAAGGATATCTGTTCTCGTGACGATGTCATCCTGAAAACTAAATGATCGCCCGAACTGCTTTGGAGGACAGACTCAATCGAATGAAGGAGAAGGGAGGCCGTCAGAGTAAACTGGGGGAGTAAGCTCAACAGAGGCGTAGACCTATATGAATGGTTTGAACAATGTGGGCAATGCACGGAAACGAAACTGATAGTGAGGCGACGATAGCAAAGTCAACGGAGAATAATTCGGTGGTGGAGCCCCGGCCGAAACTGAAAACGAGGATGACAAGAGCGATGGCAGAGCAGCGGTTCTCAAACGAGAAATTACGGGGACATCTTTATCTTAAGTTGAAGATCGTGTACATTAACTGGATGCATTTTTTTGTTTATTAATTTTAAAAAATGTGACGGCAACCTTGACATTGACCCAGAATGAATTACAGGGACTTTCATCGGGTAGAAATTGAACACAAATGTTATGCTCGTTTAACCATGATTGTTCTCCGCTATCCCCAATAAATGAACGTCTGTAACTTGCAATGTTTATACCAGAAACATGAATACATTGGCATACGCCCACAACATTGTGAAAACATTACCGTAATCGAGCGGGGGGGGGAGGGTTGGGGGAGGTATGACACATCAACCAATGAGCTTGACCTTAGATGTTGGACCCCATTGTATCATGTGTGAGGACCTCTCCACGACTGGTCCACGAGCGATGTTCAAGGTCAAAGTTCAAACGTAAATACACTTGACAACAACCCAACTCCACTAATATTGATGGTGGGGTTTAAATTAAGATGAAAATCTTGAGAATTGTCTGCTGTGTGCGTGTGGCAGGGCCATGGCCTGGGTATCTGCTGTGGGCGTGTAGAGGTGGGCGTGTAGAGGTGGGCGTGTAGAGGTGGGCGTGTAGAGGTGGGCGTGTAGAGGTGGGCGTGTAGAGGTGGGCGTGTAGAGGTGGGCGTGTAGAGGTGGGCGTGTAGAGGTGGGCGTGTAGAGGTGGGCGTGTAGAGGTGGGCGTGTAGAGGCGGGCGTGTAGAGGCGGGCGTGTAGAGGCGGGCGTGTAGAGGCGGGCGTGTAGAGGCGGGCGTGTAGAGGCGGGCGTGTAGAGGCGGGCGTGTAGAGGCGGGCGTGTAGAGGCGGGCGTGTAGAGGTGGGCGTGTAGAGGTGGGCGTGTCGGGGGTATAGCAGTGTTCTACTAGGCACCACGACCAGCGACAGTTCCCTGACCAGCGACAGTTCCCTGACCAGCGACAGTTCCCTGACCAGCGACAGTTCCCTGACCAGCGACGGTTCCCTGGTTGAAATATTTACACGTTCCCTTGCATAAAAATGAAATTATCCCTAATATAAATATGCGACAAGTTACCTGGTATAAATTATGGGACTTGTTCCCCGATGGGACATGTTCCCTGGTATATGAGGCACGTTCCCTAGTAAAACTATATTTAACAGATTCTCCAAGTTAAACATACGCCAACATACGCCAACATACGCCAACATACGCCAACATACGCCAACATACGCCAACATACGCCAACTTACGCCAACATACGCCAACATACGCCAACATACGCCAACATACGCCAACATACGCCAACATACGCCAACATACGCCAACATACGCCAACATACATCATCTTTACTTGTATTTCTGGAGCACATCTTAAGATATATTCCACAAAAAATGAGACCCCCCACCCCACCCCCCACTCTCACATTGCTATTAAAATTTACGGATTGACGTAGTCCCGTAAGACCAGTGCATGAAATATGGAGTCCAGATGTCCACAATTTGTGTGTGTGTGTGCGCATGTTCAATGCACAATGTGCCGTTAATTAGAACTGAGTGTTTGACCGATGCGTGTAGAAGCCCTAGGAAGAGTGCGCGTGATTTCATGTCCTAATGCACGCTTCCGCGCACATCACAGAGCCGCATGCTCTTATACAATTAGATTTGAGCTCGAGGTTTTAGCAGAATATAGTTTCTAATTGATTTCTTTTTTTTCTGTCTTCCCCTCGGTGATGCCTCGTTCTTACTCTGTACAAAACTTGAATGATGATAAGAGCCCTCGATGTTCTCTCGGCGGTATTCATGCTGTCTCTCATAACTCACTGGTTTTTTTTTAAAGTAATCTTTTTCTTTGTGCGAGTATATGTTTTAAAAAAAAGCTCTCATGCTTAAGTTTGATCCATTGAGATGAGTACATGCAATATCAGGTAATGATTATTGATTGGTTTTTAATACACTCTAGAACTCGAAACTCTAATCATGATTACCTTTCCGCTTTCACTCACTTCTCGTGAATTTAAAAAAAAATTACCCATTTAGCCCTCGCCTTCACCTCAAAAATTAAGAAAACATCAGAACCAGTCGGTTCACGGTTCACGTCAGTGCTGTGGCGTCAGCGGATGACGTCACAGAGTTTCGTGCAGATGTCAGTTTTAGGACTGCAGTGACCCATGTTAATTGTTATAAAGTGCAATACTTGTTTGACCAAGCAGAATGAAAGATTGTAGAGATAAATGTAGACAAGAATCTTGTCAATGATCTGTCCACTGTATGCAGAGATTGGCAGTAGGCACAGAAAGACACAGCACCATAGCCGCCACAACAACACATGATATACAACAACCCAACATCACCACTTAACACCACATCACCACCTCACCCCTCACACCAAGTCACCCTACATCACCACGTCATCCCACCTCACCCCTCACACCACGTCACCCCACATCACCACCTCACCCCTCACACCACGTCACCCCACATCACCACACATCACCCCTCACCCCACATCACCAAACATCTCCCCTCACAGCCCCTTCTACCAGGATAACCCCATGTACCGCTCCCCCCCCCCACCGTCTGCTAAAGCTCGTGTATTTTTTCCCTCGCGTAGCGTCGCAATCAAAAAGTCATTATGTGCTCACACCACAGCACGTGCTATGACCGGTTCTCTCTCCTCCTATGATTTATTCGCCCCTGAATACAAACAGCCACAGACAACTCACTGACACAAGCCTACGCGATCTGCCTGTTGTCGACCCTGAGGCAAAAAAAAATAATTAAATAAATATTAAAAATATTCAATTTTTTCCCACCTTGAGATTAGCAAGCATCAATTTTCTTATGTTCCATGATGATATCAAGATTATCATCGCTGGATACAACATCTGCTATAATAAATGTTTTCATTGTTTGTACAGTATCACTAGATACAGCATCTGCTATGATAAATGTTATCATTGTTTGTACAGTATCACTAGTGATAAAACTGTTTTAATAATAGACACTTGGTGACGTCATTTGGTGCCATTTATCGAGTGAACTAACGTAATGCTGGGGCCTGGGACTAAGACACTGGTCAGTATTTATTATCTTCTAATAGATCATTAGACAAGCCTCGGACTCAGATGGTCATGTGACTTATAATGACCTTTGTTTGATCTGGTCAGCTGAACAGCGCGGCAAGGTGAGGTAAAGCGTGTCACATTTCCAAATTATCCCCCCTTATTCAAATCATTCCCTGCTGACATTGTCTCACCATTGAATTTTTATTTGTTATTTCTTCAAGACCTTGAACGTTAAAAATAGAAATACGTCAAACAGTGGTTCCCATCATTTCCTGGCGTTTTCTCCATTTCATTTTGTGAAGAAAAAAAATAACGATCAATTTTTAAAGATTGCCGCCACGAATTGTTGTTTAAAGTCACGGTTATTTAGAGCAGACGCTAGCAGGAAGTATGTACACTTATTACCTGTACATGGATATCACCAAAGGTTACAGGTGTCCTCAGAAAGGGAAGACAGGGACTCTATCGTATGAGGAGGGAGGGGAGTACTTTAATCTATAAACAGCGATTCCAAATATTCGGTAAAATCACGGATTTGTTTATTGACGTGGTTGACATGGCGACAGTGGACGAGATTCGGCTGTCGGTACTATGTACTTTGGCTATGGACGAGATTCTGCTGTCGGTACTATGTACTGTGTCTATGGACGAGATTCTGCTGTCGGTACTATGTACTGTGGCTATGGACGAGATTCTGCTGTCGGTACTATGTACTGTGGCTTTGGACGCGATTCTGCTGTCGGTACTATGTACTGTGGCTATGGACGAGATTCTGTTGTCGGTACTATGTACTGTGGCTATGGATGAGATTCGGCTGTCTGTACTATGTACTGTGGCTATGGACGAGATTCTGCTGTCGGTACTATGTACTGTGGCTATGGACGAGATTCTGATGTCGGTACTATGAACTTTGACTATGGACGAGAACCTGATGTCGGTACTAGTACTGTGGCTATGGACGAGATTCGGCTGTCGGTAATATATATATTGTGGTTGTGGACGAGATTCTGCTGTCGGTACTATGTACTTTGACTATGGACGAGAATCTGCTGTCGGTATATGTACTGTGGCTATGGACGAGATTCGGCTGTCGGTACTATATACTGTGGCTATGGACGAGATTCTGCTGTCGGTACTATGCACTTTGACTATGGACGAGAATCTGATGTCGGTACTAAGTACCGTGGCTATGGACGAGATTCTGCTGTCGGTACTATGTACTGTGGCTATGGACGAGATTCTGCTGTCGGTACTATATACTGTGGCTATGGACGAGATTCTGCTGTCGGTACTATGTACTGTGGCTATGGACGAGATTCTGCTGTCGGTACTATGTACTGTGGCTTTGGACGCGATTCTGCTGTCGGTACTATGTACTGTGGATTTGGACGCGATTCTGCTGTCGGTACTATGTACTGTGGCTTTTGACGCGATTCTGCTGTCGGTACTATGTACTGTGGCTATGGACGAGATTCTACTGTCGGTACTTTGTACTGTTATCGTAGGTAAAGCGAATATTCTGGAATAATTGAACATCAATGTTTGTGAAACCAAAATTGTTTAAATTTTATTTTATAGTGATATCTTCTAACGCCCAATAGCCCTCGGACGTTCCCCAGGCGGGTATCCACTTAGTGGGATATTTCCCATCACATTGACTGAATATATGTTGGCAGATGACTGCGGTCTTGTGAGGCAGGTGGTGTGGGAGGTGTGGGGGTGTGTGGATGGTGAGCATCGTTTTGATAGATGGGGTCAAGTGGGGGTCTCTTCTAATGGCCGGCTTATAGCGGGGATCTTCTGGGATCATAAGGATTTCTGGTCGTTTACTGGTGTGTTTGAAAGTGGTCAAAAATTATTATTGCGGGGGGGGGGTAGGTGGATGGGGGAAGGAGTTGTTTTGTTGTTTTCTGGGCTGTGTACATCAATCGTTAGTTTTATCTAGGTAATAGATACTTCATTTTTGTTGTCGGCAGTTGAGTGCTTGACCACAAACTCTACCGATATTGGGCAGTTGAGTGCTTGACCACAAACTCTACCGATATTGGGCAGTTGAGTGCTTGACCACAAACTCTACCGATATTGGGCAGTTGAGTGCTTGACCACAATATCTACCGATATTGGGCAGTTGAGTGCTTGACCACAAACTCTACCGATATTGGGCAGTTGAGTGCTTGACCACAAACTCTACCGATATTGACGCAGCCTCGATGTAATCCACATGTAATGTCTTTGTGTCACCCCCTCCACATGAGACAATGAGAACCGCTGGAAGCTGGAGGTGGGGAGACACCATTCAGATGTGAGACCCGTTGGAGGTGGTTAGACACCATTCAGACGCGAGGACCGTTGGAGGTGGTTAGACACCATTCAGACCACGAGCACGGAAGGTTGAGCAGAGTACGAGCTTTCAAATCCCGGGTGACTGATGACAAGTGCTTTGACGTGTAAAGAACTCTCCCCACACCCCACCCCACCCCATCTCCCATACAGCCCCCCCCCCTTTGCCAGGAGGATAGATTGCTATTTTATGAGCATTTGAACAGAACGGCTCAATAGAAAGCCGAACGGCGGCTTAGAGATAGGTCATCAAAGGGCCCTATACCGGTGCGAGTCACGGGCCTGTTCAATGGCCAAGTCTTAACAACGCATAAAGGAATCTGTTTTATTTGGATTTAAACCTCGACGTCGCAGTACGCTAACGGAGTTGGGGGGAGGGGCGGAAACCGGATTAGTTGGGGAAGGGATGGGGGGGGGGTAGAAGAAAATGTGTACGGGCAGGATGTGTACAAGTGTGATTTTGTAAATAAACGCAGACCCAGTGAGTCTCACACTATGTTTTCAATTATTTTCAACCTCTTGTGTTTAAGTATCTTAATGAAATACTATCAATGTGAAAGTCACGTTATTTTATCATTGATATCTATGAGATAGAAGGGTGTGAACGGACAACATTGACAATCAAACAATCCTATTTTAACTCAAACAATCAAGCAATCGCATCATTTTAACTCATACATTCAAACAATCATGTTATTTCAACTCATACATTCAAACAATCATGTTATTTCAACTCATACATTCAAACAATCATGTTATTTCAACTCATACATTCAAACAATCATGTTATTTCAACTCATACATTCAAACAATCATGTTATTTCAACTCATACATTCAAACAATCATGTTATTTCAACTCATACATTCAAACAATCATGTTATTTCAACTCATACATTCAAACAATCATGTTATTTCAACTCATACATTCAAACAATCATGTTATTTCAACTCATACATTCAAACAATCATGTTATTTCAACTCATACATTCAAACAATCATGTTATTTCAACTCATACATTCAAACAATCATGTTATTTCAACTCATACAATCAAACAATCATGTTATTTCAACTCATACATTCAAACAATCAAGTTATTTCAACTCATACATTCAAACAATCATTTTATTTCAACTCATACAATCAAACAATCATGTTATTTCAACTCATACAATCAAACAATCATGTTATTTTAACTCATCGAGTAAACATTTTCTTTAGTCTACGACCTATCTACTCCATACTCAAGATATTGTGCACATATTATGTTATTGTTTTCAGCATGCTAATGTGCACATATGTTATTGAAACATAAGAGAACACAAGAAATTGTGTGCAATGAGGCATGCCCATATGATAAGCGCACTTGTTTGTATTCATGTGTAGAGAATCAAAGGCAGCATAGGGCAAGTCATGGTAGCATTGGTCAAGTCATGGTAGCATTGGGCAAGTCATGGTAGCATTGGGCAAGTCATGGTAGCCTTGGGCAAGTCATGGTAGCATTGGGCAAGTCATGGTAGCATTGGGAAAGTCATGGTAGCATTGGGCAGGTCATGGTAGCATTGAGCAGGTCATTGTAGCATTGGGCAAGTCATGGTAGCATTGGGAAAGTCATGGTAGCATTGGGCAGGTCATGGTAGCATTGAGCAGGTCATTGTAGCATTGGGCAAGTCATGGTAGCATTGGGAAAGTCATGGTAGCATTGGGCAAGTCATGGTAGCATTGGGCAAGTCATGGTAGCATTGGGCAAGTCATGGTACCATGTGGGTACTTAACAAAACCAACAGATGAAAACTGCATTGCCAAAAGTTTCGTTACGTCACTTCCTTCCGATGGGTAGTCCACTTCCCACGTTGTCCGAGTTTGGAAAATTGGGGGGGGGGATAACTCGTCCCTTTGTGGTAATGGGGGATAACTCGTCCCTTTGTGGTAATGACCTCGGGGTCAGTCGGTGACGTCACGATATTAGCACCGTGTCCACCTGGACTTGTTCCTTTGTTTACCTGCGGGCGGACGAACGAGGCCCTGGACGTTACTGGTCTTCCCTCTGAAAGGATGGACAATGTCCATCTGTGCTGTTACCTGTGGCCAATCACTGTCAATCAGATTTCATCAACCGCAATTAGCAGCAGGTCGACACGGCCCGTGGGGTGGGGGAGGGGGTGCTCACGGCGGACGTGAACTCGTGGCGTTACGTCGTTCGACCGCCCGTTGCTGAGAAGTGTGCGATAATGCGTGGCGTGATGGTGACCAGTGGTCAAGTTGTTATCTGGTCTCGTCTGTTAGCTGGGGGAAGGGGGTGGTCTATGTTTGGACATGTGCTGATTGAAATCATTGGACTGGTTGAATAACTCTGGCTGGAGGGACATAAGTGACCCATCCGAGCGTGGTGGACAATCACAGGACGTGCTGTTGGACACACTGGACTGTCACAGGAGGCGCTGACTGATTTCTGAACATAGTGGACTTTACATAACTTGACCGTTTAAACATAGGCCGATTTCAAGCAATGACATTGCACTTCTTCATTTGGTTTTTGTTTTGGTGATATTTAGTTTTTAGAAATAATTTTACTTCATATCTTCGATAGATTTTAAAAAAAAATTATTTAGTAAAATGAACAGTTAACTGGTCACTTTACAAACAAATTTGTGCTGCTGGTCAGTCTCTAATGGGATCACAAGTTTCCTTGTGCTGCTGGTCAGTCTCTAATGGGATCACAAGTTTCCTTGTGCTGCTGGTCAGTCTCTAATGGGATCACAAGTTTCCTTGTGCTGCTGGTCAGTCTCTAATGGGATCACAAGTTTCCTTGTGCTGCTGGTCAGTCTCTAATGGGATCACAAGTTTCCTTGTGCTGCTGGTCAGTCTCTAATGGGATCACAAGTTTCCTTGTGCTGCTGGTCAGTCTCTAATGGGATCACAAGTTTCCCAGTGGGTTGACACCTTCTCCTTTAAAAACACTGCAAGTATATTCGTACTGTGTTTAACCCTTCTATTACAACACCTTCTATTGAAGCTCATTATATTGAAACACATTCTATGAAACACATTAAATTGAAATACCTTCTATTGAAACACCATCTATTGAAACACCATCGATTGAAACACCTTCTATTGAAACGCCATCTATTGAAACACGAAACACCATCTATTGAAACACTATATATTGAAACACCTTCTATTGAAACACCATCTATTGAAACACCATATATTGAAACACCATCTATTGAAACACCATCTATTGAAACACCATCTATTGAAACACCATCTATTGAAACACCATCTATTGAAACACCATCTATTGAAACACCTTCTATTGAAACACCATCTATTGAAACACCATCTATTGACACCTTCCATTCCGTTAATCCAGTCCCCGCAAAAGCACCACCTGTCCCTTAAAGTTTCCACCAGCCGTTTGTGAAAGAAAACCTGTTGCCGCGAACTTTTCCTTTGTCCACCTTGGATTGACCAGCGGCGGCGTCCTGACAGTTCAATAAAACCGATTACTGCCGTTGTGGTGGTGGTCGTTGCAGTCAGCGGTGAGCTGCTCAAAGTCCAGCTCCGGGAGCTTACGACGTCCCGTGAAAACACAATTGACACTTGACGGGCGAGAGATCAGAAAGGTTTCCATGTCAACGGTTTTCAGACAATAAACTGATGTAGGTTTGTCCAAACGCACGGGAATTCGGCGGCCCGGAATAAATCTAGCAAGCATCTCTGGACGGCGTGGAGTAGCCCGCCTCATTGGGTACTTTGTACTGTGGACTCCAGGGTCACGTGGTCAAATAACCCATGGAGCAAAGAACGTAACGTTACAGGACAAATAATGGCCACCATTCATTCCCACGGTACACAAGCATTAGGTCAATTAAAACTGCTCAGGTAGAAAACAACACCTAGCGCGCCCCACAGAAAACAGCACCTAGCGCGCCCCACAGAACACAACACCTAGCGCGCCCCACAGAACACAACACCTAGCGCGCCCCACAGAACACAACACCTAGCGCGCCCCACAGAAAACAACACCTAGCGCGCCCCACAGAAAACAACACCTAGCGCGCCCCACAGAAAACAACACCTAGCGCGCCCCACAGAACACAACACCTAGCGCGCCCCACAGAAACACAACACCTAGCGCGCCCCACAGAAAACAACACCTAGCGCGCCCCACAGAACACAACACCTAGCGCGCCCCACAGAACACAACACCTAGCGCGCCCCACAGAAAACAACACCTAGCGCGCCCCACAGAACACAACACCTAGCGCGCCCCACAGAACACAACACCTAGCGCGCCCCACAGAAAACAACACCTAGCGCGCCCCACAAAAAACAACACCTAGCGCGCCCCACAGAAAACAACACCTAGCGCGCCCACACCCCTAACAATACACCCCGCCCTTTTTATCACGCACCCCCCCCACCACACACTACACTAAATACTAAGAGACTTGCAAAGAGTGTTGCAATGACGGACCCATCTCTGTACCGATATTGCAGCTTGCATTTGGATTTTAAAAAAATAATAGATTCTATCTGCCTCTGTTTATATAACATGGATCTCTTTCGCTTAAAAATAAGTCACGGCCAGGGATCCCCCCACCCACAAGGGAAGGCTATCTGGTCATGACGTGGATGTCAACATCTGTGGCAACCCCCACCCCCTTTACCCTGAGCTCACCCAGACCCCCGACCCCACGTTCTCTAACTGGGGAAGGAGGTAAGGGGGGAAATGCTTATCGGGTTTTTAATGAAGCGCTCCGAGATATTGTAGCAGGTTAACTCCCCTCTCAAAGTGGCGCGCGTGCCAGGGGAGGAAACTGTGCCAGCACGTTTGAGTTTGTACGAGTGAAAAGCAGGAAACTCTCCACACCAGATTGGTGCAGATAAACAACCGGACAATTAAAACCTGTTTAGAGGCTACGTCAGCCACGGCTTCTCAAAATAAAAGAATGCGGGCTCACTTGAGGAGTTCCCCAAAATAAAAGAATGAGGGCTCACTTGAGGAGTTCCACAAAATGTTCATTAAATCTATGTACAAATCTGCCAGATGGTGGAGGTACGCTTGCTTCTATAGGATTGTTTCCTGCTACAGACAGATCAGTGCGCAAACTTATAACTAGAAAACTACAATTGTGTCAGACTCATTCGTGTGTCTCAGCTATTCGTGTGTCTCAGCTATTCGTGTGTCTCAGCTATTCGTGTGTCTCAGCTATTCGTGTGTCTCAGCTATTCGTGTGTCTCAGCTATTCGTGTGTCACAGCTATTCGTGTGTCTCAGCTATTCGTGTGTCTCAGCTATTCGTGTGTCTCAGCTATTCGTGTGTCTCAGCTATTCGTGTGTCTCAGCTATTCGTGTGTCTCAGCTATTCGTGTGTCTCAGCTATTCGTGTGTCTCAGCTATTCGTGTGTCTCAGCTATTCGTGTGTCTCAGATATTCGTGTGTCACAGCTATTCGTGTGTCTCAGCTATTTAGGCCATTCGTGTCTCAGCTATTCGTGTCTCAGCTATTCTTGTGTCTCATCTATTCGTGTGCCTCAGCTATTCAAACTATTCGTGTGTCTTGGCTATTCGTATCTCAGCTATTCGTGTGTCTCAGCTATTCGTGTGTCTCAGCTATTCGTGTGTCTCAGCTATTCGTGTCTCAGCTATTCGTGTGTCTCAGCTATTCAAGCTATTCGTGTGTCTCAGCTATTCGTGTGTCTCAGCTATTCGTGTGTCTCAGCTATTCGTGTCTCAGCTATTCAAGCTATTCGTGTGTCTCAGCTATTCGTGTGCCTCAGCTATTCGTGTGTCTCAGCTATTCATGTCTCAGCTATTCGTGTCTCAGCTATTCGTGTCTCAGCTATTCGTGTCTGTCTCATCTATTCTTGTGTCTCAGCTATTCGAAACTTTCTCTTTAGTGCAGATAGCTGACAAAGTTCATTTTAATGTGATAAGATAATGTGGGATATGATACCACAGGATAAGAAAAGGTGGGGCATTATAAGGTGGGATACCGGATATCACGGGATGGGATGAATTTCTTTGATTCAAATAAAACTACTCCTATTTAGATGACACTTTACACATTCATGTACACAGTACACATTCATGTACACAGTAAACATTCATGTACACAGTAAACATTCATGTACACAGTACACATTCATGTACACAGTAAACATTCATGTACACAGTACACATTCATGTACACAGTACACATGCATGTTCAACATGAACATGTACATTGCATACATTCAAAGTTATAAATCCTAAAGGATTGTTCTACTTTATGAATCTAAATAGATTGTTCAACATTATAAAGCCAAAAGGATTGTTCTACATCAGGGGTCTCCAAACTACGGCCAGCGGGCCAGATGCGGCCCGCGAGGCCCTCTCATCCGGCCACTGGAGACTTTTTAATCTAAAAAAAAAGATACTTTTTCACCTGTAGTTACCATAAAACTTCGCGAATAACTGATTAGTTGACCAAGGCCAATCAAATAACTGATTAGTTGACCAAGGCCAATCAAATAACTGATTAGTTGACCAAGGCCAATCAAATAACTGATTAGTTGACCAAGGCCAATCAAATAACTGATTAGTTGACCAAGGTCAATCAAATAACTGATTAGTTGACCAAGGTCAATCAAATTGATTAACCTGGTAGTTGTTAATTCAGATTTATCACAAATTATTGAGTTCCTCTAATGTTAAGTTGTGAGAAAGTTCTGAGTAGATTATTTGAATTAAGAAAGGAAATACATGACTTCCTAGAAAATAAAGGAAAGTCACAGCCATTACTGTCTCATGAAGAGTTGGTATGGAAATTGGCATTTGCTGCAGACATTACTGGTCATTTAAAATTTCTGAACCTAAAATTACAAGGAGAGAAAAATCTAGTTTCTGATCTCTACAATCACCTAAAGGCCCTCAGATCTAAACTTGTCTTGTTTTTGGAACAAGTGCAGGCCAACAACTTGACACACTTTCAGCAGAGTTCCCCAACTCATTTGCATGCGAGATCATCAAAGATCATCAAAGATCATCAAAGATCATCAAAGACCCCCAGCTGCAGTTTCAGGAGCGGTTTACTGACTTGGTTTCAAAGACAGAAGAAGTGAGGTTATTTCAAAATCCATTTGAAGCAGATGTGGCCAGTTGCCCAGATCAACTGCAGCTGGAGGTCAGAGGTCATTGATGTGCAAGCAAATGACCTCCTTATGGACAAGTTCAAATAAGGACTTTTGAGTTTTTACCAGTTTTTGCCCAAGGAATACTTTCCTAATGTCAAAGCTAGTTAGTCCAGATACCTTTTCATCTTTAGAACAACATACTTGTGCGAACAGACATTTTCGAGGATGAAATACATAGCAATGTATTATTAAATAATATTAAATATATTATTAAACAATATTAATATTATAAATATAACAGTATTAAATATATAATTAAAAACACCATCTGTGTTGTGATTTTTTCGTATTTGGACCTCTAGTGTGTAGTCGGCCCCCAAACTGCTTTTTGACAGTTAATGCGGCCCTCCGGCAGAAAAGTTTGGAGACCTCTGTTCTACATTATAGAACAGAGTAGTTGGTATTACACTGTAATAAGCCCCAATACTTATAGAGAATTATGTTATTACTCAATTATACATTTTCTCGTCTCCGACGCTGAAAGCATTATCCAATTATCAAGTGATCACAAATAATCACAATGCGAAGCTGTTGTACGTATAGAAAATAAACATATAGAGCAGTGGTTCCTAACCTTTTGGGGTCCATGCACCACTGGTTAGGAATCCCTGATATAGAGCATAGGCGTATAGAACGGGAACGTATAGAAAATAAATGTTTAAAAAATAAACGAATAGAAAATAAACGTATAATCAAAAAAACCTTAAAAAACCAAGTTTTTGACTATAAATCCTTTATGTACGAGAAGTAACTAAAAGAATGTTCATTATAATACGCAGCGCAAGATCATCCAAAAATACAAAATAGCAGTTGTGTCGTAAAACATGTTTAACATAATGCGCACCGATCAGGAATATGTTTATAAAAAGTGTTGTCAATAAAATACGCACCTAATTGCGCGACAGAAAGGTTGCTCAATATAATACACACCGCGACGCTCTATCTTAAAAAATAGCATGATACATAGGAATAAATAAAATAACCTAAAAAATCAATAATTTAATTACGGTACATGCGATCGATCTGAAATTTTGATACATTGTTTTTATTATTGGTACGAAACTGCCTGCAAAATTTCAGCTCGCTAGCTTACGAGCAAGTGGGTTAGAAATCGATCAAAAGTTTTGGCGACAAGCAAAGGCGGTCGGGCGCAGACACCACGAGTTAATATAAAGGATTTTAAAAAAAATAAACGTATAGAACTTGAACGTAAATTTAACTGGTTTACGAGATAAGTTCTAGTTCTACTTTTGC
>CALYLW010001364.1:12500-52500 GCA_944989445.1 Ampullaceana balthica | reverse complement strand
AGCCCTCGACCATTGCTTCGTTTATTGATCGCCAACCTACTCGTGTTCTCCAGCACCAAGTCTATGAATCCCTACATAAACCCATTTACCGTAATCCACATCCGCTGTTCGTCACGCCCCTTTGATTTCACGTAGTCCAGCGATTCAAGCGTGCCGCCCGTGGGTTCCTGATGTATCAATTATTGAATACTGGCACCAGTGTGACGCCATTGATCCAGTCCACGTTGTGTCTGTCAGCTTGTGTCTGATGTCATGTGAACTGTGTCAGTGTTTCAGATGAAGCCTTCAGTTATTGGTAACTTGGTTCCAACACATTTTACCTTGCCTCTCAGAGGTTGACACCTTCGTTACAGAGGTGTATGTGTTTAAATCCAGGTAGATGGCCAGGTACAGAGGTGTATGTGTTTAAATCCAGGTAGATGAGGTGTATGTGTTTAAATCCAGGTAGATGGCCGGGTACAGAGGTGTATGTGTTTAAATCCAGGTAGATGGCCAGGTACAGAGGTGTATGTGTTTAAATCCAGGTAGATGGCCAGGTACAGAGGTGTATATGTTTGAAGCCAGGTAGATGGCCAGATACTTGACCGTACTGAAGCTATATATAGAGGTCAAATAGTGATTCGATGAACGGGAAGAATATCGTTTAAAGTTGTGCCTACCAACTCTAGTACTAATAAAATAAAGTTATAAACAAATTATAATAAATCCCATTCAGTGGCGCATCCTGGATAACAAACCTCATTCAGTGGCGCATCCTGGATAACAAACCCCATTCAGTGGCGCATCCTGGATAACAAACCCCATTCAGTGGCGCATCCTGGATAACAAACCCCATTCAGTGGCGCATCCTGGTTTAATGGGTTCGTGTGGCGGGGGGTGGGGGTAAGGGACTAAGAATTCAACCGAGCCCCCCCCCCTCATACCTGGAAACAAGGAATTTTTAAGTCAGACGGCAATACATGTCATGAAACAGAAATGGCCTGGGGGTTGGATTGCCCAACAGCGCCCCCTTGTTACGCCGATGATTTCATTAGCAGGAACCTGGGAGAAGGAGATTGGGGCAGTTTGGTGTCGAGGGGGGGGGGAGGGTGAAGATAGAGGATGTTCATATGTGTAGGAAGTTTATGTCTGAAGAGATCTTGCGGATAGAATGTTCTAGTCTAGGTTATCGTTATGTTGATAGAATGTTCTAGTCGTGTTGACAGAATGTTCTAGTCTAGACTAACGTTATGTTGAAAGAATGTTCTAGTCTAGACTACCGTTACGTTGATAGAATGTTCTAGTCTAGGCTATCGTTACGTTGATAGAATGTTCTAGTCTAGGCTATCGTTATGTTGATAGAATGTTCTAGTCGTGTTGACAGAATGTTCTAGTCTAGACTAACGTTATGTTGATAGAATGTTCTAGTCTAGACTACCGTTATGTTGATAGAATGTTCTAGTCTAGGCTATCGTTACGTTGATAGAATGTTCTAGTCTAGGCTATCGTTATGTTGATAGAATGTTCTAGTCGTGTTGACAGAATGTTCTAGTCTAGACTAACGTTATGTTGAAAGAATGTTCTAGTCGTGTTGACAGAATGTTCTAGTCTAGACTAACGTTATGTTGACAGAATGTTCTAGTCTAGACTACCGTTATGTTGATAGAATGTTCTAGTCTAGGCTATCGTTATGTTGATAGAATGTTCTAGTCGTGTTGACAGAATGTTCTAGTCTAGACTAACGTTATGTTGAAAGAATGTTCTAGTCGTGTTGACAGAATGTTCTAGTCTAGACTAACGTTATGTTGACAGAATGTTCTAGTCTAGACTACCGTTATGTTGATAGAATGTTCTAGTCTAGACTACCATTATGTTGATAGAATGTTCTAGTCTAGACTAACGTTATGTTGATAGAATGTTCTAGTCTAGACTACCGTTATGTTGATAAAATGTTCTAGTCGTGTTGATAGAATGTTCTAGTCTAAACTACCGTTATGTTGATAGAATGTTCTAGTCTAAACTACCGTTATGTTGATAGAATGTTCTAGTCTAAACTACCGTTATGTTGATAGAATGTTCTAGTCTAAACTACCGTTATGTTGATAGAATGTTCTAGTCTAAACTACCGTTATGTTGATAGAATGTTCTAGTCTAAACTACCGTTATGTTGATAGAATGTTCTAGTCTAAACTACCGTTATGTTGATAGAATGTTCTAGTCTAGACTACCGTTATGTTGATAGAATGTTCTAGTCTAGACTAACGTTATGTTGATAGAATGTTCTAGTTTAGACTACCGTTATGTTGATAAAATGTTCTAGTCGTGTTGATAGAATGTTCTAGTCTAAACTACCGTTATGTTGATAGAATGTTCTAGTCTAAACTACCGTTATGTTGATAGAATGTTCTAGTCTAGGCTATCGTTATGTTGATAGAATGTTCTAGTCTAAACTACCGTTATGTTGATAGAATGTTCTAGTCTAGACTACCGTTATGTTGATAGAATGTTCTAGTCTAGACTAACGTTATGTTGATAGAATGTTCTAGTCTAGACTACCGTTATGTTGATAAAATGTTCTAGTCGTGTTGATAGAATGTTCTAGTCTAAACTACCGTTATGTTGATAGAATGTTCTAGCCTAGACTAACGTTATGTTGATAGAATGTTCTAGTCTAAACTACCGTTATGTTGATAGAATGTTCTAGTCTAAACTACCGTTATGTTGATAGAATGTTCTAGTCTAAACTACCGTTATGTTGATAGAATGTTCTAGTCTAAACTACCGTTATGTTGATAGAATGTTCTAGTCTAAACTACCGTTATGTTGATAGAATGTTCTAGTCTAGACTACCGTTATGTTGATAGAATGTTCTAGTCTAGACTATCGTTACGTTGATAGAATGTTCTAGTCTAGGCTATCGTTATGTTGATAGAATGTTCTAGTCTATGCTATCGTTATGTTGATAGAATGTTCTAGTCTAGGCTATCGTTATGTTGACAGAATGTTCTAGTCTAGACTACCGTTATGTTGATAGAATGTTCTAGTCTAGACTAACGTTATGTTGATAGAATGTTCTAGTCTAGACTACCGTTATGTTGATAAAATGTTCTAGTCGTGTTGATAGAATGTTCTAGTCTAAACTACCGTTATGTTGATAGAATGTTCTAGCCTAGACTAACGTTATGTTGATAGAATGTTCTAGTCTAAACTACCGTTATGTTGATAGAATGTTCTAGTCTAAACTACCGTTATGTTGATAGAATGTTCTAGTCTAAACTACCGTTATGTTGATAGAATGTTCTAGTCTAAACTACCGTTATGTTGATAGAATGTTCTAGTCTAAACTACCGTTATGTTGATAGAATGTTCTAGTCTAGACTACCGTTACGTTGATAGAATGTTCTAGTCTAGGCTATCGTTACGTTGATAGAATGTTCTAGTCTAGGCTATCGTTATGTTGATAGAATGTTCTAGTCGTGTTGACAGAATGTTCTAGTCTAGACTAACGTTATGTTGATAGAATGTTCTAGTCTAGACTACCGTTATGTTGATAAAATGTTCTAGTCGTGTTGATAGAATGTTCTAGTCTAAACTACCGTTATGTTGATAGAATGTTCTAGTCTAGGCTATCGTTACGTTGATAGAATGTTCTAGTCTAGGCTATCGTTATGTTGATAGAATGTTCTAGTCGTGTTGACAGAATGTTCTAGTCTAGACTAACGTTATGTTGAAAGAATGTTCTAGTCGTGTTGACAGAATGTTCTAGTCTAGACTAACGTTATGTTGACAGAATGTTCTAGTCTAGACTACCGTTATGTTGATAGAATGTTCTAGTCTAGACTACCGTTATGTTGATAGAATGTTCTAGTCTAGACTAACGTTATGTTGATAGAATGTTCTAGTCTAGACTACCGTTATGTTGATAAAATGTTCTAGTCGTGTTGATAGAATGTTCTAGTCTAAACTACCGTTATGTTGATAGAATGTTCTAGTCTAGGCTATCGTTATGTTGATAGAATGTTCTAGTCTAAACTACCGTTATGTTGATAGAATGTTCTAGTCTAGACTACCGTTATGTTGATAGAATGTTCTAGTCTAGACTAACGTTATGTTGATAGAATGTTCTAGTCTAGACTACCGTTATGTTGATAAAATGTTCTAGTCGTGTTGATAGAATGTTCTAGTCTAAACTACCGTTATGTTGATAGAATGTTCTAGCCTAGACTAACGTTATGTTGATAGAATGTTCTAGTCTAAACTACCGTTATGTTGATAGAATGTTCTAGTCTAAACTACCGTTATGTTGATAGAATGTTCTAGTCTAAACTACCGTTATGTTGATAGAATGTTCTAGTCTAAACTACCGTTATGTTGATAGAATGTTCTAGTCTAAACTACCGTTATGTTGATAGAATGTTCTAGTCTAGACTACCGTTATGTTGATAGAATGTTCTAGTCTAGACTATCGTTACGTTGATAGAATGTTCTAGTCTAGGCTATCGTTATGTTGATAGAATGTTCTAGTCTATGCTATCGTTATGTTGATAGAATGTTCTAGTCTAGGCTATCGTTATGTTGACAGAATGTTCTAGTCTAGACTACCGTTATGTTGATAGAATGTTCTAGTCTAGACTAACGTTATGTTGATAGAATGTTCTAGTCTAGACTACCGTTATGTTGATAAAATGTTCTAGTCGTGTTGATAGAATGTTCTAGTCTAAACTACCGTTATGTTGATAGAATGTTCTAGCCTAGACTAACGTTATGTTGATAGAATGTTCTAGTCTAAACTACCGTTATGTTGATAGAATGTTCTAGTCTAAACTACCGTTATGTTGATAGAATGTTCTAGTCTAAACTACCGTTATGTTGATAGAATGTTCTAGTCTAAACTACCGTTATGTTGATAGAATGTTCTAGTCTAAACTACCGTTATGTTGATAGAATGTTCTAGTCTAGACTACCGTTACGTTGATAGAATGTTCTAGTCTAGGCTATCGTTACGTTGATAGAATGTTCTAGTCTAGGCTATCGTTATGTTGATAGAATGTTCTAGTCGTGTTGACAGAATGTTCTAGTCTAGACTAACGTTATGTTGATAGAATGTTCTAGTCTAGACTACCGTTATGTTGATAAAATGTTCTAGTCGTGTTGATAGAATGTTCTAGTCTAAACTACCGTTATGTTGATAGAATGTTCTAGTCTAGGCTATCGTTACGTTGATAGAATGTTCTAGTCTAGGCTATCGTTATGTTGATAGAATGTTCTAGTCGTGTTGACAGAATGTTCTAGTCTAGACTAACGTTATGTTGAAAGAATGTTCTAGTCGTGTTGACAGAATGTTCTAGTCTAGACTAACGTTATGTTGACAGAATGTTCTAGTCTAGACTACCGTTATGTTGATAGAATGTTCTAGTCTAGACTACCGTTATGTTGATAGAATGTTCTAGTCTAGACTAACGTTATGTTGATAGAATGTTCTAGTCTAGACTACCGTTATGTTGATAAAATGTTCTAGTCGTGTTGATAGAATGTTCTAGTCTAAACTACCGTTATGTTGATAGAATGTTCTAGTCTAAACTACCGTTATGTTGATAGAATGTTCTAGTCTAAACTACCGTTATGTTGATAGAATGTTCTAGTCTAAACTACCGTTATGTTGATAGAATGTTCTAGTCTAAACTACCGTTATGTTGATAGAATGTTCTAGTCTAAACTACCGTTATGTTGATAGAATGTTCTAGTCTAAACTACCGTTATGTTGATAGAATGTTCTAGTCTAGACTACCGTTATGTTGATAGAATGTTCTAGTCTAGACTAACGTTATGTTGATAGAATGTTCTAGTCTAGACTACCGTTATGTTGATAAAATGTTCTAGTCGTGTTGATAGAATGTTCTAGTCTAAACTACCGTTATGTTGATAGAATGTTCTAGCCTAGACTAACGTTATGTTGATAGAATGTTCTAGTCTAAACTACCGTTATGTTGATAGAATGTTCTAGTCTAAACTACCGTTATGTTGATAGAATGTTCTAGTCTAAACTACCGTTATGTTGATAGAATGTTCTAGTCTAAACTACCGTTATGTTGATAGAATGTTCTAGTCTAAACTACCGTTATGTTGATAGAATGTTCTAGTCTAGACTACCGTTATGTTGATAGAATGTTCTAGTCTAGACTATCGTTACGTTGATAGAATTTTCTAGTCTAGGCTATCGTTATGTTGATAGAATGTTCTAGTCTAGGCTATCGTTATGTTGATAGAATGTTCTAGTCTAGGCTATCGTTATGTTGACAGAATGTTCTAGTCTAGACTACCGTTATGTTGATAGAATGTTCTAGTCTAGACTAACGTTATGTTGATAGAATGTTCTAGTCTAGACTACCGTTATGTTGATAAAATGTTCTAGTCGTGTTGATAGAATGTTCTAGTCTAAACTACCGTTATGTTGATAGAATGTTCTAGCCTAGACTAACGTTATGTTGATAGAATGTTCTAGTCTAAACTACCGTTATGTTGATAGAATGTTCTAGTCTAAACTACCGTTATGTTGATAGAATGTTCTAGTCTAAACTACCGTTATGTTTATAGAATGTTCTAGTCTAAACTACCGTTATGTTGATAGAATGTTCTAGTCTAAACTACCGTTATGTTGATAGAATGTTCTAGTCTAGACTACCGTTATGTTGATAGAATGTTCTAGTCTAGACTATCGTTACGTTGATAGAATGTTCTAGTCTAGGCTATCGTTATGTTGATAGAATGTTCTAGTCTAGGCTATCGTTATGTTGATAGAATGTTCTAGTCTAGGCTATCGTTATGTTGACAGAATGTTCTAGTCTCGACTACCGTTATGTTGATAGAATGTTCTAGTCTAGACTATCGTTACGTTGATAGAATGTTCTAGTCTAGGCTATCGTTATGTTGATAGAATGTTCTAGTCTAGGCTATCGTTACGTTGATAGAATGTTCTAGTCTAGACTATCGTTACGTAGATAGAATGTTCTAGTCTAGACTATCGTTACGTTGATAGAATGTTCTAGTCTAGGCTATCGTTATGTTGATAGAATGTTCTAGTCTAAACTACCGTTATGTTGATAGAATGATCTAACCTAAAATACCCTTGTATTGATAGAATGTTCTATTTTGAGATCAGACCTTCTCTGTGAAGACTTTATTATAGAGATGACACATTACCCTCAAGCCTGAGATTGTCGCGTTTAAGCATGATACATACTTTTTAGTTATGTCTCATATATAAGGGATTTATAGTCAAAAACTTTGTTTTTACGGGGTTGTTTAATTCAAGCCCTTATATTAACTTCACCGTTGTCTCTTGGGTTGGCAGGCGGTCGGTCGGGCGGAAAAAGAAAAGTAAAAAATGACACACTTCCCGTGATGCATAGTCGTGTTGTGTATATGATATGTGTAGTGTGTATAGAAAATCATTCCAGATAGAACAAGCGAAATCATAGAATGTCTTACATATAGTCAATCCATATGTTGTGAAAAAAATATTTTTTCTGCTAAGTGGATCAGCGCACATATGGAAAGGAGTTAAGAATGTGTAAGTTTATATTTATAGAAAATGTCACATTTTGCTCACAAATTTCGTCTCTAGATGAACTTGGCTAACGGGACATTTAACAGGAATTCATGAATGAAATTAAGTTTTAAAATTTTTTTGTTAACGCGTAAAAGTAGAAAATAAAATGAGCAAAAAAAATAAAAAATTTTTAAGAATTAGGCCCAGCTGCAGTGAGGAATGTAGAATCTCACATGAAAAAGCAGAAAATAATTTTTTAGTCACAAATTAAGTGACTCAGAACTTTTGTGTTAGTTGATAAAATTTTATTTCTCACATTTAATCCCATAATCGATCACAATAAATATCAATAAAAATTAGAGTTCTGAGCCCCCCTGTGTGACTTCTTAGCTTGCGACTAAAAAATTATTTTCTGCTTTTTCATTTGAGATTCTACATTCCTCACTGCAGCTGGGCCTTATTCTTTAAAAAAAAGTTTTTTTGTTCATTTTATTGTATTAAAATAATATTTTGAATGTTCCAGCCATTTCGTCCGCGTTTTTCAATCTCCAAACACGGGCGCCCCCCCCCCGCCCAAGCCTTAAGTTGCGGTGTTTATGGTCGCAAGTCCGTACGCCCTGACAAAGTGGGTGTCAAGCCGCTGCCTTTTTCTCGTTGCCCGTGGCCGTGCAGACCCGACTTTCTCCACAATACGTGCGGACGCGTGTGAAAGCAGCGAGGACGCGGCAAGGAGTTTTATGAAGAGTGTGTGCTCTTCGTTTCGAGTGTTATTTTATAATTAAGGTCGTTTAAAGTAATCCCCCGAGAATATTTACCTTAATGTTAACCCGCTTTCAGGCACCTGTCCCCCCACCCTCGCGTCTTTTTTGTTAATAAAAATTAATGATAGAATGTCACATGAATGGACGTCAAAAGTGACAATTTTAACTGACAACAGGCCGGGTGTTTTCTCTTTTTTTTCTCACTCCCTGGGAAGTAGAGCTGCTGAAATTAACGATTAATTTCTCGATTAATCGTTAAATTTTTTATCGATTAATTTTTTAAAACTATTAATCGACCCACCACTTACAAATGTACTGCAAGTCTAAAATTAAAATATTTCGGCCGTTCAATATAAACTAAGTTCCGGGAGATTACACGAACATTTTGGTTTTAAACTATTGACTTACGCGAATGTTCAAAATGTTGATAAAGGTTATTGTGTCCATTGAGAGAAATCATTTGCCTACCATGCAATGTTCCCTCTAAGTCTAAGCTTCGTTGGTCCGTGTGCAAAGTAAAAAAAAACTCGTGTGCAATATTGCGTAACGTAATTTTTTTTTCTCAATATTTTACAAAATTTTCTGCGCGGTGATTCTAAAGTCCTGCGTGGCGTCGGTAAAATGTCTCTGCAGCAGCGCTGCTTAAAGGGAACATTGTTACCATGGTTCTAACACTTCGCTTACATATCACCTGCAAACCTAACACCCACTACAGTATCAGAAACTTCAGCTGAGACAATCTACGGATATGTGAACGAATGTTCAGCTAGGCTGGTTATATTGTCAATAAGACCCTCTCATCACTTGAACCAAATACCTAATGTCAATGCACTTGCCTGTTTGCGTTGTTGGTTAAAAGATGCCATATAAAGAAGACATTCCAGTGTTATTTCGATTTTCGACAAGTGTTTTAACAAATGTTACTTATGACACCATAAATTTCTATTTTTGGCGTTAATCGAAATTAACGATTAATTAATCGTAAATTTTTCAAAAGTTAACGATTAAATTTAAATTAATCGTTAACAGCCCTACTGGGAAGGTAAACAAAATGAATTGCTGTCCTGCTCCAACTGTCCTGCCCAAACTGTCCTGCTCCAACTGTCCTGCTCCAACTGTCCTGCTCCAACTGTCCTGCTCCAACTGTCCTGCCCCAACTGTCTTGCTCCAACTGTCCTGCTCCAACTGTCCTGCTCAACTGTCCTGCTCCAACTGTCCTGTTCCAACTGTCCTGCCCCAACTGGCCTGCCCCAACTGTCTTGCTCCAACTGTCCTGCTCAACTGTCCTGCTCAACTGTCCTGCTCCAACTGTCCTGTTCCAACTGTCCTGCTCCAACTGTCCTGCTCAACTGTCCTGCTCCAACTGTCCTGTTCCAACTGTCCTGCTCAACTGTCCTGCTCCAACTGTCCTGTTCCAACTGTCCTGCTCCAACTGTCCTGCTCCAACTGTCCTGCCCCAACTGTCTTGCTCCAACTGTCCTGCTCCAACTGTCCTGCTCAACTGTCCTGCTCCAACTGTCCTGTTCCAACTGTCCTGCCCCAACTGTCCTGTTCCAACTGTCCTGCCCCAACTGTCCTGCCCCAACTGTCCTGCCCCAACTCTCCGATCTCAAGTGTTGAAATCTGCGTGGTCCAGGCCTCGAGGTATCTGCTCACAGCTTGCATTCAATCAACACCAGTGCTCTACTCTCAGGACCAACATTCAATCAACACCAGTGCTCTACTCTCAGGACCAAGTTGTTCGGGGCAGCTACGCTGACACAATTTGACGTTGCCACTGACACTGGATTTAACCTTAAACTCAGGCAGTGAGCCACTAAACGTGAAGGTTTAAATTACGCAATTTTAAAATGGCCTTTTAATAAAAGTCCTTGAAGACATCCAAGAAAACGTGGCATCTCTCGAGCATGTTGGCACACTTCCACTCCCAGGTACTGGTCACGTGACGGTGGTTGAAAGGAGGGAAAGTGTGTGTGGCGCGTTGGAGGAGGGTGCTGTTTTTTTGGGACAAAAATCTCATTCCCTTGCCATCCTCGATGAGACAAGACAAACATTGATCTATTTAGCTTGGATCTATCACCGGGAACTCACTTCTCTTTGACGTGGCCCTTGTCGACTTCTCGAGCAGGATCTATTCTCGTCCTCCCGTGGCCCTATTAGGGACCTCACACGGGAGAAAGCCGACTCGTATTGCGCTCGATGGAGATAAAAATGCGAAACTTTTAAACACTGAGATAAGTTTGGGATAGGATAGTTGAGGGAGGGGGCTGGGCGGTAACAAGTTATATATTATGTTTTGATGGTTGCCATGGAAACAACATAGACCCGCGGGCGAAACGAGAATCTGAGACATAGACACGACACGACGCACTATTTTCGACAACGTTTAGTTTCTATTTAGCGGAGCCTTGTATTCCTACGGCGCTGCTGAGAAAATAGTGCCAGCTACTGGGCACCCACATCCTGGATTACACCTTGTTGATCTGACCCGCGAGCTTCAAGGGCGCCCTGGAACACCTGTGACGAAACTGGACCTTGGTGATGCTACTGAGGCCAATTTGACAGAAACAATATCTACACAAGTAGCCCTCGCTCGAGTCTCGTCGTGTTTGTGCCACGAGTGCGAAATCCCAGAAATATTAGCCACGTTAAACAGGATCTAAGAGCGATTACAAAGAAAATATTGAACACAATTTTATGATACGGAGTTCTGGAGTCGGGTGGTCGTGTGAATAGCTCGATCATTTTAGTAGCAGCCAATTAAGTTTTGTGGGGCACCATAATATAGTGTGACAAGGCAGTCTTTTTAGTGTGACAAGCCACCATATAGTGCGAGTGGGTGCCAATACAGAGTGACATTACATAATTTTAACGCGAAAGACTACCAATAGAATGAGACAGGGCATAAATATATATTACGAGAGGGCACCAAAACAGTGCGGCGAGGCACACATGACGAGTCACTATTACCTTGCAAAGAGTTTTTTACATTTTAAAGAACATTCAATACCAGCCGATAAAGATGGTATGACACCGCCAAGATTCAAATACCCGTGGTATGACAAGATGGTATAAGCCAAGATTCAAATACCCGTGGTATGACAAGATGGTATAAGCCAAGATTCAATACCCGTGGTATGACAAGATGGTATAAGCCAAGATTCAAATACCCGTGGTATGACAAGATGGTATAAGCCAAGATTCAAATACCCGTGGTATGACAAGATGGTATAAGCCAAGATTCAAATACCCTTGGTATGACAAGATGGTATAAGCCAAGATTCAAATACCCGTGGTATGACAAGATGGTATTAGCCAAGATTCAAATACCCGTGGTATGACAAGATGGTATTAGCCAAGATTCAAATACCCGTGGTATGACAAGATGGTATAAGCCAAGATTCAAATACCCGTGGTATGACAAGATGGTATGACAAGATGGTATGACAAGATGGTATGACAAGATGGTATGACAAGATGGTATGACAAGATGGTATGACAAGATGGTATGACAAGATGGTATGACAAGACGGTATGACAAGACGGTGTGACAAGATGGTGTGACAAGATGGTATGACAAGATGGTATGACAAGATGGTATAAGCCAAGATCAGCCCCTGGAGTTCAAGCTCCTTCATGTCTTGTCTCACGCCTAAATTATGAGACTGATGACGTCACGCTCCCTTTCTTACCTCGCCATGACTGGACTCTAGGGCCTCACGTGACAGGCAAACATCGGGTACCCCGGATCAAAGGGAGCCCCCCTCGAGTGGCCCTCGGCCGGAGATTGTAACCCAAACGGGTTCAGTTGATTTACCTGTCGCCGTTAATCAGAGGCGCTCGGCGAGAGAAGGAAAATTGGGACCACGAGTTATGGCGGATTGATGGCCGAGGGATGAGGAGTTGGCGAGGGCCAAGGGAGGAGTGCGCCTTGATAAGTCGCCGGGGCAGAATGATAGAAGAATACTTACGAGGGCCGAATATAATTTATGTCTCTGCTTCTGAGACAACTGGAGATTAAATCTTTTTGAAAATTTTATGAAAACGTCTGGGGTGATTTCTTTGAAACAGATAAATTTCAGAAAACGGGACAAGCGAATGGGGCATTAAGTATATGAAATTACGTGGGCGTAAACACTCGTGTAAAATAGGGACGGTGTTTTACCAATTACTGTAATTTATGAGGTCTTTCGAGATTCTAATATTCCAAATTTATGTGATTAATTTTTTTTCAACGCTAAAAAGATTACTAAATTTAATAGTTTTGACCTTGGACAAAAATGAGATTTTTAGGCAGGCGTTTAAAACACTTAAGTGTTTAAAATATAAATACAAGGTGTTGTTTAAAAAAAATAATCTAGATTTGAAGGATTCGAAAGTCTGACCGAAACGTACTTGATTCGAAGAGTTCGTCGCACTTAAACGCGCTCCATTAGAAATGAGTGCAAATTCTTATAGTAATCGACTCTTTCGTTTCAATGGCTTCATTACTTACAATGAAATATAAATGTTTGTACCACACGATTCAACGGGAAGTTTGGCTCTTTAATTAATCAGTAATATAATCATTTGTCAAATGTGCCTGGTACTAATATAAATAAATAACTACATATTTGCGGACGTTCGTTTTATGGTTCTCTTATTGGCAAGACGAGGGCATCTGTCGTTGAAAGTTTAGCTTCTGTATGTAGGATGTAGGGTATCCAAGATTTTGTGCACATATTGGCTACCACAACAGTAATCCAATACGCCTATCACTGGATAATTTGGTTAGGATTAGTGTTAGGGAAAGGTCAACCACCAACCCATGTTAAAAAGGGCTGGGCCACCAACACATGGCTCATATCCTATAACTCATGCCCCATGGCTCATGTTCTATGGCTCATATTCCATGGCTCATGTCCTATGGTTCATGTGCCATGGCTCACATCCCATGGCTCATGTCATATGATTCATGTCCCATGGCTCATGTCCTATGGCTCATGTGTCATGGTTCACGTCCCTTCTCTTGTTATTTGTTCTTCGCCCCATGAAAACATCTCCATCCTTCTATCAAATTTACTCACGACAAATTTTTATTTCATCAATCTCTAGCGTTGACTCCAGTGTCAGTCAAACTGGAGGACGCCCTACGCCTCCCTCACACACACCACCCTCACACGACGCCTTACGCCTCCCTCACACACCACCCTCAAACACGACCCTCACATTGACGCCCTACTCCTCCCTCACACACCACCTTCACATGACGCCCTACGCCTCCCTCACACGACGCCCTACGCCTCCCTCACAATATACCATCACATGACGCCCTACACCTCCCTCACACGACGCCCTACGCCTCCCTCACACACCACCCTCACACGACACACCCCACACACCCGCACACACTCATACTGTAGAAGCCTGACATAAAATCATAGTTACGGGTGGAAAGTTCAAACTTATTTCTGGGTGTCATGGCAGCGATAACACCGGAAGTTGCTCTTACGGTAGCTCCTAGATACGAGCATGCGCCGTGGTCGGTTTATTGTCCGAAGGTCGTGATAAGACGACCGGTTATTAAAAGGCCTGGACTTTATCTCAAGTGACCAATGAGAAAACTACTTTGAAGATGGGATCCCAGCTGATATCGCCGAGTGCCAATAACTGAAAACACGGGCTTTCAACCCACGAGTCGCGGCACACTTGATGGTTTCACAGTAAGAGAATATATCCTGGCGTTTATCGGTTACAGTAGAGAAACTGAGACATTTATCAGTTACAGTAGAGAAACTGAGACATTTATCGGTTACAGTGGATAAACTGAGACATTTATCGGTTACAGTAGAGAAATTGAGACATTTATCAGTTACAGTTAGGAAACAGAGACATTTCTCTCTCTCCTTATTTTTCTCTTACTGACTGGTATAATAAGAATAAAATATCTTTCAGTGGTGCTCAAATTGATATGCCTGTATACCACATAACGATATTTTCATTCAATTTCTTTTTGATTTCTTTGTTTATCTCTACAAAATAACAACACAGCTGTGACAAGATGGCTAAACATGGCTAAACATGGCTAAACAACGTGATCAACTTTTGACAAATTCAAGAACAGGAACATTTCTGACCTACTTACAAATTATACATAAACGTATAGACTATAGATTTATGTGACGTGTTGTTATGTGTAAACGTATGAAATGATGTGACATTATATAGGCGCTATGCAAATTGTTATTTCCACATGAACTAATTCTTAAGAATTGTTCGTTACTTACTCACAACTGTTCAAGCGCGGCAACTCCAAGGAGACAAAAATGTCCCGTTTCTTCTTAGACAGGATATGACGTTGACAACGAGTTAATTCTATTAATATCTAGAGATCCAATGTTTATTTTTACCCTCAGGGACACACAATAGATCTTGGAGCAACATTTATCATTGTTGAAACACAATTCTATTCTCTAGCAGAGCCACTTACGTAACCCAATTCCTCTCTGTCGTTGTCTGCTGTGTGTATTGTGGGGGTGGGGGTGTGGGGTGGGGGTAGGCATTGATAGATGAGCTATACAGTTACAATAATAGTTGAATAAGCGTATCGAATGCCTGTATTGGACGATGTGACCATCTGTATTGGACGAGGTGACCATCTGTATTGGACGAGGTAACCATCTGTATTGGACCATCTGTATTTGGACCATCTGTATTGGACCATCTGTATTGGACCATCTGTATTGGACCATCTGTACTTGAAACACTAGAGGATAGAAGAACCAAGAGCAAAGTAGTAATCATACATAAAGCAATTAATTCTAATTTAGAAATACAACACAAAGATAACTTAATACAACCCTCAGATAGACATAAGGATAAAAACACCTTTCTTATTCCGTATGCAAGAACAAACACATACAAGTTTTCCTTTTTCCCGTCCGGAATTCGGGAGTGGAATGGGTTGCCTGAAGAATCCAGGAAAACCAACACTTTATCAACATTTAAATCTCTAATAGAAATGCAGGACTAAACACAAACCATAGATAAGCGTAGGACGCAATAATCTTCTGTATAGAAGGAGCGTCTGTAAACAGATAAGATAAGATAAGATCTGTATTGGACCATCTGTATTGGACCATCTGTATTGAAACATCTGTATTGGACCATCTGTATTGGACCATCTGTATTGGATCATCTGTATTGGACGAAGTGACCATCTGTATTGGACCATCTGTATTGGACCATCTGTATTGGATCATCTGTATTGGACCATCTGTATTGGACCATCTGTATTGGACGAAGTGAACATCTGTATTGGACGAGGTGACCATCTGTATTGGACCAGGTTACCATCTGTATTGGACGAGGTGACCATCTGTATTGGACGAGGTGACCATCTGTATTGGACGAGGTGACCATCTGTATTGGACGATGTGACCATCTGTATTGGACCAGGTGACCATCTGTATTGGACGCGGTGACCATTTTGTTTTTCCGCCAACCCGACCAAGACAGAGAGCGATCACGACGACAGAGACGATGGTGAAGTTAATATAAGGGATTTAAACAATGCCCCTCCACAACTCAACACACTGCCTCCCCCCACCAACCACTGCCCCCCAACTGACTACTGCCCCACAACCGACTACTGCCCCCCAACCGACCACTGTCCCTTCCCCCCTAGTCAGCGAACAAAGTTGTTGTAACATCATGTTTAATGATTTCTGCCAACAACGTTGTTGTAACATCATGTTGACGTCTGAATGATATCAGCCACCATAATTCCATAACATGATTGATGAATTTTCCCGCGTATTCCCTCTGTTACTTTCTCCTTCATATCTTTCTACTTCAAATAAACTAGCAGTTTCAATCTACACTATTGAATCAATCAATCGTGTTTAAACAAGCACTCGCCAAAGTTTCGAACTTGATGCATTTGATCTCTAGTGATCTGGGGGAGCATTCCAAGAGAGGCAGGGGCAGCATGCCAAGAGAGGCAAGGGCAGCCAGTGTGGACGTAAAAGGGAGGGGGTAGCAGGGGGGGGATAAATCCCCCCTTTGAAGCCAAGTCATAGAAATGTCAAAGTCACGGCCTGGAAGAAATCCATTTAACCACGAGTCGAGATCACAAAGCTGGCGTCCTCCCAACACACACGAGCCAATTGGACCAACCGTTTCGTTGATTCTGTTGCCGTGTCCAAGGCCTCCACTGGAAAATTGTACAATTCTGTCAGGCTAATTGTATCAGCTCAGCTTATAACATGTTTCATCCCCACCTCACCACACCCACAAAGAGAGGATTGGGGGGGGGATGTTGCGTCATTTTGAGATTAAACTCGGTGGCCATGACGTTTGTCTCCATAGCAACCACTACAACGGAAGGTAACTTGGTGCTGGAGACCTAGAAGTTTTGACACCGTCTCAATGGACCGGGCACGCCTCGGGTGTTTGGCGAGGGTCCCGACGCGGGGCTACTCGTGTTTGACCACATTGTGAGGCGATGATTGGGTTGTCAGCACCGAGAGAGAAGGGACAATGACAAAGTTGGCATCAGGTAGTGGTCAAGTTGCTCACGGGCCGGGCAATTAAGGATGCCAGATTTGAAAGGTGAGATGGGAAAAAAAAGGGGGGGGAGGAGGGTGGTAAAGAGGAGAGGTTAAAAGGGAGTTGACATGTGACACAATCAGATTTACTTCAGACACCAAGTAAAATTGATCTGAAGTAAAATTGACCTGTAGTAAAATTGATCTGAAGTAAAAATTGATGTCTCTCAACAACATTTGTTTTAGAAACAAAAGTTGGACAGTATTTAATTAATGAAACAATTCTTTCCATTTGGTCTCAGAGTTTACATGCATTGGCAGATCTGAAAGATCCTGGTGGGGGGGGGACATCATTGGCAGATCTGAAAGATCCTGGTGGGGGGGGACATCATTGGCAGATCTGAAAGATCCTGGTGGGGGGAATCATTGGCAGATCTGAAAGATCCTGGTGGGGGGGGGACATCATTGGCAGATCTGAAAGATCCTGGTGGGGGGAACATCATTGGCAGATCTGAAAGATCCTGGTGGGGGGGACATCATTGGCAGATCTGAAAGATCCTGGTGAGGGGGGGGCATCATTAGCAGATCTGAAAGCTCCTGGTGGGGGGGACATCATTGGCAGATCTGAAAGCTCCTGGTGGTTGGGGGGGGGGCATCATTGGCAGATCTGAAAGCTCCTGGTTTGGGGGGGGGCATCATTGGCAGATCTGAAAGATCCTGGTGGGGGGACATCATTGGCAGATCTGAAAGATCCTGGTGGGGGGGACATCATTTGCAGATGTGAAAGATCCTGGTGGGGGGGACATCATTGGCAGATCTGAAAGCTCCTGGTGGGGGGAGGGACATCATTGGCAGATCTGAAAGATCCTGGTAGGGGGGGACATCATTGGCAGATCTGAAAGCTCCTGGTGGTTGGGGGGGGACATCATTGGCAGATCTGAAAGCTCCTGGTTTGGGGGGGGGACATCATTGGCAGATCTGAAAGCTCCTGGTAGGGGGGACATCATTGGCAGATCTGAAAGCTCCTGGTGGGGGGCATCATTGGCAGATTTGAAAGCTCCTGGTAGGGGGGGGACATCATTGGCAGATCTGAAAGCTCCTGGTGGGGGGGGCATCATTGGCAGATCTGAAAGCTCCTGGTGGGGGGACATCATTGGCAGATCTGAAAGCTCCTGGTTGGGGGGGGCATCATTGGCAGATCTGAAAGATCCTGGTGGGGGGGGACATCATTGGCAGATCTGAAAGATCCTGGTGGGGGGGACATCATTGGCAGATCTGAAAGATCCTGGTGGGGGGACATCATTGGCAGATCTGAAAGATCCTGGTGGGGGGACATCATTGGCAGATCTGAAAGATCCTGGTAGGGGGGACATCATTGGCAGATCTGAAAGCTCCTGGTGGGGGGGGGGCATCATTGGCAGATCTGAAAGCTCCTGGTGGTTGGGGGGGGACATCATTGGCAGATCTGAAAGCAGCTCCTGGTTTGGGGGGGGGGACATCATGGCAGATCTCAAAGCTCCTGGTGGGGGGGCATCATTGGCAGATCTGAAAGATCCTGGTGGGGGGGACATCATTGGCAGATCTGAAAGCTCCTGATGGGGGGGGGCATCATTGGCAGATCTGAAAGCTCCTGGTTGGGGGACATCATTGGCAGATCTGAAAGATCCTGGTAGGGGGGACATCATTGGCAGATCTGAAAGCTCCTGGTGGGGGGCATCATTGGCAGATCTGAAAGCTCCTGGTAGGGGGGGACATCATTGGCAGATCTGAAAGCTCCTGGTTTGGGGGGGGGGACATCATGGCAGATCTCAAAGCTCCTGGTGGGGGGGGGCATCATTGGCAGATCTGAAAGATCCTGGTGGGGGGGGACATCATTGGCAGATCTGAAAGCTCCTGATGGGGGGACATCATTGGCAGATCTGAAAGCTCCTGGTGGGGGGGGGACATCATTGGCAGATCTGAAAGCTCCTGGTGGGGGGGGGACATCATTGGCAGATCTGAAAGCTCCTGATGGGGGGAGGGGACATTATTCTCAGCGCGGAAAACAGTCAACAACGTATTTAATATTGTGTAATACCCATAATTCATTGCCAGATGACAATGGCGACTTGCTTGATGGCAGGATGCCAGATGACAATGGCGACTTGCTTGATGGCAGTATGCCAGATGACAATGGCGACTTGCTTGATGGCAGGATGCCAGATGACAATGGCGACTTGCTTGATGGCAGTATGCGTTAGATGTTAGATTTTTTGTACAGCCGCGCGATCTTTAGGAAGTCCATTAACTCGTCCTGTCTCGACGCTAACGGCTGGCTGTCAGTACTGCTGGACCATCCTTATCCGAGCTGGTGGTCGAGGGACAATTTATGGACTCTTCCTTATGGTGATGCGGGTATAGTTACGTGCTAATAAAAATGGCAACGTTGAGATACAATCCACCGCCCCCTTCCTGGCTTCTTCTCAGATTGACCCAAAATAACCTGACTGCTGTGTCGCAACCGTCGGTCAATCAGATGATGACCTGAACACGTGGTTATATTCCTTGCTGTTGATTGGCCAAAAAGCTGTCCAATCGCAATGATAGCACAGCAGTAAACAGCTTTGCAATGACATTGTGATTGGATTACCGAAGAACCCTAACCCTAACCCCCCCCCCACACCAAAAAAACACAACAAAACCCGATAGTTAATAGTTCCTGTCGTTTGCGCTGAAAATTTCCGTAAACAAACTCTGCATAATACCCAAATCTCCTGCCTTGTAATTCCACCGATTTTAATACAGTCATTTTGCAAGGAACGAGGAAATGTCAAGGGATGAAACCAAACAGATGCCGGGCGAGGGCTGAGCGAGAGAAACGAAGTAAGCAACTTAGGGATGACATTTTTCTGGGGCTAACTCACTTCGGGCTGTTATTATTTAACTATACTAATGGTGGGTCGAGGGTTCTCATCTTGTAACTAGACTAATGGTGGGTCGAGGGTTCTCATCTTGTAACTATACTAATGGTGGGTCGAGGGTTCTCATCTTGTAACTACACTAATGGTGGGTCGAGGGTTCTCATCTTGTAACTATACTAATGGTGGGTCGAGGGTTCTCATCCTGTAACTATACTAATGGTGGGTCGATGGGTTCTCATCTTGTAACTATACTAATGGTGGGTCGAGGGTTCTCATCTGTAACTATACTAATGGTGGGTCGAGGGTTCTCATCTTGTAACTATACTAATGGTGGGTCGAGGGTTCTCATCTTGATGACATGAGAACACTTCACGAGTCAAAAAGACGCCTATAAAACATAAAAAATAAGGAGACAGATTCTTAAACGTGATTTTTGATAGAGTCTACTTCTAACATTTCAGATTTCAAGTTTGGAAATAACTCTTATAATGTCCAACAATAGTTTGGTTGAAAAACTCTATGGCACCGTCCATCCTCATGGGATGATGGCGTTTCCTCCTGCTCCTCCGCCCCCCTTCCCCTTTCTCCTGGCCCTTTTCTCCTCGCTCCTGGCTGTAAGGGAAGCTTCCGCGACTTGAATGCCCTCGCGCACTTTTGCCCGCCAGGAGGTGCGCTCCACAGCAATGGTCTCCCACATTTTATGGTCAATCTGCGCCAGAGTCATGTCTTTCTTGCAGACATCTTTGAAGCGCAAGCAGGGGCGTCCTCTCTTCCGCATACCAGTTGCCAGCTCGCCGTAAAGCAAGGCTCTTGGAATGCGCTCCGGGCTCATCCTGCGGACATGTCCCAACCACCGCAGGCGCCTCTCACTCAGGATTGAGTGCATGCTCAGCATATGACTCCTTCTGAGTACCTCGACATTCGTGATCTTGTCCTGCCACTTGATGTGCAGAATCCTGCGCAAGCATCGTAAGTGGAAGCTGTTGAGTTGCTTTGTTTGTTTGGCATAGGTCGTCCAGCACTCGCTGCCACAGAGGAGTGTGCTGAGCACGCAGGACTGGTACACAGTGATTTTCGTCCTATCTGTGAGCTGTGCATTGTTCCACACTCTTTGATTCAGCCTAGCCATTAATGATGCAGCCTTGCCGATTCTGGTTTCAACCTCCTTTTCCAGGGAGAGTGTGCTTGTGATGTCACTGCCAAGGAAGGTAAAATCCTCGACGACATCCAATGTGTTTCCCTCAATGGAGATTGCTGGGAAGCAGTCTGTTCCTTGTCTCACAATGTTGGTCTTTTTTAGGCTTATCGTTAGACCAACATCCTTGCATGCCTCTGAGAACGTATTGACCAAAAGTTGGAGATAGCAGAATACAGGGATAGCAGAATACAGGGATAGCAGGATACGGGGATAGCAGAATACGGGGATAGCAGAATACAGGGATAGAAGAATACATGGATAGCAGAATACAGGGATAGCAGAATACGGGGATAGCAGGATACGGGGATAGCAGAATACAGGGATAGAAGAACACAGGGATAGCAGGATACGGGGATAGCAGAATACAAGGATAGCAGGATACGGGGATAGAAGAATACATGGATAGCAGAATACAGGGATAGCAGAATACGGGGATAGCAGGATACGGGGATAGCAGAATACAGGGATAGAAGAATACAGGGATAGCAGGATACGGGGATAGCAGAATACAGGGACAGCGGAATACAGGGATAGCAGAATACATGGATAGCAGGATACGGGGATAGCAGAATACAAGGATAGCAGGATACGGGGATAGAAGAATACATGGATAGCAGGATACGGAGTTCTTAAACAACCGATTTGGGCAGGATTATACGTAAGTTACTTTAAGTAGGATTAAATCAGTGATTCTAATCCCACCTTAATCACATTGTCAACATGTAAAGCTCTGATCTAATGCAAGTGTAGACAAAAAACCACGGATAGGCCGCAAGAAAAATCTGTATAGAAGGAGCGCGTGTAAGAAATAAGATAAGATTAATAGTTGCAACACCTATCCAAAGTTACCATGACGTCATGTGATGTTCCAGTAGCCCAATGAAAATCATGCTCCCGTACATCAACTGACTAATAAGTATCGTTTCCTATCTCTTTCACACCTTGGTGACTAATAATGACTCTCATCCAATAAACCCAAACCCCGGCGGAGATGGTCATGGGATTTGCTTTCTTTTCTTTTTGCCCTCGCTATTGCCTCGCCTTTGATCGCCGCTGTTTTATGGAGCACAACTAAAACTCGGCTGTAATGAGCTCGTTTGAGATGTACAAAGACCCTTGTCGAGCTCGTTGAACGAGCGCTTCATCCGTTCGAGGCCGCCACTGCGAGGGTCGCCCCGCGCAAAAATATGTTATTAATCGGCCCGTGAGTTTATTCCACCGTTTGGTGGTCCTTGGCCCGTGAATTTGTTCCACCGTTTGGTGGTCCTTGTCCCGTGAGTTTGTTCCACCGTTTGGTGGTCCTTGGCCCGTGAGTTTGTTCCACCGTTTGGTGGTCCTTGGCCCCGTGAATTTGTTCCACCGTTTCGTGGTCCTTGGCCCGTGAGTTTATTCCACATTTTGGAGTCTTTCTTGGCCCGTGATGTGAGTGGACTTTCTACCACACTTTGGTGGTCCTTGGCCCGTGAGTTTGTTCCACAGTTTGGTGGTCCTTGGCCGGCCAAGTGCTAACTTTACTTCTAACGAAGGTTCTCAAACAGAGCTGCTATGTGAAGAGGATGTGCCTCTAGAGCATGTATTCATTTAGGTATCTAAGTCAGTATATAACTCATATCAGAGCTAGGACATATTTAACAATAAACAAATATCAAGGGTATGTCGTATTATTAGAGCAAAATCAATATCGTCAAATGTGCGGGTTTTCAATTAAGATTTCATTATTTTGTAATTCTGCTGAGGAAGGCATCAAGCCGGTACAATCTTTACCAATCCTCACTGTCCAGTCATTTTTTATCGATATTTGTGCAAAATTTTACATTCCACAAGAAAGATGTTATAATATTAATATCAAAATTTGCTAAGCGGTTATTCTAAACTGTCTGCGCGGCATTGGTGAGCTATCTCAATGGCCGCGCAGCTTGAAGAGAATATTGACCTACTGACCAATCTCGTATTGACCAGGACGAACAAAAGTTATAGGCCACAACTCGTGAGAATATTTTGTTGGTGATTCAATGTTGTTAAAATACCGTGTCCAGGACTCCCTTGTTCAGGTAATGATGCACCCCGCCACTTCCACTGTCTTACAACCAAACCAGGGATGAAACCTTTTTGGTTTTCTGACCTAATCGATGTTCTGACATTCTTCATTAGAGGTGAGTGGGCGAATGAACGATGGGGAGGGAGGAGAGAATGTACAATGTATATGAAATTAAGAACATATTATTGGGAGGGAGGAGAGAATGTACAATGTATATGGAATAAGAACATATTATTGGGAGGGAGGAGAGAATGTACAATGTATATGGAAATAAGAACATATTATTGGGAGGGAGGAGAGAATGTACAATGTATATGGAATAAGAACATATTATTGGGAGGGAGGAGAGAATGTACAATGTATATGGAATAAGAACATATTATTGGGAGGGAGGAGAGAATGTACAATGTATATGGAATAAGAACATATTATTGGGAGGGAGGAGAGAATGTACAATGTATATGAATAAGAACATATTATTGGGAGGGAGGAGAGAATGTACAATGTATATGGAAATAAGAACATATTATTGGGAGGGAGGAGAGAATGTACAATGTATATGAAATAAGAACATATTATGGGGAGGGGGAGAGAATGTACAATGTATATGAAATAAGAACATATTATTGGGGAGGGAGGAGAGAATGTACAATGTATATGGAATAAGAACATATTATTGGGAGGGAGGAGAGAATGTACAATGTATATGAAATAAGAACATATTATTGGGAGGGAGGAGAGAATGTACAATGTATATGGAAATAAGAACATATTATTGGGAGGGAGGAGAGAATGTACAATGTATATGAAATAAGAACATATTATGGGGAGGGGGAGAGAATGTACAATGTATATGAAATAAGAACATATTATTGGGAGGGAGGAGAGAATGTACAATGTATATGAAATAAGAACATATTATGGGGAGGGAGGAGAGAATGTACAATGTATATGAAATAAGAACATATTATTGGGGAGGGAGGAGAGAATGTACAATGTATATGGAAATAAGAACATATTATGGGGAGGGGAGGGAGAGAATGTACAATGTATATGAAATAAGAACATATTATTGGGGAGGGAGGGAGAGAATGTACAATGTATATGGAATAAGAACATATTATGGGGAGGGAGGAGAGAATGTACAATGTATATGAAATAAGAACATATTATTGGGAGGGAGGAGAGAATGTACAATGTATATGAAATAAGAACATATTATTGGGGAGGGAGGAGAGAATGTACAATGTATATGAAATAAGAACATATTATGGGGAGGGAGGAGAGAATGTACAATGTATATGAAATAAGAACATATTATTGGGAGGGAGGAGAGAATGTACAATGTATATGAAATAAGAACATATTATGGGGAGGGGGGAGAGAATGTACAATGTATATGAAATAAGAACATATTATTGGGAGGGAGGAGAGAATGTACAATGTATATGAAATAAGAACATATTATTGGGAGGGAGGAGAGAATGTACAATGTATATGAAATAAGAACATATTATGGGGAGGGGGGAGAGAATGTACAATGTATATGAAATAAGAACATATTATTGGGAGGGAGGAGAGAATGTACAATGTATATGAAATAAGAACATATTATTGGGAGGGAGGAGAGAATGTACAATGTATATGAAATAAGAACATATTATGGGGAGGGGGAGAGAATATACAATGTATATGAAATAAGAACATATTATGGGGAGGGGGGAGAGAATATACAATGTATATGAAATAAGAACATATTATTGGGAGGGAGGAGAGAATGTACAATGTATATGAAATAAGAACATATTATGGGGAGGGGGGAGAGAATGTACAATGTATATGAAATAAGAACATATTATTGGGAGGGAGGAGAGAATGTACAATGTATATGAAATAAGAACATATTATGGGGAGGGAGGAGAGAATGTACAATGTATATGAAATAAGAACATATTATGGGGAGGGGGAGAGAATTATGAAACAAGAACATACTATGGGGAGGGGAGAGAATGTACAATGTATATGAAATAAGAACATATTATGGGGAGGGGGAGAGAATTATGAAATAAGAACATACTATGGGGAGGGGAGAGAATTATGAAATAAAAACATATTTTTAAACCCTCGCTCATTACATCGCTTGTTATTTCTTCCTCCACTTTCAACGATTACTCAACCATCCCCCCTCCTCCACGAGTCTCTCTAGCTCCGTGGTGTCTGACTCACAGGCCGAGAAAAGGCCCTCGTTACAGCCTCCATTGACAACTTGCGGCCCGCTCTATACTGCTCCCTCCCTTTTTTTTCACAACGGGTTTCGCCTCAATTAACCTGGTATTGACCAAGTGGCCATGAAAGGCGGTGCGGGGCGGTGTGTGTGTTAGTACGGTGTTAGTTGTTTTGATGACATAACCTGACCAAACACTCACTACCTAACATCCACATAAAATCAAAGTTTTATGGCACAGAAAGATGTGAACATTTATGTCGACTTCAGAAGAAGCAGAGAATGTTTCTTATCTTTATAATTAAGTTGTAGACGAATGCAACACCTAAATCTCCCGGGAAAAACTGACAAAAATGGGAACAAATTGAAAATAAATGACTTCATTAGATGATGTTTTACCAAGTCTTTCTGTATTTCCCTCTCTCTTGTTTGCCGTTCATTTAAACAATCTTTCTTTCTTTGATTATTTCTTTCTTTCGTTCTTTGATTCTTTCTTTCTTTTTCTTTCTTTCTTTCTTTCTTTCTTCTTTCTTTCTTTCTTTCTTTCTTTCTTTCTTTCTTTCTTTCTTTCTCTTTCTTTCTTTCTACCTTTCTTTCTTTCTTTCTTTCTTTCTTTCTTTCTTTCTTTCTTTCTTTCCTTCTTTCTTTCTTTCTTTCTTCTTCTTTCTTTCTTTCTTTCTTTCTTTCTTTCTTTCTTTCTTTCTTTCTTTCTTTCTTTCTTTCTTCTCTTTTCCTCTTCTTCTTTCTTCTCTTTCTATCTCTTTCTTTCTTTCTTTTCTTTCTTTCATTCTTCCTTTCGTTTTCTTTCTTTCTTTCTTTCTTCGTTCTTCTTTTCTTTCTTTCTTCTTCCTTCGTTTCTTTCTACCTTCTTTCTTCTTTCTACTCTTATCTTTCTTTCTAGTTTCTTTCTTCCTTTCTTCTTCTTTCTTTCTTTCTTTCTTTCTATTCTTCTTCTTGCTATTCTTTCTTTCTCTATTCCTTCTTTCTTTCTTTATCTTTCTTCTCTTTCTTCTTTCTTCTCTTTCTTTCCCTTTCTTTCTTTCTTATCTTTCTTTCTTTCTTTTTACTTCCTTCTTTCTTGCTTCTTTCTTTCTTTCTTTCTTCTTTCTTTCTTTCTTTCTTCTTTCTTTCTTTCTTTCTTTCTCCTATTCTTTCTTTCTTACTGCTCTTTCTCTTCTTCTCTTCTTTCTTCTCTTTCTTTCTTTCTTTCTTCTTTTCTTCTTCTCTCTTTTCTCTCCTATCTTCTTCTTCTCTTCTCTTTCTTCTCTTCTTCTTCTTTCTTTTCTCCTCTTTCTTCTCTTCTTCTCTTTCCTTTTTCTCTCTTCTTTCTTTCCCTTCTCTTCTTTCTTCTTTCTTCTTTTTCTCTTTCTTCCTTCTTCTTTCTCTTCTTCTTTCTCCTTTCTTCTTCTTCCTCTCTTTCTTCTTTTCTTCGTCTTTCTCTTTTCTTCTTCTTTCTTCTTCTTCTTCTTCTCTTCTTTTCTTCCTTCTTTTCTTCTTCCTTCTTCTTCTCTTCCTCTTCTTTTCTTCTTCCTTCTTCGCTTCTTCTTCCTTTCCTTCTTCTTCTCTTCTCTTCTTCTTCTTTCTCTTCTTCCTCTTCTCTTCTTCTTCTTCTCCTTCTTTCTCTTTCCTTCTTCCTTTTCTCTTCTCTTTCTCTTTTTCTTCTCTTCTTTCTCTTTCTTCTCTTCCTTTCCTTTCTCTTCTTTTCCCTATTTTTCTTCCCTTCTTTCTTCTCTCTCCCCTTTTCTTCCTTTCTTTCTCTCTTTTCTTCTTCTTTCTTTCTCTCTTCTTCTTCCTTCTCTTCTTCTTCTCTCCTTTTCTTCTTCTTCTTTCTCCTTCTTCTTTTCTATTCTTCTTCTCTTTCCTTCTTTCTTTCTTCTTCTCTTTTTCTTCTTCTTCTCTTCCTTTCTCTCTTTCCTTCCTTTCTTCTTCTCCTCCTTTTCTTCTCTTCTCTTTTCTTCTTCTTCTTCTTCCTTTTCTTTCTTTTTTCTCCTCTCTCTTCTTCTTTTCTCTCTTCCTTTCCTTCTTCTTCTTTCTTCCTTCTTCTCTTCTCTCCTTCTCCTTTCTTCCTATCTTCTTTCTCTTTCTTTTTCTTTCCTTCTTCTTCTTTTTCCTTTTCCTTCTTCTTCTTCTTTCTTCTTCCTCTCTTTTCTTCTTTCTTTCTTCTTCTTCTTTCTTTCCTTCCTTCTTTCTTCTTCTTCCCTTCTTTCCTACTCTTCTTCTTCTTCTTCTTCTTTTTCCTTTCTCCTTCTATTCTTCCTTTCTTTCTTCTTTCCTTCTTTCTTTCTTCTCTCTTTTCTCTCTTCTTTCCTTTCTTTTCTTTCTCTCTTTCTCTTCTCTTCTCTTCCTTTTCTTCTTCTTCCTCTCTTCTTTTCCTTCTTTCCTTCCTCTTCTTCTCTTCTTCTTCTTCTTTTCTTTCCTTTCTCCTTCTCCTTCTTCTTCTTCTCCTATTCTTCTTCTTTCTTCCTTCTTCTTCCCTTTCTTTCTTTCTTTCTTTCTTTCTTTCTTTTCTTCCTTTCTTTCTTTCCTTTCTTTTTTCCTTTTTCTTTCTTCTTTCTTCTTTCTTTCTTTCTTCCTTTTTCTTCTTTTTCTTCTTTTCTTCTTTTCTTTCTCTTCTTCTTTCTTTTCTTCTTCTTCTTTCTTCCTTTTCCTTTTCTTCTTCTTCTTCTTTTCTTTTTTTTCTTCTTCCTTTCTTTTTTCCTTTTTCTTCTTTCTCTTTTCTTTCTTCTTTCTTTCTTCTTTTTCTTTTCTTTCTCTTCTTTCTTTTCTTCTTTTCTTTCCCTCCTTCTTTTCTTCCTTTTTCTTCTCTTCTTCTCTTTTTTTTTCTTTCTTTCTTCTTTCTTTTCTTTTTCCTTCTTTCTTCTTCTTCTCTTTCTTTCTCTTTCCTTCTTCCTTCTTCTTTCCTTCTTTTCTTTTCTTTTCTTTCTTCTTCTTTTTCTTTCTTTTTTTCCTTCTTTTCTTCTCTTTCTTCTTCTTTTTCTTTTTCTTTCTTTTTCTTTCTCTTCTTTCCTTTTCTTTTCTTCTTTCTTTTTCTTTTCTTTCTTCTTCTTTCTTTCTTTTTCTTTTCCTTCTTCTTTCTTCTTTTTCTTCTTTTTCCTTTCTTTTCTTCTTTCTTTTTTTTCCTTTCTTCTTTTCTTCTTTTCTTTCTTTCTTCTTTTCTTCTTTCTCTTCTTTTCCTTTCTTATCCTTCTTTTCTTTTCTTCTCTCCTCTTTCTTTCTTTTTTTCTTTCTTTTTCTTCTTTTTTTCTTTTCTTTCTTCTTTCTTCTTTTTTCTTTCTTTCTTTTCTCTTTTCCCTTTCTTTTCTTCCTTCTTCTTTCTTCTCTTTTTCTTTTTCTTTTTCTTTTCCTTTTTCTTTCTTTTTTTCTCTTTCTTTCTTTCTTCTTTTCTTTCTTTCTTCTTTCTCTTTTTTTTCCTTTTCTTTTCTTCTTCTTCTCTTCTCCCTTTTCTTTTTCTTTCCTTCTCTTTTTTTCTTCTTCTTTCTTTTCTTTCCTTTTCTTTCCTTCTTCTTCCTTTCTTTCTTTTTTTTCTTCTTCTTCTTCTTTTTCTTTCCTTTTCTTCTTTCTTTCTCTTTCTTCTTCTTCTTTTTTCTTTCCTTTTCTTTTTTTTTCTTTTCTTCTTCTTCTTCTTTTTTTTTCTTCTTCTTCCTTTCTTTTTCCTTCTTTCTTCTTTTTTTTCTTTTTCTTTCTTCTTTTTCTTTTTTTTCTTCTTCTTCTTCTTCTTTTTCCTTTTCTTCTTCTTTCTTTTCTTTTTTTCTTTTCTTTTTCCTCTTTCTTTTTCTTTCTTTTTTTCTTCTTTCTTCTTTTTCTTTCTTCTTTTTTCCTTTCCTTCTTCTTTCTCTTCCTTTCCTTTCTCTTCTTCTTCTTCTTTCTTCTTTCTTTTTTCTTTTCTTCTTTCTTCTTTCTTTCTCTTTCTTCTTTCTTCTTTTCTTTCTTTCTTCTTTCTTTCTTCTTTCTTCCTTTTTTCTTCTTCTCTTTTTTCTCTTCTTTTCTTCTTTTTTCTTCTTTCTTCTCTTTCTTTTCTTTTCTCTTCTCTTTCTTTCTTCTTCTTTCTTTTCTTCTCTTCTTCTTTTCCTTCTTTCTTCTTCTTTTCTTTCTTTCCTTTCTTTTTTTCCTTTCTCTTTCTTCTTTCTTCTTTCTTTTCCTTCTTCCTTTTCTTTCTTTTCTTCTTCTTCCTCTTTCTTTCTCTTCTTCTCTCTTCTTCCTTTCTTTTCTTCTCTTCTTTTTCCTTTCTTCTCCTCTTCCTTCTTCTCTTCTTCTTTCTTCTTCTTTCTTTTCTCTTTTTCTTTCTTCTTCTTTCCTTTTTTCTTTTTTCTTCTTCTTCTTCTTTTCCTTTTTCTTCTTCTTTCTTTCTTTCTTTCTTTCCTTTCTTTCTTTTTTTCCTTCTTTTTCTTTCCTTCTTTTCCTTCTTTTTCTCTTCTTCTTCTTTTCTTCTTTCTTTCTTCTTCTCTTTCTTTCCCTTTCTTCTTCTCTTTTCCTTCTTTCCTTCTTTCTTTTTCTCTTCTCTTTTCCTTTTCTTCTTTTCCTTTCTCTTCTTCTTTCTCTTTTTCTTCTTTCTTCTCTCCTTTCTTCTTCTTCTTCTTTCTTTCTTCTTCTTTCTTCTTCTTTCTTCTTTCTTTTCTTCTTTTTTCTTCTTTCTTTCTTCTTCTTTCCTTCTTTCCTTTCCTTTTTCTTCTTTTCTTCTCTTTTCCTTCTTTCCTTTTTTTTCTCTTCTTTCTTTTCTTTCCTTTTCTTTCCTTTCTTTCTTTCTTTCTCTTCTTTCCTTCTTTTCCTTCTTCTTCTTTCTTTTTCTTTTCTTTCTTTTCTTCTTTTCTTCATTTCTTCGTCTTCAGTCTTCTTTCTTCTTCATTTCGTCTTCTTCTTCTTCTGCTTCGTTATTTTCTTCTTCTTCTTCGTCTTCTTATTCTTCTTCATCTTAGTTTCTTCTTCTTTGTTTCTTATTCTTCTTCTTCTTCTTCTTTTCTTATTTTTTGTTCTATTTTTCTTCTTCGTCTTCGTCTTCGTCTTCTTCTTCTCTCTTTTCGTTTCTTTTTCTTCTTCTTCTTCTTTTCTTCTCTCATCTTCTTCTTCTTTTCTTCTTCTTCGTCTTCTTTTACTTTCTTCTTCTTCTTCTTTTGTATTCTTCTGTCTTCTTTGTCTTCTTTTTTCTTTTCATTCTTGTCCTTTCTTTTTCTTCTTCTTCTTCTTATGTACTTCTGTCTTCTTTCTTCGTCTTCTTCTTCTTCTATTTTCTTCTTCTTCTTCTTTTCATCTCTATCTTTTTTGCTTCTTCTTCTTCTTCTTCGTTTCGTTTTTCTTCTTTGTTTTTTCTTCTTCTCTTCTTCTTCTTTTTCTTTCTTTTTTCTTTTTTTCTTTTTCTTTTTTCTTCTTCTTCTTTTTCTTTTTTCTTTTTTTCTTTATCTTTTCTCTTTTTTTTCTTTTCTTTTTTTGTATCTTTCTCTTTTCTTTTCTCTTTTCTCTCTCTCTCTCTTTTCTTCTCTTTTTTCTCTTCTTTTCTTTTGTTTTTTCTTTTCTTTTTCTTTTCTTTCTTTCTCTTCTCTTTTTTTCTTTTCTTTTTTCTTTTTCTTTTTCTTTTTCTTTCTTTTTTTTTCTCTTCTTTTTCTTTTTTTCTTTTTTTCTTTCTTTTTCTCTTCTTTTTTCTTTTTTTTTCTTCTTTTTTTTTCTTCTTTTTTTCTTTTTTTCTTCTTTTTTCTTTTTTCTTTTCTCTCTATTTTCTCTTATTTTTCTCTCTTTTATTTTTCTTTTTTTCTCTTTTCTTTTCTTTTTTTTTCATTTTTTTCTCTTTTTTTCTTTTTTCTTTTCTCTTCTTTCTTTCTCTCTCTTTTTTCTTTTTTTCTTCTTTTTTTTCTTTCTTTCTTTTTTTCTTTTTTTCTCTTCTTTTCTTCTTTTTCTCTTTTTTTTTCTTCTCTTTTCTTCTTCTTCTCTTCTTTTTCTTCTTTTTTCTTTTTTCTTCTTTTTTTTCTTTTTTTTTCTTCTTTTTTCTTCTTTTCTTCTTCTTTTCTCTTTTCTTTTTCTTTTTTCTTCTTTCTTCTTTTTTTTTCTTTTTTTTTCTTTTTCTCTTTTTCTTTTTCTTTTTTCTCTTCTTCTCTTCTTTTCTTTTTCTTCTCTTTTTCTTTTCTTCTTCTTCTTTTTTCTTTTTTTCTTTTTCTTTTTTTTTCTTTTTTTCTTTTTTTCTTCTTTCTTTTTTCTTCTTTTCTTTTGTTTTTTCTTTTTTTTATCTTTTTCTTTTTTTTCTTTTTTTCTTCTTCTTTTTTTCTTTTCTTTTTTCTTCTCTTTTTCTTTTCTTTTCTTTTTCTCTCTCTTTTCTTCTTCTTCTTCTTTTCTCTTTTTCTTTTTTTTCTTTTTTTTCTTTTTTTCTTTTCTCTTTTTTATTTTCTTTTCTTCTTCTTTTTTTCTTTTTTCTTTTTTCTCTTTTTTCTTTTTTTTCTTTCTTTTCTTTTCTTTTTTTTCTTTTCTCTTATTTTCTTTTTTCTTCTTTCTTTTTTTCTCTTTTTTTTTCTTTTCTTTTTTTTTCTTCTTTTTTTCTTTATTTCTTTTTTTTCTTTTTCTTTTCTTCTCTTTTTTTTCTTTTTTCTTCTTTTTCTCTTTTCTTTTCTTTTTTCTTTTCTTTTCTTCTTCTTTTTCTTTTTCTTTTTTTTCTTTTTTTTTCTTTTTTTTTCTTCTTTCTTTTTTCTTTTTCTTTTTTCTTTTCTTTTTTTTTCTTTCTTCTTTTCTTTTTTTTCTTCTTTTTCTTTTCTTCTTTTTTCTTCTTTTCTTTTTTTTTCTTCTTTTTCTTTTCTTCTTTTTTCTTCTTTTTTCTTTTTTCTTTTCTTTTTTTCTTCTTTTCTTCTTTTTTTTCTTTTCTTTTTTTCTTCTTTTTTTTTCTTTTCTTTTTCTTTTTTTCTTTTTCTTTTTTTCTTCTTTTCTTTTCTTTTTCTTTTTTTTTCTTTTTTTCTTTTCTTCTTTTTCTTCTTTTTTTTTCTTTTTTCTTTATTCTTTTTCTTCTTCTTTTCTTCTTTCTTTTCTTCTTTTTTTCTTTCTTTTCTTTTCTTTTTTTCTTCTTTTTTTCTTCTTCTTCTTTTTCTTCTTCTTCTTTTTCTTCTTTTTTTTCTTTCTTTTTTCTTTTTCTTTCTTTTTTTTCTTTTTTTTCTTTTTTTTTCTTTTCTTTTTCTTCTTTTTTCTTCTTCTTCTTTTTTTTTCTTCTTTTCTTTTCTTTTTTTTTCTTTTTCTTCTTCTTTTTTCTTTTCTTTTTCTTCTTCTTTTTCTTCTTTTTTTCTTCTTTTTCTTTTCTTTTCTTTTTTCTTCTTCTTCTTTTTCTTTTTCTTCTTTTTTCTTTTTTCTTTTCTTCTCTTTTCTTTTTTCTTTTTTTTTCTTTTCTTTTCTTTTTTTTTCTTCTTTTTCTTTTTTTCTTTTTTTCTTTTTTCTTCTTTTTTCTTTTTCTTATTTTCTTTTCTTCTTTCTTTTTTCTTTTTTCTTTTTCTTCTTTCTTCTTTTTTTTTCTTCTTCTTTTTCTTTTCTTTTCTTTTTTCTTTTTTCTTTTTTTCTCTTTCTTCTTTCTTCTTCTTCTTTTTTTTTCTTTTTTCTTTTTTTTCTTTTCTTTCTTTTCTTTTTTTTTCTTCTCTTTTTTTCTTTTTTTTTCTTTTTCTTCTTTTTTTTTCTTCTTTTCTTTCTTTTTTTCTTTTTTTTATCTTCTTTTTTTCTCTTTTTTTTCTTTTTTTCTTTTCTTTTTTTTTCTTCTTCTTTTTTTTTCTTTTTCTTTTCTTCTTTCTTTTTCTTTTCTTCTTTTTTCTTCTTTTTTTTTCTTTTTTCTTTTATTCTCTTTTTTTTCTTTTTTTTTCTTTTTTTTCTTTTTTTTTCTTTTTTTCTTTTTTTCTCTTCTTTTTTTTCTTTTCTTCTCTTTTTTTCTTCTTTTCTTCTTTTCTTTCTTTTCTTTTCTTTTCTTCTTTCTTCTTTTTTTTTCTTTTTCTCTTTTTCTTTTTTCTTCTTTTTTCTTTTTCTTTTTTTTTCTTCTTTTCTTTTTTTCTTTTCTTTTTTTCTTTTCTTTTCTTTTTTCTTTCTTTTTTTTTCTTCTTTTCTTTTTTTTCTTTTCTTTTTTTTCTTTCTTCTTTTCTTTTCTTCTTTTTCTTTTTTTTCTTCTTTTCTTCTTTTTTTTTCTTCTTTTTCTTTTCTTTTTTTTCTTTTCTTTTTTCTTTTTCTTCTTTTATTCTTTTCTTTTTTTTTCTCTTCTCTTTTTTCTTTCTTCTTTTCTCTTCTTTTTTTCTTTTTTTTTCTTTTTCTTCTTCTTTTCTCTTTCTTTTCTTTTTCTTTTTTTTCTTCTTTTTCTTTTTTCTTCTTTTCTTTTCTTTTTTTCTTCTTTTTCTTTTTTCTTTTTCTTTTCTTTTCTTTCTTCTCTTCTTTTCTTTTTCTTTTCTTTTCTTCTTTTTCTTCTTTTTTTTTCTTCTTTTTCTTTCTTTTTTCTTCTTTTCTTTTTTTTTCTTCTTTTTTTCTTTTTCTTTTTTTCTTTCTTTTTTTCTTTTTCTTTTCTTTCTTCTTTTCTTTTCTTTTTTTTTCTTTTTCTTTTTCTTTCTTCTTTTCTTTTTTCTTTTCTTTTCTTTTTTCTTTTCTTTTTTCTTCTTTTCTTTTTTTTTCTTTCTTTTTTCTTCTTCTTTTCTTTTTTTCTTTTCTTTTTTTTCTTTTTTCTTTTCTTTCTTTTTTTCTTCTTTTTTTTCTTCTTTTTCTTTCTTCTTTTTCTTCTTTTTTTTCTTTTTCTTCTTTTCTTCTTTTCTTCTTCTTTTTTCTTTTTTTTTCTTCTTTTCTTCTTTTCTTTCTTCTTTTTTTTCTTCTTTCTTTTCTTTTCTTTTTTTCTTTTTCTTCTTTCTTTTCTTTTTTCTTCTTTTTCTTTTCTTTTTTCTTCTTTTTCTTTTTTCTTCTTTTTCTTCTTCTTCTTTCTTCTTTTTCTTTTTTCTTTCTTTTTCTTCTTTCTTTTCTTTTTCTTTTTCTTTTCTTCTTCTTTTTTCTTCTTCTTTTTCTTTTTTTCTTTTTTCTTTTTTTCTTTTCTTTTTTTTTCTTCTTTCTTCTTCTTTTTTTCTTTCTTTTTTTCTTTTTCTTTTTTTTTCTCTTTCTTCTTTTCTTTTTTTCTTTTTCTTTTTTTCTTTTCTTTTTCTTCTTTTCTTCTTTTCTTCTTTTTTTCTTTTTTTTTCTTCTTTTTTCTTTTTCTTTTTTCTTTTCTTTTTTTCTTTCTTTTTCTTTTTTCTTTTTTCTTTCTTTTTTCTTCTTTTCTTTTCTTTTCTTTTTTTTTCTTTTTCTTTTTTCTTCTTTTTTCTTTCTTTTCTTCTTTTTTTTCTTCTTTTTCTTTTTCTTTTTCTTCTTTTCTTTTTCTTTTCTTTTTCTTTCTTTTTCTTCTTCTTTTTTTTCTTTTCTTCTTTTTTCTTTCTTTTCTTTTTTTTTCTCTTTTTTTTTCTTTTTTCTTTTTTTCTTTTCTTCTTTTTTTCTTCTTCTTCTTTTTCTTTCTTTTTCTTTTTCTTTTCTTTCTTTTTCTTTTTTTCTTCTTCTTTCTTTTTTCTTTCTTTTCTTTTTTTCTTTTCTTTTTTCTTCTTTTTCTTTTTTTCTTCTTCTTCTTTTTTCTTTTTTTTTCTTCTTTTCTTCTTTTTTCTTCTTTCTTTCTTTTTTTCTTTTTTTTTATTTTCTTTTTTTCTTCTTTTTCTTTCTTTTTTCTTTATTTTTTTCTTCTTTTTTTTTCTTCTTTTCTTTTTCTTTTCTTTTTCTTTTCTTTTTCTTTTCTTTTTTCTTTTTCTTTCTTTTTCTTTTCTTTTTTTTTCTTCTTTTTTTCTTTTTTCTTTTTTCTTTTCTTTCTTTTTTTCTCTTCTTCTTTTTTTTTCTTCTTTTTTCTTTTCTTTTTTTTTCTTCTTCTTTTTCTCTTTTTTCTTTTTTTTTCTTTTTTCTTTTTTTTCTTTTCTTTTTCTTCTTTTTCTTTTCTTTTTTTTCTTTTTCTCTTTTTTTTTCTTTTTTTTTCTTCTTTTTTCTTTTTCTTTTTTTCTTCTTCTTTTTTCTTTTCTTTTTCTTTTTCTTTTTTTCTTTTCTTTTTCTTCTCTTTTTTTCTTTTTTTTTCTTTTTTTATTTCTCTTTTTTTTTCTTCTTTTTCTTTTTCTTTTTTTTTCTTTTATTTTTTTTCTTTTTCTTTTTCTTTTTTCTTTTTTTCTCTTTTTTCTCTTTTTTCTTTTTTTTCTCTTCTTTTCTTTTTTGTTTTTTTTTCTTTTTTTTTCTTTTTTCTTTTTTTTTCTTTTTTTCTTTCTATTTCTTTTTTTCTTTTTTCTCTCTTTTTTTTTCTTTTATCTTTTTTTTCTTTTTCTCTCTCTCTCTCTTTTTTTTATATCTTTTCTCTATTTTCTTTTTTTCTTTTCTTTTTTCTTTTTTTTCTCATTTTCATTTTCCTCTTTTCTTTTATTTTCTTTTCTTTTTTCTTTATTTTCTTTCTATTTTATTTTTCTTTTCTTTTTTTTCTCTTTTGTTTTTTTTCTCTCTTTTTTTTTCTCTTTTCTCTTTTCTTTTACTTTTCTTTCTCTTCTCTTTCTTTTTTCTTATTTTCTATTTATTTTCTTTTCTCTCTCTTTTTTTCTCTTTTCTTTTTTTTTCTCTCTCTCTTTTTCTCTTTTTTTTTCTTTTCTCTTTCTTTTCTTTTTTTTTATCTTTTGTCTTTCTCTTTTTTTCTATCTTTTTTTGTTTTTTCTTTTCTTCTTTTTCTTTTCTTTCTCTCTTTTATCTTTTTCTCTTTTTTTCTTTTTTATCTTTTTTTGTTTCTATTTTCTCTATTTTCTTTTTTCTTTTTTTCTCTTTTCTTTTCCCTATTTTCTCTATTTCTTTCTTTTCTATCTTTTCTCTTTTCTTCTTTTCCCTCTATTTTCTTTTCTTCTACTCTCTCTCTTTTTTTTTCTTTTATTTTTCTTTCTTCTCTCTTTTTTTTTCTCTCATCTCTCTCTTTTCTTTTTTTTCTTTTTTCTTTTCTGTTGTTTTCTTTTTTTTCTTTTGTTTTATCTTTTTTTATTTTCTTTTCTTTTATTTTTTTTTTTCTATTTTTCTTCTATCTTTTTTCTTTTCTTCTCTTCTTCTTCTTCTTTTCTTCTTCTTTTCTCTTTCTTCTTCTTCTTTTCTTCTTCTTCTTATTTTCTTCTTCTTTTTTCTCTTCTTCTTCTGTCTTTCTTCTTCTTTCTTCTATTCTTCTTCTTTTCTTCTTCTTCTTTTCTTTCTTTCTATTCTTTTCTTCTTCTCTTCTTTTCTTCCCTTTCTTCTTTTCTTCTTCTTCTTTTCTTCTCTTCTTTTCTTCTTCTTCTTTCTTTCTTTTCTTCTCTCTTCTCTTCTTTCTTTTCTTCTTTCTTCTTTTCTTCGTTTCTTCTTCTTCTTTTTTCTTCTTTTTCTTTTCTTCTTTTATTCTTTTTTCTTCTCTTCTTTTCTTCTTCTTCTTTGCATTTCTTTTTCTTATTCTATTCTTTTCTTCTTCATTCTTCTTTTCTATCTTTCTTCTTCTTCTTCTACTTTTTTTCTTTTCTTCGTCTTCTTCTTTCTTTTCTTTTCCTTCTTCTTTTTCTTTCTTCTTCTTTTTTCTTTTCTTCTGTCTTTTTTCTTCTTCTTCTTTTTTCTTTTCTTCTTTTTTCTTCTCTTCTTCTTTTCTCGTTCTTCTTCCTTCTTCTATCTTTTTCTTCTTCTTTCTCTTCTTTTCATCTTCTTCTGTCTTTTCTTTTCTTTCTTTTTCTTTTCTTCTTCATCTTTTCTTCTTTTCTTCTTTCTTCTCTTTTTTCTTTCTCTTCTTTTAGTCTTCTTCTCTTCTTTTCTTCTTTTCTTCTCTTCTTCTTCGTCTTTCTTCTTTCTTTCATTCTTCTTTCTTCTTCTTCATTCTTTCTTTCTTCATTCTTCTTTTCTTCTTATCTTCTTCTTCTATCTATCTTATTTTCTTTCTTCTTCTTCTTCTTTACATTTTTTCTTCTTCTTATTAATTTCTTCTTCTTTTCCTTTCTCTTCTCGTTTCTTCTCTTTCTTCTATCTTCTTTCTTTTCTTCTTCTTCTTCTTTTCTTCTTGCTTTCTTCTTCATCTCTTCTTCACTACCTTCTTTTCTTCTTCTTCTTCTTTTCTTTTCTTTTTCTTTCTTCTTCTCTCTCTTTTCTTTTTTCTCTTTTCTTCTTCTATTCTTTTTCTTTTCTTTTTTTTCTATTCTTTTCTTCTTCTTCTTCTCTTTCTTTTTTCTTCTCTTACTTTTCCTTTTCTTTCTTCTTTTATTCTTCTCTTTCTTCTCTTCTCTTGTCTTTTCTTCTTTTCTTTTTCTTCTTCTGTCTTTCTTTTTCTTCTTCTTTACTTTTCTTTTTCTTCTTTTCTTCTTCTTTTTCTTTTCTTCTTCTTTTCTTTTCTTTTTTCTTCTATTTCTTTTTCTGCTTTTCTTCTTCTCTTCTCTTTTCTTTCTTCTTTTCATTCTTCTTTTTCTCTTCTTCTTCTCTTCTTTTTCTATCTTCTTCTTTTCTCTTTTTTTCTTCTTTTTTCTTCTTCTTATTCTTCTTTTCTTCTCTTTTTTCTTTTCTTTCTTCTTCATCTCTTCTTCTTCTTCTTTTCTTTTTTCTTTCTTTGTCTTCTGTTTCTTTTTCATCTTCTTTCTTCTCTTTTCTCTTCTTTTCTTTTTTCTTCTTTTCTTCTTCTTTTCTTCTTCTTTTGCTTTTCTTCATCTTTTTCTTCTTCTTCACTTTCTTTTTTCTTTTCACTTCTCTTCTTCTTCTTCTTTTTCTTCTTTCTTCTCTCTTCTTCTTCTTCTTATTTTCTTTTTTCTTCTTTTGCTTCTTTTCTTCTCTTATCTTTCTTACTTCTTTCTTCTCTCTTTCTTTTCTTCTTCTTTTCTCTTTTCTACTTTTCTTCTTCTCTTCTTTTTTACTTCTTATTTTCTTTCTTTTCTTTCTTTTCTTCTTTTCTTCTCTTCTTCTTCTCTTTCTTCTTCTTTTCTTTTCTTCTTCTCTCATTTCTTTCTTCTTCTTTTCTTCTTTTCTTCTTCTTCTGTTTCTTCTTCTTCTTCTTCTTCCTTCTTTTCTCTTCTTCTTCTTCTATCTTCTTCTTCTTCTATTTCTTCTCTTTTCTTCTTCTTCTTCTATTTCTTTTTATTTTTTCTTCTTCATTCTTTTCTTCTTTCTTTTCTTCTTCTTCATCTTTTCTTCATCTTCTTTTCTTTCTTTTTTCTTCTTTTTCTTCTTCTTCTCTTCTTTTTTCTTTCTCTTCTCTTCTTTTCTTCTGCTTCTTCTTCTTCTTCTTTTCTTCTTTTCTTCTTCTTTTCTTCTCTTCTTCTTTCTTGCTTCTTTTTTCTTCTTTTTCTTCTCTTCTTCTTTTCTCTTTTCTTCTATTCTTTCTCTTCTACTTTCTTCTTTCTTCTTCTTCTTTTCTCTTTTCTTCTTCTTCTTTCTCTTCTTCTTCTTCTTCTTCTCTTCTTCTTATCTTTCTCTTTCTTCTTTTCTTCTCCTCTTTTCTTCTTTTCTTCTTCTTCTTTTCTCTCTCTTTCTTCATTATTTTCTTCATCTTCTTTTCTTTTCTTTATTTTTCGTCTTCTCTTATTTCTTCTTCTCTTTATTACTTCTTCTTTCTTTCTTTCTTACTTCTACTTCTTCTTCTTCTCTTATTTTTCTTCTTCTTCTATTTATCTTCTTCTTTTCTTTCTTCTTGTTTTTCTTTCTTCTTCTTCTTTTCTTGGGCTTTTTCTTCTCTTATTCTTTTCTATCTTCTTCTTTTTTTTCTCTTTTTTATTTCTTTTCTTCTTTTCTTCTTCTTTTCTCTTCTTTTGTTTCTTCTTCTATTTCTTTTCTTTTCTTCTTTCTGTCTTTTCTCTTTTCTCTCTTTCTTTTCTTTTTTCTCTTCTTCTTCTTCTCTTTCTTCTTTTTCTTCTTCTTTCTCTTTTTTCTTCTTCTTTTTTCTTCTTCTTTATTTCTTTCTTTTCTTTTCTTCTTTTTCTCTTCTCTCTCTTCTCTTTATCTCTTTTCTTGTTTTTCTTCTTCTTCTTCTTTTTCTGTTTTTCTTCTTCTTTATCTTTCTTCTCTTTTTTCTTCTTCTTTTTCTTCTTCTTCTTTTCTTTCTCTATTTCTTTTCTCTTTCTTTTCTTCTTCTTTTCTTTTCTTTTTTTTCTTTTCTTTTTCTCTTTTTTCTCTCTCTCTTTTTTCTTTTTTTTTCTTTTCTTTTTTCTTTTCTTTTCTCTTGTTTTTTTTTCTTATTTTTTCTTTTTTTTCTATTTCTTTTTTTCTCTTTTGTTTTTTTTTCTTTTTCTCTTTTTTCTTTCTCTTTTTTTTCTTTTTTTCTTTTTTTCTTCTTTCTCTTTTTCTTTTTTCTTCTTTTTTTCTCTTCTTTTTCTCTTCTCTTTTTTCTTTTTCTTTTTTTTTCTCTCTCTCTCTTCTCTCTTTTTTTTCTTTTTTTTCTTTCTCTGTTTTTCTTTTTTTCTTTCTTTTCTTTCTTTTTCTTTTTTCTTTTTTTTTCTCTCTTTTTTTTTCTCTCTTCTTCTCTTTTTTTCTTTTTTCTTTTTTCTCTCTTTCTTTTTTCTTTTCTTTTCTTTTTTTTTCTTCTTTTCTTTTTTTTCTCTTTCTTTTTTTTTCTTTTCTTTCTTTTCTTCTCTTTTTTTTTCTCTTTTTCTTTTTTCTTTTTTCTCTTTTTTCTTTTCTTATTTTCTTTTCTCTCTCTTTTCTCTTTTCTTTTTTTTTCTCTTTTTTTCTTATCTCTTTTTTTTTTTTTTCTTTTTTCTTTTTTTCTTCTTTTGTTTTTTTCTTTTTTCTTTTTTTTTCTTTTTTCTTTCTCTCTCTCTCTTTTTTTCTCTCTTTTCTTTTCTTGTTTTTTTTTGTTTTTTTTTCTTTTCTTTTCTCTCTTTT
>CALYLW010001364.1:5000-7500 GCA_944989445.1 Ampullaceana balthica | reverse complement strand
CCTTCTTTTGTGTTATTCTATGGTATTCTTGCGTTGTATATGTTCCTTTTCTTATGTCTAATGCTTTTGTATCTCTAGTGTTCTGCTTTTGTTTTCTTTATCTATAATTCTTTTTCTATTTATGTTTGATATTATTATCTGTCGCTCTATCTTTTATCTTTTTCTTTCACTATTTCTTTTTTTTATCTTTCTATTTTGTCTCTTTTTATCAGCTCTTTTGTCTTTTTCTCCTCATTTTTTCTCTCTGTATATGTTTTTCTTCAATTCTTCCCTGTTGTCTGTGTGTGTTTTTATATCTGTGTCTGTTTGTGTAGAACTTTTTCTCTTTATCTTTTGCTTCTTTTTATTTATCATTTTTTCTGTTTTTTGCCTCTTGGTCGTTTCATTTTTCTTTTCTTTGTATGCATGTTGTTTGTTTACTTTATCCTTCTTGTTCTTTTGTTATATTCTGTTGTGTTGCTTTTGTTCTTCCTTTCTTTCTATTTAATTCGTCTATCTTTGTTTTGCTCACTGTTCTACTTTTGTCCTTTATCTTTTCTATTTTTCATGTTATTTTTCTTTTTTCTCGGGTCTGATTTTTTCTTTTTGTCTTCGAGTTCGTATCTTTGTTTCCTTATGAGTCTTTGTCTTTTTTGTTTTTCTTTTGTTTCTGTGGTCCTCTGTCATTTTTGTGTTCTATTTGGTTTTTGTATTTCTTTCTCTCTTTTTCATTTTATTTTTTATTTTCTAGTTTTTCTCTTTTATGTTTTTCTCTATGTTCTGTTTTGTACTATCTCTCTCTCTTATTTCTTTCTACTTTCTACTTGCTATTTTATTTTTCCCTTTATCCTTTATTTCATTTGTTTATTTCTTTTTTATTTTTCTTCTTTATTTTTATTTTGTCTTTTTTCTCTTTTTTCTCTCTTGGTGCTTTTTCTTTGTCTTCTTTTGTTTTTCTTTTTCTGATTATTTTTGTATTTTTCTGTTGTTTTCATTTTATCTTATTTTTGTTTTCTAACTATTCTTTTATGTCTCTTTATATTTTATTTTTTTTATATGTTTTATTTTTATCTCTTTATCTATATATATTATATATATCTATATTATGTGTTTATTGTTCTTTTCTCTTTTTTTCTTTTTTTCTATATATATATCTTTTTTTTTCTCTATTTTTATTGTTTTTTTATGATCTATATCTATATTATTTTTTCTTTTTTTATATTTTAATCTTTTATTTTTTTTTATCTATCTTATTTTATATCTTCTATATCTTTTTTTTCTTTTTTTCTTTTTCTACTATTTTTTTTCTCTTTTCTTTTCTCTATTTATCTTTTTTATCTCTTTTTTTTCTTTTATATTTTTATATTTTTTTATTTTGTTTTTCTATTTTTATCTCTTATCTATTTGTCTTCTTTTTTTTCTTTCTTCTTTTTGTATGTTTCTTTTTTTTGTTTTATATTTCTTTTTATCTGTATCTCTATTTTTCTATATCTTTTTTTATATCTACTTTTTATTTTTTTATCTTCTTATTTTTCTATCTATATTTTTTTCTTTATATTGTTTTTTCTTATTTTGTATTTTTTCTTTCTATTTTATTTTATTTTCTATATTTTTCTATCATTTTTTTTTATATATATTTTTTTATTTTGTTTATTCTTTTTCTCTATTTTTTTTGTTTCTTTTATTTTTTATTTTTCTATCTTTTTTGTTTTTTTCTTTTTTCTCTTATCTCTTATTTTCTTATCTTTTTTTTATTTTTTTTATTTTTTTTTGTCTCTATTTTTCTATCTTTTTATTTTTTCTATTTTTCTCTTTTTATCTTTATCTCTCTCTTTTTTTATATCTGTGTTTTTTTTGTTTTTTTCTTCTCTTATTTTTTTTCTCTGTCTCTTTTTTTCTTTATTTTTTCTTTTTATATTTTGTTTTATATCTGTCTTTTTGTCTTTATCTATCTATCTCTGTCTTTTATTTTTCTCTTTTTTTTCTATTTTGTTTTCTGTCTATATTTGTTTGTCTCTTCTTTTTATTTTATTCTTCTTTTTTTCTTATTTTTTTCTCTTTTGTTCTCTTCTTAGTCTCTTTTTATCTTTTCTCTCTCATTTTTCTTTCTTCTTTTTTTTCTTATTTTTTTCTCTCTCTTTTCTTTTTTTTCTCTTTCTTCTTTTTTCTTTTTTTCTTTCTCTTCTTTTTTTTCTTTTTTTCTCTTTTTCTCTTTCTTTTTTTTTCTTTTTTTTATTTTCTTCTTTTTCTCTTTTTTTCTTTTCTTTTTTTTCTTTTTTTTCTTTTTTCTTTCTTTTTTTTCTTTTTTTCTTTTTTTCTTTTTTTTCTCTTTTTTTTTCTTTTTTCTTTTCTTTTTTTCTTTTTCTCTCTCTTTTCTCTTTTCTTTTTTTTCTCTTCTTTTTTCTCTTTCTTTTTTCTTTTTTCTCTTTTTTATTTTTTTTTCTTTTTTTTTCTCTTTTTTCTCTTCTCTTCTCTTTTATCTCTTTTTTTATTTTTTCTTCTTTTTCTTTTTTTTTCTTTT
>CALYLW010001364.1:0-2500 GCA_944989445.1 Ampullaceana balthica | reverse complement strand
TCTTCTTCTCTTCTTCGTTTCTTCTTCTTCTTCTTCGTCTTCTTCTTATCTCTTCTTCTTCTTCTTCTCTTCTTTCTTCTTCTTCTTCTTTTCTTCTTTTCTTCTTCTTCTTCTTCTTCTTCTATCTTCTTCTTCTTCTTCTTCTTTTCTTCTTCTCTTCTTCTTCTTCTCTTCTACTTCTTCTTCTTCTTCTTCTTTCTTCTTCTTCTTCTTCTCTTCTTCTTCTTTCTTCTTCTTTCTTCTTCTTCTTCTTCTTCTTCTTCTTCTTCTTCTTCTTCTTCTTCTTCTTCTTCTTCTTCTTCTTCTTCTTCATTTCTCTTCTTCTTCTTCTTCTTCTTCTTCTTCTTCTTCTTCTTCTTCTTCTCTCTTCTTCTTCTTTCTTCTTTCTTCTTCTTCTTCTTTTTTCTTCTTCCTTTCTTCTTAACTTCATCTCTCTCTTCTTCTCTCTTCATTTCTTCATCATCTTCTCTCTTTTATCTTCATCTTCTTCTTCTTTCTTCCTTCTGTTCTTCTTTTCTTCTTATTCTCCTCTTCTTCTTCTTCTTTTCTTCTTCTTCTTTCTTCTCTCTCTCTTTACATTCTTCTTCTTCTCTTCTTCTTCTCTATCTTTCTATCTTCTATTCCTCTCTACTCTCTTCTTCTTCTACTTCTCTCATTCTATCATTCTCTCTTACTTCATCATTCTATTTCTCTTTCTTCTTCTTCTTCTTCTACATCTTCTTCTTCATATCTTCAACTTCAATCTACTTCTTCATCTTCTTCTTCTTCTTCTCGTCTTCTTCTTCTTCTTCTTCTTCATATCATCTTCTTCATCTGTCTACTCTTCTTCTTCATCATCTTCTTCATCTTCTTCTTCTTTGCTTTTCTTCTTCTTCTTCTTCTTCTTCTTTCTTCTATACTTTGTCTTCTCATCTTCATTCTGGTTCAATTCTTCTTCTCTTCTGTTTCCTTTCTTCTTCTTCTTCTTCTTCTTCTCCTTCTTCATCTTACTTCTTCTTCTGTTCTTCTTCTTCTTCTTCTCACTTCTTCTCCTCTCTTACTGCTTCTTCTTCTTCTTTTCTTCCTCTCTTCTTCTTCTCTTCTTCGTGCATCATTCCTTCTTCTTCTTCTTCTTCTTCTTCTTCTTCTTCTTCTTCTTCTAGCTTCTAATTCTTTCTTCTTCTTCTTCATCCTTCTTTTCTATCTTCTTCCTCTTTCTCTTCTTCTTCTTATACTTCTTCTTCTTTCTTACTTCTTTCTTCTTCTGTCCTTCTTCTTCTTCTTTTCTTCTTCTTGTCTTCTTCTTCTTCTTCTTCTTTTCTCTTCTCTATTCTTCCTTCTTCTTCTTCTTCTTTCTTCATCCCATCTTCTTCTTCTTCTTGTCTTCTTCTTCATCTTCTTTCTTACTCTTCTTCTTCTTCTCATCTTCTTCTCTTCTTCTTCGTTCTTCCATCTTCTTCTACTTCTTCTTCTTCTCTTTCTATCTCCTACTTCTTCTTCTTCTCTCTTCTTCTTCTTCTTATCCTTTCTTCTTCCTTTCTTCCTTCTTTCTTTTCTTCTTTCTTCTTTTTTCTTTTCTTCTTTTTTTTTTCTTATTTCTTCTTCTTTTCTTCTTATCCTTTTTTCTTTTCTTTCCTTTTCCTTTCTTCTTTTCTTCCTTCTTCTTTTCTTCTTCTTTCTTTTCTTTCTTCTTTTTTTCTTTTCTTTTTCTTCTTCTTTCTTTCTTTTTTTTTTTTTTTTTTTTTTTTTTTTTTTTTCTTTTTCTTTTTCCTTTCTTTTCTTTTTCCTTTTTTTCTTTCTTCTTCTATTTCTTTTTTTTCTTTTTTTCCTTTTTCTTCCTTTCTTCTTCTTTTTTCTTCTTCTTCTTTTCTCTTTCTTTTTCTTCCTTCTCCTTCTTTCTTTTCTTCTTTCTTCTTTTTTTTTCTCTTCTTCTCTTTCTTTTTCTTTCTCTTTTCTTTTTTCTTTTTTTTCTTTCTTTATCTTTTCTTTTTCTTTTCTTTCTTCTTTCTTTCTTTTCTTCTTTCCTTTTCTCTTCTTTTCCTTTTTCTTTTCTTCTTTTCTTCTTTCTCTTCCTTCTTCTCTTCTTTTTCTTCTTTTTTTCTTTTTTTTCTCCTTCTTTCTTTCTTTCTTCTTTTCTTTTTTTCTTTCTCTTTCTTCTTTCTTTATTTCTTCTTTTTCTTATTCTTCCTTCTTCTTTTCCTCCTTTTCTTCTTTCTTTCTTCTTTCTTTTTTTATCTTTCCTTCTTTCTCTTTCTTCTCTTCTTTTCTTTTTTTTTTTTTTTTTTTTTTCTCTTTTTTTTTTTTTCTTCTTTCTTCTCTTTTTCTTTTTCTTCTTCTTCTTTTTTTTTTCCTTTTTTTTTTTTTTTCTTTTTCTTCTTTTTCTTTCTTCTTCTTTTCTTCTTTCTTCTTTTTTTCTTCTTCTTTTCTTTCTTCTTCTTTCTTTTCTTTTTTTTTTTTTTTTTTTTTTTTTTTTTTTTTTCTTCTTTTTTCTTCTTTTTCTTCTCTCTTTTTTCTTTTTCTT
>CALYLW010001363.1:72561-154187 GCA_944989445.1 Ampullaceana balthica | reverse complement strand
GTTGCGTTTCTTTTGAATGACCAAAATAACATTTGTTTAAAAATATCTCATATCGATTACTCACTTCAGGACGTGCAATATGAGAACCTTTGATTAAAATTGCTAAATTATAATTTATTACAGTGACGAAAGATATAAAAAGATGTAAACGTATCGATCACGATTTACCTTCATGACGTGGTGGCCACACTTTCGAACTACCGTATTATACTCGTTCTATAGCCCGTTCGTTCATAAGCCGACCCACCAACTTTTGGAAGAGAAAAGTATTAAAAGTGTATAACCCGCTCGCAAGCCGACTCCCCCCCCCCAAAAAATGAGACAGCTAAAAAATGGTACACATTTTGTTTTTAAACTACAAGCTAAAATAGGTCGTTATTATTGTTTACTTTGTACTGCCTATCTTTGTCTCTGTGCTCTTTGCTAGGCAAGAGTTACTGGTATTTTTGTTTTAAAAAATTTGGTAAACAGGGACGAAAGCGCGTACATTAAAATTCGTTGTTGAAAACAAAATTTGCGAAACAATTTATTAAAACGTTCACAAAAATAAATAAAATGATTAAATAAGGTAAGTGCAGATGTTTAATAATATATTATAGCTTCTGGTAGAGCAGTCGAATCTTGTAGAATGTAGAAAATGACCTTGATGATCTACAATAACAACAGCGATATTCAATATACATTCAGATATCACCTATGACCCGCTCGTAAGCCGACCCCCCAACTTTTCCCCCTAGATTTTGTCCAAAAAAGGTCGGCTTGCGAACGAGTGTATACGGTTTTTTTTTCTCCCGAGACTTGAGATGACATTGTCAGATTCAGGGAAAGTCAGCGGTGGTAACCCTGGCAATGGCAACAAGTGGTGTTGATGGTCTGTTCTTCTACAGAGGGTCACTTTCCCAAATTTTTTTGTCTTGATTGGTCAGAATTCCACGCCCTCAGTCTTATGTGCATGTCCAGATTGGTACGCAAACGACGACCTCAATTCTTATGCGCCTATCGCTAATGGCTGACGCTACATCCGCCAGGGGACATTCAACTGCTCCCCACCCCACCCACCCCACCCCTCGTTTCTGTCCAGAAAGAAGACAACGATATTTCTTAACCCCTTTCAATAATCGCCATATTTGAAGTACTACCCAGTTGAGAACTATAACTCTGTATGACAAGGGAAGTAATGACCCCAGCTCCAGTGTCCCAAATACAAGCAACTTTTAAATATGTCTCATTATGGATTGGATCAGAGCTCGATGTAGATCTTTGAATGGGACGCTATATATATATCTTTTATAAATTTGATTTCTAACATTAAACCCTTACGTCAACACGTGATAAAGAAGACGGCTACTTGATGAGAACATTAAGGCAGAGAGTTTGCTGAAATTTATTCCTAAAACGAGTTTATCAAAAAACAGACGGGTGTACAGGTAGACAGGTAGATAGCGATGATGTCAAGTGAAATAAAAGAGCGCAGTTCAAACTAAACCCGACAGGATGCCCGACAGAAGGAGTCTTGAAAGGCCTCGGGTTATCTTAATGACTCTAGCCGATTCTATTGGCTACATCTCAAAACACAAATTTGGTCGCGTCTGTTGATGGCGACGTTTGACAAACTTATTTATTTAAGATAACAGTTGCTGACATTTTGGGAAGGGAGGGGGGGTCATTTTTAAAATTCAAATTTAGTTTTTGAGTTAGAGTAGAGGGTCAGGTGGATAGATAAAAAGTTGAATGCTGCCTCGTGTTTAGTCATAACTATTTATATTTTTTAAAATATATTTTTTGTTAAATTCTCGGTTTCATTTACATAGAATATGATTTTGTTGAAATGAGTAAGATTCAACGACACATCAAGACACACAATGACGCACAACACGTGCAGCCACCCACACTTCAATAAATTGATAAACATAAACTTAAGAGCGTTACGCCAAAGTTTTCTAAAAGTTCAAATTGTTGTATATAAGTTATTTAATACGTTTTAGTTTTTTTATGGGCCTTGTCACAATATGTCGGATATATAATTATAGAAATATTATATCTATATTTATCTTTTTTAAGGACAAATTTCATAAACATTTAATAAAAGATACGAGTCAATATATAAGTGTAGGTATATTGAGAAGGATGTATCTTATTAGCTATTTGTTAATTCTTCGTTTATTTAATACACGCTTATCGGACGTGAAAAAGGAAAAAACAGTTTCGTAATTTTACTATGCTAACAAGTTTGAGAACATAGTGATTCGACTGTATTTATGCTTCAAAACATTGTTCCGCTAAAATGTAATCTAAAAATAAAACATTACTCATTGAGCTATGACGTTTTCCGGTTTTAGAAATGACAAACCCTATTGCAATGAGTTATTTATTTACGCTATATTTTGTGTAAGGGTTGTGTGTGTACTTTGTCAAGGCGCAGCCTTCTAGATCTAGTAGCGTAATAGAATGAGCTTCAAGTTTTGCACGCAATCTCTTATGTTCCCGATAAATCTAGTATATTCATGATATAGTATATTCTATAAAATTTGGTATAGATGCGAGTTCAGCAATGGTGTTAAAAAGTTCTTGATTTGTGTTGTAAATGGTTGAAGAGTTTGACGTATTTTCTGAATCGTTTTTACTACTTATTGCCACATAGACCTGCTTGCTACACATTTCTATCTTCAAGTTCACGTATTAAATCGCTGTTAAACATGAAACCTTGTTGAGTTTATTTCAAGTGAACCCCATCCCTATACACATAACAAAATGTTCTATCTCACCCTATACACATAACAAAATGTTCTATCTCACCCCTAGACACATAACAAAATGTTCTATCTCACCCCTAGACACATAACAAAATGTTCTATCCCACCCTATACACATAACAAAATGTTCGATCTCACCCCTACACACATAAAAAAATGTTCTATCTCACCCCTGTACACATAACAAAATGTTCTACCTCACCCCTATACACATAAAAATTTTTCTACCTCACCTATATACACATAAAAAATGTTCTACCTCACCCTATACTCATAACAAAATGTTCTATCTCACCCCTATACACATAACAAAATGTTCTACCTCACCCCTATACACATAACAAAATGTTCTACCTCACCCTTTACTCATAACAAAATGTTCTATCTCACCCCTAGACACATAACACAATATTCTATCTCACCCTATACACTTACAAAATGTTCTATCTTACCCTATACACATAACAAAATGTTCTATCTCACCCCTAGACACATAACAAACAAAATGTTCTATCTCACCCCTAGACACATAACAAAATGTGGAAATCAAAATGTTCTATCCCATCCACTTAACATGTTGAGTGCCTTGAGAGCTGGAATGGAATTTTGTCCGGTAATCGTAATCGTTGATTTCAATTCAGCATTGACAAACAAACGAGTCCTCCCCCTACCCCCACCCCCACCCCAATCTGTTCCCTACCCGCTGATGAAAAGATGAGATATTTTCACCCTTCAGAATTTTATTTCATTAACCATTTAAATAAAGTCCAAGTTTAAGATAGTAAATATCGTTTAAAAAAAATAAACCAAGGGTTCGTTTTGTAAACACCGCACCTTCAAACCAAACGTCTTTTAAATGCTCTGATAAGAACACGTGTCTCATCGTCCATGTTTGTATGTGTGTCTCAAAGAGATGAACCCATCGTCGATTAAGTCCCCTTTTGCAGTAAGAACTGTAAGATGTGGTGGAGGTATAAGAACAATTTGTAAAAAGATTATTTTTTTTAAAAAAAAGGCGACTCGAGCAAACAGCGAAACCGACATGTCATAGTTTAGGGATGAACTTTAGCCACATGTCAGAAACAACGGGATTTTCGCGTCCGCCTTCTGGTAATACCTCGCGAGGCGGTTTATTTGAGGGCTGGGATTTTGTTTGCAGAGATCCACCTCGTGGGACACGTTGTGTCCGTGTGTTTGTTGGTTCTGTTGTCTGTTCGGGAGGGGGGTGTGGGGTCCAGAGTAGGGGTGAACTTTTCCCAAACTGACTTCTTTGGGATATAAGAGTGACCAGTAATGGCCACTCGTTGATTTGATGTGTTTATTTAATTAGCTTGTTTGCTCTCCTGTATATGATTTTATTTTTCTCTTATCAAAAAATCTTTTTGGGGCCTCTATGATGAGATTATACGAATGTTTTTGGGAAGGAAATGAAAAAAATCATCACAATAAAACACAAAGATTTTGTCACAATCTGTCACAACCTGTCAGCAGTGTTTTGAAATGATGATTTAGAAATTAAACACCAACTCTTGCTAACTGTCTTTTAATAGTTTTTGGATTCGTTTAAAACAGGTAAATGTTTACTAAATTTAAAGACAAGAAAATTAATCGCATCCCTGTGTTCATTCCCGACCCCAATCCTACCCCACAGCCCCACCCGAATAAAATAACAATCAAGATTTGACAGGTACGTGAGCGCAGCAAGGGTGGCTTTATTGGAAGGCGCCCTAATTTATTTCAATTTTCATTAGGCACCAACAACTCCATTCATTCTATATAACAATATATTCTTAGTAATTTTTTTTTAAAAGGATATCATCTATTTACCGGTATAAGAAAGATCTCGCGAATTTTACGGTCCTGCGCATGTCTATCAATATAATGCAAACGTCTTGTATTTAGTTGAACTCTGTATAATTCTTTGCCGGCGTATTCCTTATAATTCATCTCATGAAATGTAACACCTGCGCTATCCTCTCCGTTATCTTCGGACAGGTCAAGTGCTCTGTATCGATAACACCACAGGTCATCGTCGCCATAACGTTGTCATTGTTGAACATCGGTCACGTGATAACGTCTGGTGCAGGGGAGATCACACATTGGAATTAAGTCGAGAATCCTCTCATCCTCTCCCCCCCCCGAATGCAGTGGTCCTCACGATGGCATCTAGTCTGAGGGGCGAATCATGTGTTTCTAAAATGAATAAGCAAACTCTTTAGCTGCATTACCTGGAAAAACTGAATAATTTTAATTGTTTAGAACTGAGGTGTGAGACTTTCTGATTTGTGTTGGAAGACGATGAGAGGGAACATGAGAACCACTGCCTCTCGTGGTCTATGTTATAAACTCGAGAACCACTGCCTCTCGTGGTCTACGTTATAAACATGAGAACCACTGCCTCTCGTGGTCTACGTTACAAACTGTTGTAGCTAGGGGGGAGCTTCTTAAGTGGCTCAGTAAATAATGAGACTCATTGACTACACGGTGTCTCGGCACACAATATCAAATCAAATGATAAGACATTAGATTTTAAATCAGTGATTGTAATGGCACAGAGAGGTGAAGAGGTTACGAACTGAAATAGAAAGTGTGATGGCGAGTTGGCACGGGCAGGTAAGTGTGATGGCGAGTAGGCATGGGCAGGAAAGTGTGATGGCGAGTAGGCATGGGCAGGAAAGTGTGATGGCGAGTAGGCATGGGAAGGAAAGTGTGATGGCGAGTAGGCATGGGCAGGAAAGTGTGATGGCGAGTAGGCATGGGAAGGAAAGTGTGATGGCGAGTAGGCATGGGCAGGAAAGTGTGATGGCGAGTAGGCGATGGGCAGGAAAGTGTGATGGCGAGTAGGCATGGGCAGGAGTAGTCACCAAATAGAAATGCCGATAAACAGAACATTTAGATCGTGTTCTATGAAGTACATCTGGTGACTTACTCTTATGTGACTAGAAGGATAGAGTAGAGGAGAATTGATAGTGAATCCTTGAATTTAATATTACTGGCTGCCATTTCGTTGGAACCGTATTCTACACCACAAGTGTTCGGAGTAGTACCTCTTATTGTAATAAAGAGAAGTGACCTATCTGTACTGAAGTAGTCATGGTAATTGTGAATGTTTAACTAAGTGGTCGTCCATAAATGACGTCACGCGTCTTTGACCGATATTTCACCCCCTTCCCCCCTCGTCACAAAAAGTTAGACACCCCTCCAATATGACGTCACAAAGCTTTTCCCGCCCCCCCCCTATAAAAGCCATTTTTCTATTTGAAAATGAGCATATTTCAAATCACCTTTTTTTGTCATTTAAGTATGATTTAGTGTAAGGCTGCACTCTAAATATCATAACACGCGTGAAGCCCGATGTAAAACGTCATTAAATAAATTGTAAACAATCAAATATTTAGAGTAGAACTTTTATTTAAAGTTGCGCGTTTTTGATGTGACGTCACATTTCTTTAAACACCCCCCTCCACCTTGTCACAATAAATGGTTGAACCCCCCTCACCCCCTCAGGTGCGTGACTTCATTTATGGCCGGCCCCTCGTTATATTTATGGCTAAGTAAATCCATCGATGACTTAGTCAAAAACTAAAGTATGAATTTGAGGAACGCACCTTTGGTTATTTTTGTTAGAGGACGATGAGGTGTAAAACGAGAACCGCTGCGTCTAGTGGTCTTTGTTATAAACTGGTAAATTTTTAATGAAAATTCTTCACTAAAAATACATTTTAATGTACACGATGGGATCTTTCCCGAGAACCCTAAAAGTTTTTGAAATGTTGAATCAAATACGATTTCCATTTTTTTTATCCTTACTTTCCGCCACCTCTCTCTCATCTCTCTCTCTCTCATCTCTCTCTCTCTCTCTCTACTCTCCTCCCTCTCTCACTCTCTCTCTCTCTCTATCTCTCTCTCTCTGTTTAGTATTAATATAATTGTGTCATGGATACGGCACTGATAAACTAATCTGTAAATAAAAACAACCCGTAAAAAACCAAGTTTTTGACTATAAATCCTTTATGTACGAGAAGTAACTAAAAGAATGTTCATTATAATACGCAGCGCCAGACCATCCAGAAATACAAAATTGCAGTTGTGTCGTAAAACATGTTTAATATAATGCGCACCGATCAGGAATATGTTTATAAAAAGAGCTGTCAATAAAATACCACCTTATTGCGCGACAGAAAGGTTGTTCAATATAATACGCACCGCGACGCTCTATCTCAAAAAATAGCATGATACATAGGAATAAATAAAATAATCTAAAAAATCAATAATTTAATTACGGTACATGCGATCGATCTGAAATTTTGATACATTGTTTTTATCATCGGTACGAAACTGCCTGCAAAATTTCAGCTCGCTATCTTGCGAGCAAGTGGGTTAAAAATCGATCAAAAGTTTTGGCGACAAGCAAGCAAGCAAGCAAGCAAGGTCCGCCGCAGACACCACGAGTTAATATAAAGGATTTAAAATAATTCCAATTCCTCCCTCAATTATCAGTGTATATGTCTCGATACTGAAGTAATATGCTGTCAATATTGCTCTATATTCCACGTAGAGGTGTCGTATATAAGTTATATACATGTATTTTGTTGTTCTTGTTGTTTTTTGTTTTGAAGATGAGTTATTTTAATTACGCTCTCTTTGGTGTAGATATTGTGTGTGTGTACTTTGTGAAGGCGTAGCCCTCTAGACTAGAAGTTTAATAGAAAGCGCATCAAGTTTCTCATGTTCCCAATAAATCGGGAATTTTTGGAAATAAAGTGTGGTACATTTGTTTGTAAGTATTATTTTAAATTGTTGACGATTTTAACCTTTTTTTCCCCTCCCTCGCGTTTACTGTTTGTTTGCACATAGACCTGCTTGCTACACATTTGTATTTTCAAGTTCTCGTATTCCGTATTCCGATTGCAGTTAAAATTCAACCCTTGGCTTGAAGCAACTTTCTTTAAGTCAACCTCCCTCCCCCTGGACATATAACACAAGGTAAAAAAATTATGTGTACAAAACAGATTTCTGAAACGCGGTACATGGTCATGTTTTATTTACAATAAAACAGTTGTGGACTTGCATTCAAAATAATTATTTTAAAATACATTGTGAGGTCAAGTAAAGTAAATATTTTGAAATAATAATAACGTTCATCTCAATGCTGAGTCACAGATCCAATACGTTCTTACTGAAAGATCCTTCAGTGCTACACAATATAATCATATTGCTCTCACTGAAATTTCGACATTGTTGTTATCTCAATCTCAAACATGACTACAATTCATAAACCGTTCACTCAAGCATCACTTCAATAAATTCATAAACCATTCACTCAAGCATCACTTCAATGAATTCATAACCATTCACTCAAGCATCACTTCAATGAATCCATAAACCATTCACTCAAGCATCACTTCAATGAATTCATAACCATTCACTCAAGCATCACTTCAATGAATTTATAACTGTTCACTCAAGCATCACTTCAATGAATTCATAACTGTTCACTCAAGCATCACTTCAATGAATTCATAACCATTCACTCAAGCATCACTTCAATGAATTCATAAACCATTCACTCAAGCATCACTTCAATGAATTCATAACCATTCACTCAAGCATCACTTCAATGAATTCATAACTGTTCACTCAAGCATCACTTCAATGAATTCATAACTGTTCACTCAAGCATCACTTCAATGAATTCATAACCATTCACTCAAACATCACTTCAATGAATTCATAACTATTCACTCAAGCATCACTTCAATGAATTCATAACTATTCACTCAAGCATCACTTCAATGAATTCATAAATCACTTCAAATAAATTTAAACTTGGTCACTTTAGCATCAATAATTTCAAAATAATTCACTCAGTAATCTATTCACTTCCTAGTGCTGTCATCAATAAACATGTCAATCACGTGAAAAATATTAAATAGAACACAATCGAAACAGTAATGAATGTTACAGGTGTCATATGTTACAGGTGTTACAAGATGGGTCCTAATAAGGTCACGAGGTTTCAAATAGTAAAACTCAATTTGCAGTATATAAATTAATGAACAAAACAAAATAATAAAATCTTGCACATTTCTGGAGTTATGTGAAACTTGTAAGAAGGAATGTTATCAAGGTCAAGGCCAGGTGATAAATTTATTTGAAAAATTTATTTTAAAAGCATATTGTAAAAATGGCTGCCTTTCGGGAATTAATAATTAATGTGAGCAGAAATAGTTCTGACCTAATCATGATTTCATTTTTACCATAGAAAAAAACTAAAGTACTCTTTAACAATTGCATTGGTCTGGATATATTGTTACAAGTGTGGCTACAATTGCTGTGTATCAAGGTCAAAGTCTTTAAAAGTTACAGTTTGGGGGAAAATACTTGGTTGAAGGGGGCGGGCATTCCTTACACTTAGCCCAAGATGCATAGCCTTGAAAGACGCATCTCTGTGATTTTATTGCAGTCTGATGTCATACAAGGTAATTTGCTCTATGTAAAAAAAAACGTTTACACTTTGTCTTCAACATTTAAAATGTAAGCAGATCGTAAGGCCAAATATTGTGTAATTAAATAATGGATTACATGCCTACACTGCAGGTGTGAGGAGGCACGGAATGTGAGCTTAGATTAAAATCAGTTTTAAGTTACTCTTGACAACAAATGACTGGAAGAGGTGTGATGCAGAGTAAATTTACAAATTTTACATTTCAAAGAGTAAAAAATAGTTGCACGAATTTCATCTGTAATTCATTCAACGATTCACTTTTTTTTTCTATTACATGTATCTCATAAAATCGTTTATTTCATTTAATCAGAATCATTCTTTCCATAACATTCCATTAAATCATGTCTTCTAATATTTCATTGACTCTCTTTATTTCCTAAAGGGGCCGTCCATAAATGACGTCACGCGATTTTGGCCGATTTTACACACACTTTTTTTTGGTCACACTTCATCACAAAAAACTTACCCCCCCACTCCTAAATGCCGTATTTTCTAATTGAAAATTAGCATATTGCAAATTACTTTTTTTGTCATTTAAATATGTATTTAGTGTAAGTTTACACTCTAATATCGTAACAGGTGTGAAGCCATTGAAAAATTCATTAAATAAATTGCAAGCAATTAAATATTTAAAGTATTTAATATTAAAGTTGCCCGGTTTTTTTTATGTGACTTGACATTTCTTAAACACCCGCAATCACACATCATCACAAATCCGTGACCCAAACACCCCCCCCACTTTTTTCCCCTAGGCGCGTGACGTCGCGTGACGTCATTTATGGACGGCCCCTAATGTCTATCCATAAAGTAATGTCAGGATGCCTCTATGTGTTATGAACAATACTTACAACAAACAAAAAAAAAGTAAAATTTGCATAAGTTATTCAAATGGCTGATACGCAACAAACGAATGAAAACATTTCCTATACACAATTCTGTACAATATAATATCTCAAGTTGTCATTATTATGGTGTATTAGTTTGTGAACACATATCAATGTGGATTTTAAATTAACATCAAATATTTTACAATCATGTGAAGCTTGACCTTTCGCGATAAAATATCAAAGATATGACTCCCACTTAAAGCTTACGGGAAGGGACGGGCGGAAGTTATTTTATCCCGTCCATGACCCAGATGAACGCGATGACTAATGATCTCTGTAAGCAAACGGGGGGTGTAAAGGGTTAAAATGGTCTGTTTCTTCTTCGGGAGTAAAACCTTGCCGTCATTATAGTATTCATAGTTGTGCAAATCGTAAGTAAAAAGAAAACATTAAAAAATAAATACACAGCGATATCCAATACGGATATATTTTTATATACGTTGTTATTGGTGTCTAATAACATCTCCATCGTGTGATTCAAGTTTTTTATCCTCCCGACTCAGGGTATCTAAAACTTGTATCTGACCGTTTGCAATTTGAATGCTACACCTTTCAATCTCAGGTTCAGGGTTGTTATCCTACTCCTCCTGTTCATCATTTAAAGTTCTGAGAAAGTTCTGGCCCCAATCCGTGAAATGCCAAGTTGTTTTTTTGAATTTGTTTTAACTCTAAGAGTAACTCACATATGAATGTCAGTTTTTGCTTGTGTCTAATTTTACAGACATGTCCAAACTGCCTAAACGATGACGTCAGAGCCGACGAAAGTCTCCATCCGGAAGTCATCTGGGTTGATGACGTAGCTTCCGGAGGTTGTGGTTGAGGCGTCGTCATCCACCGACGTGACCGACAGCTGTCGTGAAGGCAACAGGTTGAGTTTTTGGTGCACGTTGTTGTTGACCGACGACGGTGGTTGGCCGTGCAGCCCGGTCATCTTGTTGACCAGCTCACCCCGGGCCTGGCGCGGGAAGTGGCGGCCGCCCTCGTAAGGGTTGGCGGATCTCTGCTTCGGGGGCAGTACGGGTGGGAAAGATTTGTCGGGCGTCTGGGAGAACCTGACGTGGTACGATCCCCGCACCGGGTGGTCGGGCGCCATCTGCTTCCTGGGCGCAATCGGGAACTCGTCGCTACTGCGCCTGCGCGAGCTGAGACGAGGTGACAGTTCGCCTAGAAAGATAAATATATGCAAAATTAAAACATTTAAAAAAATTTGAATTATTAATGTTTTGAAGCGAAAGTTTTGTCTTAAACTTTTATTCTCAAAAACTATATTGTTTTTTTTTGTTTGCTTGTTTGTTGTTTGGTGCTCTTTTTTAAATAAAATATTAGGTTGCATGTTTTACTCTATCGCTACCAGAATTGACCTGTAATCAAAGACCACAACTGAAGTCATAGACAAAATTCTAGGATTTGATTCTTATCGTCTTATCTAATGCCAGACAATCATTTCGTAAATAAAAATACGCGTAAATAGCTGATATTAAGTCCAAGATGTATAAAGCTTATGAATTCAAGAATTCACTACTGCTGATTACATGTATATATATATATATATATATTTATTTATTTTTAAATGGTATACTTTTAAAAGCATGAAAAATTCACAAAATCAACTCACCTCTCATAATTTGATCGAAATTGACGTCATCCACACTGTTGCCCCGCCCACTGTCACTCGTGGTGGTGTCGGCCGAGGTGTCGCTCGTGACGTCATCGTTCTGAAGACAAGATAAAATAACAACATCAGCCAATGCCGTGGGTTTAGAATTATAAATGGGGCTATCTTATGTCCTTATAGGTAAACATTTTCTTGCTCTGCCCACGGGATAAGAAAGTTTCCTATACTTATTGTGGTTGAGCTGATGTCGCTATTTTCATAAACTGGATCTATGTTTACTGTTTATCAGTGGTTGATAAAACTGGTTACTATCTTGTGGTAACTCGTCTGTAAATGTGGTTTGGGGGCGGGGGGGGGGAGGTGCGTTACGCTTAAACAAGAAGAATGTTGTTGGCGGGGAGTTGGCTCAGGGTGTTATGGAAGAGCTAGTGGTTGTTATATTGTGGTTGGGTTGACACAGGGTTGGCAAACAGAGGTGTTCTGTATTCTTATTTTGAGGGGGAGGGGTCGGGGGCAATGTTCCCTCTAAGGTTCGTTTGTCGTGCGCAAAGTGAAAAAAACTCGTGTGCAAAGTTGCACAGCATCCATTTTTTGCGCAATATTTTACAGAATTTGCTGCGCGGTAATTCTAAACTGCTGCGCGGTGTCAGTCAGCTAAAAGGGAACATTGGTCGGGGGGTAGTAATGAGTGCATGAGAGTTCATGGGTTAAAGGTGGGTTGGTCCCATGTTTACTCAGATGTACGGCTGGAATGAATTCCTTTCTCTTTATGAATCAGTTATTCTAGTGACTGCAACATTGCAAATCCAGTAAAACATTAATTCAACAACAAAAACAAAAAAAAGTAACTTTTAAATTCGTGCAATAACTAGTTCGCAATTTATAATGTACTAAAACACGTTTAGGGTAATACGTTATTTTACCTTAGACTTATATAATGCTAACAGAAAAGTAATTGTAAATACTCGTTACTTTATAATATTATGATGTATACAAAAAAGCATACATAAAATTTAAGAAAAAAAAGTGTTAGTTAAGAAAGCAACTATATTCATGCACATTTTTGTTGTTATCAACCGACATCTAACGTGTGCGTGTATTCGAAATAAATTAATGTTAAGTTTGAATCAAACTTATTAATGTAGTGCTTGTGTGCAATGTTCCTTTTAAGCTGCGTGGCCGCGCGATCGCGAAGATATCTGACCGACCACGCGCGGCAGTTGAGAAATACCGCGCAGTAAATTTTGTAAAATATTGCACACAAAAATGGAGGCTGTTCAACTTTGCACACGAGTAATTTTACTTTGCACACGGACCAACTGAGAGGGAACATTGCTAGTGTATTATGTGAATCATGCAAGTAGATAAAATTATTGTATTACTGGTCCGTTAAATGAAACATGCAAATAGATACACATATTATTGTAGTACTTGTATGTTATATAAATCATGAAACTTATTATTGTAATAATATGTGTTAATTAAATCATGCGTGAAGAGAAACTTGGATGATGTAGAAATTGCTAAATTTTAATTATTAAAAAAAATGTAGACTTAGAATTTCAGTTTTAATGCTACAGCTAAAGATGCAACTACTTAGTGCTACAGCAAATGGTGGGCCTACAGAGTGCTACAGCTAATGGTGGGACTACCGAGTGCTACAGCTAATGGTGGGACTACAGAGTGCTACAGCTAATGGTGGGACTACTTATTTCTACAGCTAATGGTGGGACTACTGAGTGCTACAGCTAATGGTGGGACTACTTATTTCTACAGCTAATGGTGGGACTACTTAGTGATACAGCTAATGGTGGGACTACTTAGTGCTACAGCTAATGGTGGGACTACTTAGTGCTATAGCTAATGGTGGAACTACATAGTGCTACAGCTAATGGTGGGACTACTGAGTGCTACAGCTAAGGGTGGGACTACTGAGTGCTACAGCTAATGGTGGGACTACTGAGTGCTACAGCTAATGGTGGGACTACTTAGTGCTACAGCTAATGGTGGGACTACTGAGTGCTACAGCTAATGGTGGGACTACTGAGTGCTACAGCTAATGTTTGGATTACTTAGTGCTACAGCTAATGGTGGGACTACTGAGTGCTACAGCTAATGGTGGGACTACTTAGTGCTACAGCTAATGGTGGGACTACTTATTTCTACAGCTAATGGTGGGACTACTTAGTGCTACAGCTAATGGTGGGACTACTTAGTGCTACAGCTAATGGTGGGACTACTGATTGCTACAGCTAATGGTGGGACTATTTATTTCTACAGCTAATGGTGGGACTACTGAGTGCTACAGCTAATGGTGGGACTACTTATTTCTACAGCTAAAGGTGGGACTACTGAGTGCTACAGCTAATGGTGGGACTACTTTTTTCTACAGCTAATGGTGGGACTACTTAGTGCTACAGCTAATGGTGGGACTAATTAGTGCTACAGCTAATGGTGGGACTGCTTAGTGATACAGCTAAGGGTGGGACTACTGAGTGCTACAGCTAATGGAGGGACTACTGAGTGCTACAGCTAATGGTGGGACTACTGAGTGCTACAGCTAATGGTGGGACTACTTAGTGCTACAGCTAATGGTGGGACTACTTAGTGCTAGAGCGAATGGTGGGACTACTGAGTGCTACAGCTAATGGAGGGACTACTGAGTGCTACAGCTAATGGTGGGACTACTGAGTGCTACAGCTAATGGTGGGACTACTGAGTGCTACAACTGAAGGTGTGACTACATGGTACCACTAATAAGTGACTATAAGCATCGAGGGATACTACCAATAAATGTTAATGCATGCCTTTGGCTAGTACTGGGAATTGCCATCACTAAAAAAAATACAGCTTGAGATTTGTCACAAATGGAAGCAATAAAAAAGACAAAACTAAAAAGTGCAACAAGTACTGAGTGCTACGAGTACTGAGTGCTACAGAGCATGCAATGTATGACACCAAGTGTACCTACATGCACACACGTGCTGACTGGCGCATATTTGACACCACTGACCTGTCGCATCATAGATGACCTCTGCTGGTACATGTCGCCGTCGCACGTCCTGCTGTGTGGGGACCCGAAGGTGGAGAACAGGGGTGTCTCGTCTCTCGGGGACGCGTGGCGAGAGCTCGGCGAGGGCGCATCGGTCTCGTCGACACTGAAGCTAACAGCTTTTCCTTTCACGGAGCTCTGGAACTGTTCCGGGCGCCCGGGCTTCACTTGAAAAAATGCTCCTTCCTCGCCACCGCCTGGCTGTTTGTCGCCGCTGGGTGGCGAAGATAAGTTGTTCATCGGGTAAGGCTGATTGTTGATCATCGAGGGCGAGTTGCGGACGACGGTGTGGACCTTCTCCTCGTCGTTGTATCCGTCAGCCGCGTGCATGTTGTGGAAGGTTCCCTTGGGCGCGCTCTTCCGATGGCTGACCCGGTCCTTCTGGAAGACAACGCAGATGGCGACTATGATCAGCGTTGAGAATATCACGGTGACCGCCGCGACCACAGCGACGATGATGATGTAATCTTCCTGTTTCTTGTGACCGCCACCGTTGGCCGGCGCCCTCGTCACGTTGTCGAACTGGACATCGACCCTCAAAGACGTGGTGTTGAATCTCGGGGGCTGGCCTCGGTCCGAGACGGTGATCCCAATCTCGTACCTCCTCACGTTCCTCAGATGGGACGGATCTGAGATTTTGAATTCTCCGGTGTCTTCCGTGATCTCGAAGGCCCGGTCCTCATTTCCGGAATCGACGGTGAATCTGAGAGTTCCGTTTTCACCCGCATCGTCGTCATAGGCGATGATTTTGCTGAGGATGGCACCAGCTTCCGGGAAGGTGGATATCAGGATGGTATGATTCTGGGTCTTCGGGAACAGGATGATGGGGACGTTGTCGTTTACGTCCAGCACCCCGATCACGACGCTGGCCGTGGACATCAAAGGGGGGTTACCCTTGTCCCTCACCATCACGGAAAACGAGTAGTTGACCCTTTCCTCCCTGTCGAGCTTGGCCGTGCACAAAATGGAGCCGTTTGACAGCACCGAAAATACACCGTCGGCGCCGTCGAGGGAACCGGTGAAGAAAAACTCCATCTCCCTGTTGACGCCCTCGTCGTCGTCTCGTGCAGCCAGGAGGCCAATGATGGTGGGTCCCTGAACTTCTTCGGAGGCCTGAAATCTGAAGACATTGGTGTCGAAGTCGGGGGCGTTGTCGTTGACGTCCTCGAGGATGACGACAACTTCCGCCGTGCTGGTCAGGGGTGGGGCGCCCTTGTCGGTGGCGAAGACGTTAAATTTCACGACCGGGGCGCTCTCTCTGTCCAGATCGCCGACGGCCGTGATGACGCCAGTGGTGGGGTCCATGGCGAAGAATGACCTGTAATCGGGATCAAAGCTGTAAACAATGTCGGCGTTGGGACCGGCGTCCTTGTCCGAGGCGCTGACTTTTAAGACGAACTCGTTCTTCTTCCTCCCTTCCAGCAGCGTCCTCGAATAGCGATTCTGTGTGAATTCAGGGGCGTTGTCGTTGGCGTCTTGGATCCTCACCGTGAGGTAGGCGGTGGTGTTCATGGGCGGCTCTCCCTTGTCGATGCACGCCACCGACAGGTTGTAAGAGTCTCTCGTCTCGCGGTCCACCGTGCCCTGCAGTACAATCTTGTATCCTTTGTTCGCCACCGGGTCTATTTTGAACACTTCGTTGTTGATGGTGCAAGAGACGTCATCACCGTCGTCGTCGTCAACGTTGACCAGGGCCACGAAGAGACCTCGACCACCCGGCTCGAGGACGGACGTGACGGCGTTGCGATCCGAGCCGCCGGCGAGTGTGTTTATCGAAACTCGCGGAGGGGTGTTCCCGGTGTTAACGACCTTGACCTTGACGGAAGTTTGTGTCTTCAGCGAGGGACTTCCGGAGTCCTGCGCCTCGACTATAAATTCCATGACCCCGGGTTTGAGGGGGCCGACCACGGAGATGTTGCCAGTGGCGGGGTCGATGCGGTAAAAGTCTTCAACAATTGATTTCTGGAGAGAGCTAAAGTTGTAGGTCACGACAGCATTGTTTCCCTCATCGGCGTCCGTCGCAGTGACTCGCAAAATGACCGTTCCGATGGCAATTTTACCGTCCAGCACCACGGAATACGAGTCGTTGAGAAAGACAGGTGCGTTGTCGTTGACGTCAGTGACGTCGATGGTGACGAAGAGAACAGATGACAGGGGCGGCGACCCGCCGTCGTACGCGGTGATCGTGAAATCGTATCGAGCTACAGTTTCCCTGTCTAAAGACTTTTTCATGCGTAACTCGATCTCAGAACTGCCGTCCAGAACCTTGGAGGCCGACAGGTCGAAAACGTCCCGGAAGTTGTTGAGCGTGTAGTTTTTGACCTTGAACTCGGGGTTAAAGTCCGCATCGTTGGCGCCCGTGATTTTGAGAGCGTACCCCGGGGAGTTGCCCTCGGTGAATTTCAGATCCCTTTTCTCCCGGTCGAATTTCGGGGGGTTGTCGTTGATGTCGGCGATTCTGAAGCTGATGGTCACCACCCGGCTGTCGTAGTCCGAGTTCTGGCTTTGGTAGGTCACCACGGTGATGTTCTGGATGCAGTCGGCCAGTACCGGACACAGGGCGTCTCTGTCTATCCTCTGCGCCACCGAGATGACCCCGTCCACGCTGCTGATGTTGAACAGCGGCCGGGATGAGCTCCCCTGGCCCAGCATGTTGTACTTGATCTGCCTTCTGTCGGTCACGTTGGTGAAGAAGTTGGGGAGGTCGGACATGCTGCCCACTTTTGTCCCGAGGGGCAGCTCCTCGGAGATGTTGTAGATGAGTTCTGGGGTCTTCTGGGCAGCGCACGATGCGACAAGTCCGAATGCGACCAGTATCCACATACATAATCCGGCCATTTTTTTTTACCCAAACAATTTGTTAAGCTCGATGGTTCGTTCTAATCCAAATAATTTTTTTCCGCTACAGAAACATTATTCAGAGATTTCACCAAGATCCAAGAATTGTTCGGTATATATGAATGATACAAATACAATGGCTTGAAATAAAGAGTCGCTAATAAATCACACTTGACATTTCCAAGAGGAAAATACGCTGTTAACAAAGTGAAATACAAAATCCAATAGCTTAGAGGTCGTGTGCTCGGGACGACTGTCGGGCCCTCGAATGAGTCCTGAAAGCTGGCGGCGGACGAACTTATACCCAAATCCTTATCTCAAAATCTCGTTGTCTTACGGCTTAGAGGCGGGCGCTTAAAATTGTTTTCAGCGTCAACCGCGGACACAAAGAATGCACTACCTGAGTTATCCTCCCCTTACACCACCGGCCGTCTCCGAATTCCACCTGGAGTTCGCACCTCCGAGTTCAATCCCTTTAATCCGACCGGATTAGCACTCACAAAAACAAGCCGCGCTCGGTGTAGGCGCGATTAGTATTTTTTTTCAAAACACCGTGTGGAAATATCCTATCTCAGCTTGTACGGTAGTAAGGGTAAGGGAGATCACTGTTAGTCTTCGGGGGCCTAACTCGTCATTAGCTAATTGTTTGAATTCCTCGGTTTGACTGTGCTGTTTTATTGGTTTCGTCAGAGGTCAGCTCTCGTGTTGGTTGTTTTTTTTTACCTTCCCCACAGACGCCGAAGATAACTGTTTGAATAGAAGGCATGGACTAACTAACTAACTTTTGTAGTAGGTTGGCATAGGTTGTTTCGCCACCTCGGAATTAGTGGCGGGTAATTCGTGATAAAAAAGAGATAACAGTTCTCAGACGATAAGGTCAGTGCTGATACGACACAGTACTGACCACTTGGACAATCTTGTCTCGTGCTGACTGGCTCCTCCAAAGTAGCACACCAAAGCGATCTCCCACAGTACAGAGATGCGATAAGATGAGATGAGATGATTAGTGTGTTAGGGCCGTGACGGAGTTTCAAATCTTGATTGATTACTCTCTTCTTTAAGACGACTGATATTTGAAGCGAGGGCCAAGGAAAGATAACCCCTTTGATGAATGAACGCCACTGTATGAAAATTGCAATTAGCCACAAGCTGCCTGATAGCCGTGAACTGGGCCCAGTAGAGTCTCGACCACAGTGACAATGTTAGCAGCGGACGATGTTTCCTTGGTGCTCAATAACTTCTTCAACTGTAGAAAATAGGAAAAAAATCATATTACTTTGTTTAAAATTATCACGTAGAAAACCGTGCATATATACTACACCACTCGTGGGCGTGCATATATACTACACCACTCGTGGGCGTGCATATATACTACACCACTCGTGGGGGTGCATATATACTACACCACTCGTGGGCGTGCATATATACTACACCACTCATGGGAGTGGGGGGGGAGGGAGGGGGTTATCATTTCATTGCATGCATTCTTTTAAATAAAGATGGCGTAAAACGCCTTGTTATATAAAATATTTAGAACCCTTCTTTTCGTCTGCGCTTGTGTTCTAAATAAATGATGAATTAATTTCGCTAAATTCTGCTTCTCACATCAATGAAATAAGCCAAATTTATTGCAAAACTTAAATGTATTATCTTTCATCCAACAACTGGAAGAGAAACAAACTATTTAATTTAAATAATTCAAACATTTTTCTGTGTACCGATGAAGCCCGGCTCTGTATGCCTAGTATTGAAGCTTTCCATTTATTGTTTTATTTCACACAATTCGTTTTTGCACCTTACACTCTATTTGAAATCTGTATCGCAATCCCAAAACAATAATCACTACAGACTTTGTGGCAGCGGCGTCACTAGGGGTGTGCGGTGGGGGCTGTTCGCCCCGGGTGACACCATCAGGGGGGGGTGACACCGAATTGAAAAATTCTGTATGTTCTCGTTATTTGGCACTGGAAAACTCGGAGGAGTTCTATGAGTTAAGTCGTGAGGGGGGTGACACCACGAGCTAACGGCCCGGGTGACACCAACCCTAGTGACGCCTCTGCTTTGTGATTAGTAGTTTTGTTTGCTTTAAAATGAACTCTGTTGTGGTGTGCGTAGGCGTTACAATTTTCACATAATTGGGGCGGGAGGGGTGATGGAGGTGTTAAATAACATTGTTGCATGACTATAACATACATGTCATATGTTTGAGTTTTTCATAATATATTCACACCGTGTACTCTGTGGCCTCTTCATACCATACAACACGCACAACGCAATGGGGGTAAGCTGCGGGAAGAACACACAATTTAAAGCGTTGTGAAAAGTTTTGTTGTTTACTAATGAGGATAGTTTTTTTTTAAGTACAGAGAAGTATAAGGAATGAGCTCTCGTTATTTCATGCTAAATTTGCATGTGTGCCTCGTGAGGTTTGATTTTGCCGTGTCTTGTAACACATTTCTCAGTGACTTTCGTTAAAAGCTTTTAGTGGCTGCTCCTAATGGTCTACTGTGTTATGTCATTTTTGACATTGTCGTCATGTAACAAAAGTTTGATTTTTTATTTTGAAGAGACTTAAAACTCCTCCCCCTCCCACCCTCCTCCCAACCCCCGCCCACCCTCCTTCCCTCCTCCCACGCTATGCACGACGTGCGTGAGTTTCCACTGGATGTGACACCAGACATGTCAACCAACCCCCCCTCCACACACACACACACATTTCAATTATTGCTAACATCTGTTTACTAAATGAAACCCAGTTCCAGCAGTCTCCCGTCGGAAGTGTCCAGTGTGAGAAATGTCCTGTCTAAAACGTCCAATTAAAGAGCAACATCATTCAAGCGGAGACAATTCTTCTCCTTTTAAAATTATTTGAGAGGACCTTGGTTAAAGTGCATGTCTCTTAGAGGAGGAGCTAGTTTCGAACACGAAGTGCAAGTGTTAATACGAACAATTGCAAGTGTTTGACACGTGAAGCAAGAGTTGAACACGAGGTGCAAGAGTTGAACACGAGGTGCAAGAGTTGAACACGAGGTGCAAGAGTTGAACACGAGGTGCAAGAGTTGAACACGAGGTGCAAGAGTCGAACACGAGGTGCAAGAGTTGAACACGAGGTGCAAGAGTTGAACACGAGGTGCAAGAGTCGAACACGAGGTGCAAGAGTTGAAAACGAAGTGCAAGCGTTGAACACGAGGTGCAAGAGTTGCTTACGAGGTGCAAGAATAGAACACGAGGTGCAAGAGTTGAACACGATGTGCAAGAGTTGAACACGAGGTGCAAGAGTCGAACACGAGGTGCAAGAGTTGAACACGAGGTGCAAGAGTTGAACACGAGGTGCAAGAGTTGAACACGAGGTGCAAGAGTTGAACACGAGGTGCAAGAGTTGAACACGAGGTGCAAGAGTCGAACACGAGGTGCAAGAGTTGAACACGAGGTGCTAGTATTTTGCACGTGGAGCAAAAGCTGAACACGAAGGGTTGTTTGTTAATCAGGGGCGGATCAAGATGGCACCTGGGGCCCGGTCCAGCCACCTTTATTATACAACATAATAAGTTTGGGGCCTTTAAAACGTTGGGGGCCCCTGGCTTTAGCCTAATCAGCACCCCTATTAATCCGCCATAGTTGTTAATGATATACGGGACATATTATTATTAAATTGTTTCAATATATTTTTTATTTATGTATTTTCACTATATTTAAATCGTTTGTTTTATTGATTTGTTTTCTCGTTAGATTTGAATAACAACACTCGTCAGTGAGTCTCCGTGCTATAAACTATGAAGTCCAGTGAGCTGAGACTGGCCAGTCCCTCTACAAACTCTAGACCCCCCCCCACCACTTCCCTCTCCTTTGAGCATAGTGATTGTATGGTGGTGTCTGGTCCATCCCTAGCGGATTATTTGGACAATCAATTCCAGGGGATCAAATATCACCAAGAAAAACTTAGCGAGTCCACAGATGGTCGGGGTTACAATTTTTTGGTTGTTTCCCATCAGTTGTCTACAAGTTTTATGTTTGCGATCGTACAAAGAGTTGAGTCAATGCTACAAGAAGTCAGTAGCGTAGCTAGGAGATGGGGTCCAAATTCGAAAGTCCAACATTTTTTTACAATAAATATTACGCCACCGCCATGTATGCAGCCCACCTCCCCAAAGTGGCCAAGCCCCCCTGGGCCCCCAAATCCCTAGCTACGCCACTGCAAGAAGGTATGTGTCACCGGAGCTCTTCAATTTCCCTAGTGAGTTATTTACCACTCATTGGTTAAACACGCTCTTGAGTGTTTAAATAATAGGAGGTAACTGCTACAGCCCCACTTGAACATTTCCAATACATAAACACCCGATTTTCTATAAAACAGCCGAGATTGTTAAATGGTTCTATCACTCTTACGCCCCCCACCCACAATGCCTTGTAATCTAAGACAAACACTGCGCATGCTCGTACGCCTTCATTATATCCCGTCACAGCCATTGTTGACCACGGTGTAAGACCTTCCCCAATCGAGGATTTGGTGGATTGGACAAATGTTGTGATAGTCTTGTCTCGCCTTTCTCATCCCTTTGTTGTTTTGGTTCGTGATGATGATTGATGTCTTACCCGCTATTTGCCGACGGTTCACAAACAAACTCTCAAACTGAAGATGTGCAGGTAGGTTCTCGGCCACAGGTGTCGAATGTCGCGGGATTGCAGACGATGACTAAGATGTAAGATCTTGGGCGTCAGGTGACAGAATTGTGTGTGTGTGGAAGGGGGTGAGATAACTCGGACGAGATGAGGTAGGTTGCCCACAAACTGGCGCTAGTCATTTCCGGGACAGGCCGGGTGGATTACGGTTTTTATCAAGTTACTCAAAACGTAGAGACGTGAGAAGACATACTTGAAGATCTTTTCTAAAACATCTACCAAACTTTGTCACACACAAAAAAAATAAAAAAAATCACAGGCACAACGCATTCATACTCATGGCTGTAATCTTTCTCAGACACATCAATCATGCGTGTAAATTGTAAAAGATTAATCTTTCTGATACACAACAAATATCCTAATACATACACATTATCCTTCTCAAAATACACATTCAAGGATGTATGACCATATCACTGGGGGAAAAAAAAATTAAGTATACCCGTAACCAAATCTAGAATAAAATAAAAGTAAAATTTATTCTTGTAGACGTTTTGAAGTTACACCTAAAATAGCCAGGCTTTAAAAACAGATTGAAAACATTTCGTTCGGCCAGCGCTGCTTCTGTGCACACACTAATTTAACAGGTATAAGAAGTGTCATTAACTCCTAAAAGTAGAAGAGTATTCATTTATGTGCCGCCATTCGATACGAAGCTGGCTATTTAGAGCGTTGTTTTATGGGATCGGCACTGTGTGTGTGTGTCTTTGATATACCAGGTGGTTTTAATGTAAGGGCTTAGGCCAGGGGAAAGATGCAGATGATTTTTGCTTTACACTTTTAAAAACTGGTTAAGTCGTCCAGCAAAAAATAAATTACTGAAACAGCTGTTGGTGTCTGAGGAACTTGTTTTGAGTTTAGCCTAAAGGTCTATTAACAAATGACCCCGATGCAATCGTAAAAAGAGTGAGAGTGGAGGCGGCGCGGGGGGCGGGGGGTGCGGGTCGTAAGTCTCCGATGTCCGGATATTCCCAGCTTTTAAACGATATCCAAAAAGTCAAAGTAAATTCCCTCCCCTTTACATTCTGAGCAAGAACAGAGGGCGCTGATCAGAGAAGACGAAATGCCACCACACGCCATCAGGGTGAAAGGCAAGTCGACTCGTGGACACTGGACACCATCAAACAAACGTCTTAAAGAGATTAGCTTCACTTGACCGGCTCTACGCATTCGTCATGGGTAAAAGAAAGTGAACGGATATAGGATTAATAGAGGACAATTAACACAAACATCACAAAAATGTTATTTGGTCAATGTTACAGACCAAATGCGGAACAACTAGGAGAATCATGGCTTTACTCTTAGCGTGTACCAGAAAGCTTTGAGGGTTTCGGTCAATGTATGAGGATAGGGTTTTAGGGGCGGGATGGGGTGGGGTTCTCAGGGCCGTAAGCCGTAAGGTGTAAGGGGGGGGGAGGGTCTAAGGGCTTAGTATCATCTGAAGGGCGAAATCTTCTAATTTCAGATAACAACAGGTTGGTGCGGTGTGCTTGATCATGTTGTGTTGTTTGAGGTGTGTGGGGTCATGTTGTAGATGAAGTGACCGTGGGAACAAAACCAGAGGGACTTTCCATGAGCGATGTCATCTGTTGTTTTATACGAAGGCCAAAATACATCCAACTACAGCCACAGCCGTCAATAAGACACTTTGGATCAGTGCAGACATCATTTCCTTTGTTGATTTACTCAAATTATTCATGTGACCCTCATTTTTTATTCTTATCCTGAATTATTTAATGCGTATAATTATGTTGAAAGTTTGCTACATTATAAGTATAAGTACCGTATATACTCGAGTAAAAGTCGATCTCGGGTCTATCCCCCGATTTGTCACTAGAAAAATTGTAAATTAACATTTCTTCAACGTTTGCTACGCTGAACTCAAAGCGTTTCTAAAATGAGTTATAAGTCGACCCCCTTGATTTTGGCGTTGAATTTTTGGAAACAAAAAAAAACTTGACTTGTGCTCTAGTATATACGGTATATTTTTCCTAAGTGCTCACGTAACCGTGACTGTGAGATCAAGGGCTGTAAAAGGCTGGCTGAGCCAAGCTGAAGCCTGCAGGCAACCAGCAGCTTTGCAATCTATAATCTATAATCCCGCCTTAGCATTGCTGCTCATTAGAAATTATTATTTTTTTATGTCGATGGTTGTTGAGGGACCAAGATCAAGAACAGGTCGAAAAAATCAAGGCCAAAAGGCCCTTCTATGTTTTGTTACGACTAAAATTCCCTCTAAGGTTCGTTGGTCCAAAGTAAAAAATAACAACTCGTGGGCAAAGTTGGATAGCACCCATTTTTTGTGTGCAATATTTTATAAAATTTTGCTGCGCGGTGATTATAAACTGCTGCGCGGTGATTATAAACTGCTGCGCGGCGTCGGTCAGATATCTGCGCGGTCGCGCAGCTTAAAGGGAACATTGGTTTCGACCCTGTATCACCATCTATACAGAAACAGAAACGGACGTAAGTTCTACGGTCTTACGACTTGTGTCCACGCGCTGCACATTCCTCCCATCCCATGTTTTCATTTTGTTTGCTCGTCACCCTCTCATTGAGGGGCTCGTCTCAAATCAATACACGGGCAAAGAGTGAATCAAAGATGGCCGCCAGAAGGTCCCCCGTCGGGGGTGTGGGGGCGGGGGACGGGAGTGAATCGTTTGGTCCGCACCGCCGAGACAATTAAACGCCAGATAAACATTGACACGGAGTCGTGACTAAACTCTCAGGGAGCCGGTGTCGTAGACGAGGAGACGTCGAGGGGAGGGAGAAAAAAACAACACTACGACCACAGGGATTATTTTAATACGAGATCTCAATATAATGGGGGACTCCGTGTTCTCAATACTCTGAGGACCACTCAAGAAAAGTAAACCTAACACCAGCGGGGCAACACTTCCCACTCCCTCTCAGTTTTGGCTAGTGGGCGAAGGATTGAGGTGGTGAGTAAGGGGGGTGGGGTGTTATATACTGGCGTTGTTTGATGTGAAAGTGGTTGAACATTTCCCCGAGATGAAAGTGCCGCAGTACAACAAGAGCGTAGGTGTTGATTGAATTGTGATACGATTGTGTGAGGGGTACGGATTGTTGGGCGCGGGACTGAATCAGAAGCGTGTACCATGCCGACCAATGGGCGTATCAGATAGCTAGGGAGTCACTTGACCCCGCGCGCCAGACTCGCGAATTTCTGCGGGGGTATCTGACGGCTTCATCGCCACCCGCCGGTAACTTAACACTCAGTGATTGTTTATATATCTGGAAGATCTACCGTTTATCTTTATATTTCACGTATCTTCTAAGACTTAAGACTTAAGTGTATCCATCAATCCATCTAAAGTGTGTCATGCTCAAACAAAAATTTTTAAAATAAATAAATAAAACTCACGTTCATTTGGAGAGAAATTTTGCTTGCATGGAGGAGACGAACCTATTTACTTAACAATATGCCATTTGAATTGAATGTTCATTTTGTTTTGGAAGCGAGGTCACGGGAAAGGCGGCGAGGAAAAAAAAGGGGGGGGGGAGGTTGACGTTCATGATATGAAACTGAATAAGGCAATTTATTTCATGATAAAGTAATTAATTTCTCTCGCTTTGTACTGCGAAAAAGGCTTGGCAGAAGTTGCCTCCCCGTATCAATCCATATGGAAAAGAAACTTCCGATCAGGGAGGCCCCCCTCCCCCCTTCTTACCTACGCCTCTTACATGTCTTTAAGGAAATCTCTCTTTCTAACTTAAGTAGTGGCGATCGCACCTTGACTTGTTATGGTAGGGATTCCGTGACATGACGTCAGCACAGGTCTCGGAAACAACGATTTCAGAGACTGTTCAGGCCTTTCAATATGTCGTCCAAATGTTGTACCAGGAATCATGGTTACTAACATAAGACAATACATCTTGACCAAGGTAATGGAAATAAAAAAACGTTCACAAATAACTAACAAGTCTTGTTCGAGCTTGAACCAAAAACACCTACCCACTCTCGCAAGAATGAAAAAAACCAAAATGATATTTTAAATACCACACGAGATCCCCCCCACCCCCCGTGTTTATTGCATATTTTTCCGGGTCACCCGAAAAATAAGGCACAAATCAGAATTCAGTCCCGTCCTTATATGACCAACACAATGACCAGCGGTACTACTACACGCGTAAATGAATTCTGTGACTCCCGTTTTACGAGGCGAGACCTCGGCTAATTTAATCAGAGGTCCGCGAGAAATGAACACTGACTGAGTGGAGGGTAGCCAGGCCATTAAGAGCTTGATTGGGGGGTAAGTCTTGGGGAGGGGGGGTTGCTTTCATGGCTTGGTGCTATTCCCTATGGTGTGGTGCTATAGGGATAACTGTATGAGAACGTTTCCGACTTAGTGTGTTTTGTCCCTGGCCATAAGTCAAGCAAGTTTCCCTAGCGTTAGCGGCAGTTTAATGTATATGAATGTATTTATTATATATTCTCAGCTGTCTAACAATTAATTTAAGCAAGGACCAGGGATCCACACGAAGTTTTAGTTTATGCGTGGCTCACTGTTAGCTCTACATACACAAGCATGCGTGGCTCACTGTTGGATCTACATACATACACAAGGTCGGTCTTAAATTCAATAATATTTAAAGTACAACTACTTTTTGTTTAAATGCACTATGAGTTATTTTACTACCCGTCAGTCAATGTCCTATGCAGAGGTGTCACTGGGGTTGGTGTGACCCAATGGGATAGCTCATGCTGTCACCCCCTCACGAGTACTCACGACCTACCCCAAAGACCTCCTCCGAGTCTGCCGGTGCCGAATAACTGGAATATACAGAATTTTACAATTTGGTGTCCCCCCCCCCTTATGATGGTTTCACCCGGAGCAGTACGCACCCCCGCACCTCCCAAGTGACGCATTTAGTCCTATGACCTATGTGAACACATCGTCGTTATTTTCGTACCTGAGCAAGTCTTAACCAAGTCAATGTAGCATGTCACATTAACCAAGTCAATGTAGCATGTCACATTAACCAAGTCAATGTAGCATGTCACATTAACCAAGTCAATGTAGCATGTCACATTAACCAAGTCAATGTAGCATGTCACATTAACCAAGTCAATGTAGCATGTCACATTAACCAAGTCAATGTAGCATGTCACATTAACCAAGTCAATGTAGCATGTCACATTAACCAAGTCAATGTAGCATGTCACATTAACCAAGTCAATGTAGCATGTCACATTAACCAAGTCAATGTAGCATGTCACATTAACCAAGTCAATGTAGCATGTCACATTAACCAAGTCAATGTAGCATGTCACATTAACCAAGTCAATGTAGCATGTCACATTAACCAAGTCAATGTAGCATGTCACATTAACCAAGTCAATGTAGCATGTCACATTAACCAAGTCAATGTAGCATGTCACATTAACCAAGTCAATGTAGCATGTCACATTAACCAAGTCAATGTAGCATGTCACATTAACCAAGTCAATGTAGCATGTCACATTAACCAAGTCAATGTAGCATGTCACATTAACCAAGTCAATGTAGCATGTCACATTAACCAAGTCAATGTAGCATGTCATATTAACCAAGTCAATGTAGCATGTCACATTAACCAAGTCAATGTAGCATGTCACATTAACCAAGTCAATGTAGCATGTCACATTAACCAAGTCAATGTAGCATGTCACATTAACCAAGTCAATGTAGCATGTCACATTAACCAAGTCAATGTAGCATGTCACATTAACCAAGTCAATGTAGCATGTCACATTAACCAAGTCAATGTAGCATGTCACATTAACCAAGTCAATGTAGCATGTCACATTAACCAAGTCAATGTAGCATGTCACATTAACCAAGTCAATGTAGCATGTCACATTTAGCTTAGTGTTGATTGTTGACTAGAAATAAAAAATTAGACATTTCTTAAATCTGCTTGTAAATAAACATTACAGACGTCCTCTACTAATCGTGAAGGTCACTTATCACCGCCATTCTTCAGGATTATCAAAACTTACAAACTATAGATCTACTAGTTCTGGTGATTTTGAAAGTTAAGTGCAAAAATTATGAGCAGACTCTAACTTGCCATGAATGAATTTCAGACTATCACAAATCGTCTTTGTTCTTTGGAAAAAAAAAGAGAAAAAAAAAGAAAAAAATATCATCTAGCTTATAAATCCTTGTTTTAAGGCTTACTAGTTAGGTCTTGCGCGACAAGTTAATCCAACATTTTGACAAATCCATTAAAAGATTTTTTTTTGTCAAAGGAAAACAACCAAGGGGGGATAATATTGCTCTTTCAGAACAAAGGGTTGCGGGAAGGGGTAAGTTTGATATTTTTTAATAAAAAAACCTATAATTTTAAGTTCAGTTAATAAAACTGACCCCTCCCCCCCCAACCCCACTAGTAATGTTTACTAAAGAGCGTACACTATAAGTCATGGAGTGCAATGGTAAAGCAATAAACACATATCAACACCCTTGTATTATATGGCATACCAAGGGGTGCCGAGCTGCAATGGTACAACACATATAATCACTATGTATTATATGAAGCCCTTGACCCAAAGTCTGCTGCGCGACTGCAACATCCACTCCCCAAAAAAACTTTCGTTTTGTGGCACCCCTTCATTGTCAGCTACCCCCTAGCCGCCCACCCGGTAATGTTAAACATATTTCAAGAATTACGCTCACCAACTGTTATCATCACAAAATAATTCAAATCATACAAGAAGCCCCGACCAGCACAAAATGTCACGTGACATACATTTGACGTCTGCACTAATTGACTAATTGTGCATTCCGGCATCGCAGGTAGCGGGTGGGCGGGTCACAGGGTTTAAATTGGGGGGAGGGGACGGGTTAAATTAAGCCCCGGCACGCATTTGGTGGGTGGGGAACGGTGTGGACACCAGACAGTGTCATTAAGCTTTCAAATTGCAAATTTAAAACATGCTCCCTAGCGTCATTACAAATCCACGTTATTTAAAAGTCACGTGATCACGCGAACGTGCGCTGTGTGCGGGCAGAGTTGTCATTTCAAGGGCTGGTACAAATTCTTGGTTGCTTCCCTTGATGCCATGGAAACAGAAGTTTTAAGAAATTTTAACAAGTAACAAGCCTACGCAGCGGGGAAAACAGTTTTCGCGCATTTCAGTTAAATGTTTAATTGGCGATTTCTTCTCTAGTATGTAATACAATATATTTAAACTATCGAATACGATCTATGCGGAATTTCGTTGACACATTAGCCCAAAATAAACACAACAGAAGGTTGAAAATAGATTCAATGTTTGAAATAAAAAACGAAACATGGCTTATTTTGAAAAAAATCAAAGTACGGCCGTCATTTCGGGTAATTAAACAAAGCCCTTTTCAGATATGAAATAATAGTATGAAAGCGTCTAAATACTAGAGATAGAGGGTTAATATAGGTAACTATACAGTCAGGGTACATAAGCCCTGTTTCTTTGTTGTCACCCGCTACAAAGTCCTTATATACAATAACGATGTTACCAACTTCTAAATTATAGTATATTGACTTTATTTGTAATGTTACAGTCAATATAGAACAACTATAGTTTTTTAGCCTAATAAAAAGAGAAGAAAAAAAACACAGAATAGTGCCTAACAAACGGTCTGTTTTAGAAGACCAACAACCATCGCCTCCCCCCGCCCCTCACAGCCCCAACAGTGTAGTTAAGACGATTCCCCCGAGGCCCCCCGGCCCCCTTGTTTAGGGTTAATAATATTAATTACCCGCCTCCTGTTACAGCGGGCCAAAGGTACCAAACGCTAATTTTGCCATGATTGACTTTTAGACCCAATTTCCACCGTGGTCCCGAGACTTGGATGAGAAGGCGGCACCGCATCCTTAATTATTGGTGGGCACCGTGATAGGGTGGGTCGGTAGGAGGTAAATGAGTTTTGTTGAGCCAGAGTCGGAGAGTCAGTCTGTCGTACGCCGCCATTAAAAGTCAGAATCATTATGTTGTAAGCTACCATTAAAAGCCAGAGGCAGTCTATTGTACGCGGCAAATCAGAGCCAGTCTGATGCATGGACTTAAATAGTAAACTACTTGATTTGTTTAGCGCATTTTGACTGAACAGAAAGCCCCAGAGAAATGAGTCGTCTAATTCTATATGACTTAAAATAAGTGTTTATATTTTAGTAAATAGCCAATTTCAACAAAGTAATTTTTCCTGATAATAAATGTCCAAGTATAAAATGTCCTTTTTTCTGAACGTCCTAGTTTTAAATGTCCTGCTTTGAATGTGAAAATAGTAAATGTCATAATTTGTTTTTAATTGTAAAAAATAAACGTGCACATACTCACTTACCCTGTTGAGCATTTAAAAACTGTAGCTTGCTTTAGAATAACGTAAGAAGGTCGTGACATTTTTAAGACGTCATAAGATTGGTAACATTATGGTACCATTATGGTAACATTATTTTGTTGTTTAAGTGAATTCAATGACTTGTTTCAAGTAATTAATTTGTTCAAATAATGTTTCTGGGTAAATTATATTTACCATCTTGGTATTTTTGTTATATTTCTTATACAATTAACAAATCACATAGACATTTTTTGACATAGTTAAGTTAAGCTAACATACTAACATTTTCCGTCCACATTTTTAGTGGGAAAGAAAATGATCCGAACGACTGTTAGGGGTATGTGTTTTTAAATCCTTTATATTAACTCGTGGTGTCTGCGTGCGAGCGACCTGCTTGATTGCTTGTCGCCAAAACTTTTGGATCGATTTTTAACCCACTTGCTCGTAAGATAGCGAGCTGAAATTTTGCAGGCAGTTTCGTGGCGATGATAAAAACAATGTATCAAAATTTCAGATCGATCGCATGTACCGTAATTAAAGTTATTGAATTTTTTAGATTATTTTATTTATTCCTATGTATCATGCTATTTTTTGAGATAGAGTGTCGCGGTGCGTATTATATTGAACAACCTTTCTGTCGCGCAATAAGGTGCGTATTTTATTGACAACACTTTTTATAAACATATTCCTGATCGGTGCGCATTATATTAAACATGTTTTACGACACAACTGCAATTTTGTATTACTGGATGGTCTTGCGCTGCGTATTATAATGAACATTCTTTTAATTATGCCTCGTACATAAGGGATTTATAGTCAAAAACTTGTTTTTTTACGGGTTTTTTAAATTTAAAAGTTTCCTTGAACAAAGAGAAGCCAATGCTTAGATGAAAGGGCCTTAATCTCAGAATCGATTTGCTACAGTACATAAATATCCGTACCGGATGAACTGTTATTTTGTTTGGGTGATTAAGACTTGAAACAAAAAATAATGGACAACAAAAGTTTTAAAATTGTATGGATAAATGCCTGTCCACTTTGTATTTCTTAATTTTTTAAAGACACTGGGCAGTTTCAAACAGTGAAAAGTTAATAAACGGCAAAATAAGAAATGGTAAAGAGGAAGAGATGTGGGTGGGTATAATGATGGCATGTAACAGCTATATCGTGATATGGAAACACTCAAGTTTATCTTATATATGTACCGATACTCAAAATGTAGTTTTTCTCCGTACAACCATTTTTAAAAAATCGGCTATCTAATGCCGGTATGATTGTAATACGAAATAAAATTGGTGTATTAATTAACAGGTGTTAATATAATGACTGTGTCCAGGTTGAAACATTCATTCAATCTGAATCTAATGTAATGTTAAACAATTAATTTAAACATTGTTGTGCGGGCGAATCATCTTACCAATTCTTTTTAATTACGCTAAAAAAATTCTTCAAATAGACAAATTGTCTAACACTTACCTTGGAATAGATCCACTCAAATCGGATGCTTAAAATGTTGGCAATTTTGTTTTAAAAATCCAAAATGTGAATCAAGAATACGTTTGTATACCACAAGCACAAGATAAAATAAATCATCGGTAGATTTTGATCCTGAGCGGTCTTCCAGAAGTAGATGCTAACTCCAGGGTCTACCAACTTCTCTCGCGGCTTATAGCCTACTAACTTGGGCACCAAGGCGGGGTAACTGTGGCACTACAACAACTGGCCTAACGAACGGACGGGGCCAACAATAGTTGAAGAAACGTTGACACCTTGTCCCTGGCTAGCGGCGCCCCGCGGTGTTGTCCCTCGGCCTGGCGACGGGCGAGATGACGACGGTGGTGGCTCGCTCGTGGTAGCAGACGAGAGAGAGGGGGGCTCGCTGGGATGAGACAGACTCGTGGACCGTGGACCTAACTACTAGGACTTTCCGAAAAAAAAATAATGAAGGAATCCTTTAATCTGGTGTTTTTAAAGGGAAACAAAGTAACGCAATAAAGTAACGCAAGGTTTAGATGTTTCAACTTTTTCGGTTTATGTTCAAATAAAAAGTATACGGACAACGAAGAAAAACTTGTTGCAATGAATGTCTTATTTAAATAAATTTACCGTACTAATATTTGATTAGGAAAGACGGAGAGGAAACAGAGTATAAATATCAAAAGAAAATGTAGTGGACCGTTATAGTGCAAATTTATAATAGTTGATTGTTCTTATAGTATATTGTTAATGAACAGTCATGGGGAACAGTTGATTTAGCCTACTGTTATAGTAAACTGTTATAATGGACTGTTGTTAAGGTGGACAGTTCTTTTACCCTTCTGTTATAGTGGAATGTTATTAACCATACAAAAAATAAGTTTAAAAAAAAACTCACACACACCTACCGTGATATTTATAGAGATGGGACGGAAGGATTGTGGGATAGAAATTCCGTCAAGAGTCTAGGGTCATTTTTATAGCTTATTTGACTGAGATCATGATTTGCCTGTAATGGATGAGACAGATGGCAAAGAGAACGCTTACCTTAGCGACCTCTTGTTTTTTTCTATACTACTTTCTTCTAATTGTTTTGTTTTTTAAATTTATTTATTGCGTACACTTATAAAGCGCAGTGTGCGTTCCATATCGCCTCCTATACTCCAACATTTCCATATCGCCTCCTATGCTCCAACATTTCCATATCGCCTCCTATACTCCAACATTTGTAATGAATTTCTGTATTTTGTTTGTAGCCAGAATCAAAGGATTTGGGGTTAAAGGTTTTGGGATCAAAGAGTGTTGGGATCAAGGAGAGCTGGGATCAAGAGATACGTTTTTACGGCTTGTATCATTTGATCCACATTTATTCATAAATTGTAGTTAAGCCATGGATCAACCGACTCACCTTGGACGTCCATCTCTTGACCACCTCGATGTGTTCTGTTTGGGACGCCGTGCGTACTTTACAACCTACTCATCAAATCTAAAGTTACATCTATCTACTATTCCAGATACGTCTATCTACTATTCCAGATACGTCTATCTACTATTCCACATACGTCTATCTACTATTCCACATACGTCTATCTACTATTCCACATACGTCTATCTACTATTCCACATACGTCTATCTACTATTCCACATACGTCTATCTACTATTCCAGATACGTCTATCTACTATTCCAGATACGTCTATCTACTATTCCAGATACGTCTATCTACTATTCCAGATACGTCTATCTACTATTCCAGATACGTCTATCTACTATTCCAGATACGTCTATCTACTATTCCAGATACGTCTATCTACTATTCCAGATACGTCTATCTACTATTCCAGATACGTCTATCTACTATTCCAGATACGTCTATCTACTATTCCAGATACGTCTATCTACTATTCCAGATACGTCTATCTACTATTCCACATACGTCTATCTACTATTCCACATACGTCTATCTACTATTCCACATACGTCTATCTACTATTCCACATACGTCTATCTACTATTCCAGATACGTCTATCTACTATTCCAGATACGTCTATCTACTATTCCAGATACGTCTATCTACTATTCCAGATACGTCTATCTACTATTCCAGATACGTCTATCTACTATTCCAGATACGTCTATCTACTATTCCAGATACGTCTATCTACTATTCCAGATACGTCTATCTACTATTCCAGATACGTCTATCTACTATTCCAGATACGTCTATCTACTATTCCAGATACGTCTATCTACTATTCCAGATACGTCTATCTACTATTCCAGATACGTCTATCTACTATTCCAGATACGTCTATCTACTATTCCAGATACTCTATCTACTATTCCAGATACGTCTATCTACTATTCCAGATACATCTATCTACTATTCCAGATACGTCTATCTACTATTCCAGATACGTCTATCTACTATTCCAGATACGTCTATCTACTATTCCAGATACGTCTATCTACTATTCCAGATACGTCTATCTACTATTCCAGATACGTCTATCTACTATTCCAGATACGTCTATCTACTATTCCAGATACGTCTATCTACTATTCCAGATACGTCTATCTACTATTCCAGATACGTCTATCTACTATTCCAGATACGTCTATCTACTATTCCAGATACGTCTATCTACTATTCCAGATACGTCTATCTACTATTCCAGATACGTCTATCTACTATTCCAGATACGTCTATCTACTATTCCAGATACGTCTATCTACTATTCCAGATACGTCTATCTACTATTCCAGATACGTCTATCTACTATTCCAGATACGTCTATCTACTATTCCAGATACGTCTATCTACTATTCCAGATACGTCTATCTACTATTCCAGATACGTCTATCTACTATTCCAGATACGTCTATCTACTATTCCAGATACGTCTATCTACTATTCCAGATACGTCTATCTACTATTCCAGATACGTCTATCTACTATTCCAGATACGTCTATCTACTATTCCAGATACGTCTATCTACTATTCCAGATACGTCTATCTACTATTCCAGATACGTCTATCTACTATTCCAGATACGTCTATCTACTATTCCAGATACGTCTATCTACTATTCCAGATACGTCTATCTACTATTCCAGATACGTCTATCTACTATTCCAGATACGTCTATCTACTATTCCAGATACGTCTATCTACTATTCCAGATACGTCTATCTACTATTCCAGATACGTCTATCTACTATTCCAGATACGTCTATCTACTATTCCAGATACGTCTATCTACTATTCCAGATACGTCTATCTACTATTCCAGATACGTCTATCTACTATTCCAGATACGTCTATCTACTATTCCAGATACGTCTATCTACTATTCCAGATACGTCTATCTACTATTCCAGATACGTCTATCTACTATTCCAGATACGTCTATCTACTATTCCAGATACGTCTATCTACTATTCCAGATACGTCTATCTACTATTCCAGATACGTCTATCTACTATTCCAGATACGTCTATCTACTATTCCAGATACGTCTATCTACTATTCCAGATACGTCTATCTACTATTCCAGATACGTCTATCTACTATTCCAGATACGTCTATCTACTATTCCAGATACGTCTATCTACTATTCCAGATACGTCTATCTACTATTCCAGATACGTCTATCTACTATTCCAGATACGTCTATCTACTATTCCAGATACGTCTATCTACTATTCCAGATACGTCTATCTACTATTCCAGATACGTCTATCTACTATTCCAGATACGTCTATCTACTATTCCAGATACGTCTATCTACTATTCCAGATACGTCTATCTACTATTCCAGATACGTCTATCTACTATTCCAGATACGTCTATCTACTATTCCAGATACGTCTATCTACTATTCCAGATACGTCTATCTACTATTCCAGATACGTCTATCTACTATTCCAGATACGTCTATCTACTATTCCAGATACGTCTATCTACTATTCCAGATACGTCTATCTACTATTCCAGATACGTCTATCTACTATTCCAGATACGTCTATCTACTATTCCAGATACGTCTATCTACTATTCCAGATACGTCTATCTACTATTCCAGATACGTCTATCTACTATTCCAGATACGTCTATCTACTATTCCAGATACGTCTATCTACTATTCCAGATACGTCTATCTACTATTCCAGATACGTCTATCTACTATTCCAGATACGTCTATCTACTATTCCAGATACGTCTATCTACTATTCCAGATACGTCTATCTACTATTCCAGATACGTCTATCTACTATTCCAGATACGTCTATCTACTATTCCAGATACGTCTATCTACTATTCCAGATACGTCTATCTACTATTCCAGATACGTCTATCTACTATTCCAGATACGTCTATCTACTATTCCAGATACGTCTATCTACTATTCCAGATACGTCTATCTACTATTCCAGATACGTCTATCTACTATTCCAGATACGTCTATCTACTATTCCAGATACGTCTATCTACTATTCCAGATACGTCTATCTACTATTCCAGATACGTCTATCTACTATTCCAGATACGTCTATCTACTATTCCAGATACGTCTATCTACTATTCCAGATACGTCTATCTACTATTCCAGATACGTCTATCTACTATTCCAGATACGTCTATCTACTATTCCAGATACGTCTATCTACTATTCCAGATACGTCTATCTACTATTCCAGATACGTCTATCTACTATTCCAGATACGTCTATCTACTATTCCAGATACGTCTATCTACTATTCCAGATACGTCTATCTACTATTCCAGATACGTCTATCTACTATTCCAGATACGTCTATCTACTATTCCAGATACGTCTATCTACTATTCCAGATACGTCTATCTACTATTCCAGATACGTCTATCTACTATTCCAGATACGTCTATCTACTATTCCAGATACGTCTATCTACTATTCCAGATACGTCTATCTACTATTCCAGATACGTCTATCTACTATTCCAGATACGTCTATCTACTATTCCAGATACGTCTATCTACTATTCCAGATACGTCTATCTACTATTCCAGATACGTCTATCTACTATTCCAGATACGTCTATCTACTATTCCAGATACGTCTATCTACTATTCCAGATACGTCTATCTACTATTCCAGATACGTCTATCTACTATTCCAGATACGTCTATCTACTATTCCACATACGTCTATCTACTATTCCACATACGTCTATCTACTATTCCAGATACGTCTATCTATTATTCCATATATCATGACACTCAACGTAAGACATTTTTATTCAATTTCAAAGAATAATTCCGATCATAATAAAAAATAATAATAATGTTATCAAATTCATTATGAAAATAAAATAGAGTACTTTAACCCCCCCCCCTTTTTCTTTGCCAATGTCACATGTTGTGAGATGCTGACTTCCAGCTCTGACATTAAAGTTCCTCCCTCCACCATCGATGCCTCCCCCAGCCCCCACCCCTCCCAGCCCGCGCCCCTCAACGTTAGGCCCCCATGTGATGGGCGGGTCAGTATTGGCCCCGTGTTAATTACCGCTTGTTGCCGGCGACTGTTGATTCTACCTGGCTGGGCCGATGTCATCATTAATTGGGTATACACGAGGCCCGGTCCAGCCTTGTCCAGCCGGTCAGACGGTCAATGCCAGTTAATAGGGGACTGCAGGGGGTTGGTCTTTTAGAAATTTTTATACTAACAAACTCAGATTGTACGTGAAGCCAGCTTTTGGGCAAACGTTACAGGAAAGTTGGGGGAGGGTCGCCAGTTTGGACAGTAATTTTCATTATTGTTAGGTTGGGCGGGGGTGTCCATGGCACAACAATATCTAATTTGTCTTAGAGGGGCGCGCTGTTACAATGGCGTATCATAAGGAGGCTGGTTGGTCGCCATTGCTCGGCAACGAATTGTTTTACTCTGAACAGCCTTATAGAATTGGTTGCTTTACTATCAACACAGATCTGAGATGGCGTAGATAGAGGTGGATCCGAGGAAAGAACAGAAATAAAGGGGATCAGAATGACGTGGAAATGCTGTTCATAATCACTATGAGTTCATGTCTTATGCCGCAGCCTGCAAGCAATGTTTGAAAGCCATTGTTACGGATTTTATCGGAACTTCCCGATTTGTTTGTCCGGCGTAACAATAGTTTAACGACCCGTGACACTAATCGCTGTATTGACAAAACCGGAAATAAGAATTGTTTACCGAGCAGTGACTTTTGGGGGGTAAATATAGTCGCATGTGCAGTGTCAGATTGCGGGGTGGGGGAGGAGGCGCCGCTTGTTTGTGGTTTGCTGTGGTAGAAACTGTCTGCAGGTGAAAAGCAGTTTGACATATGACAACAATCAGAAAGTTTGAGCAAGTCTGGACAGTCGGATACGAAAAAAATATTGTTTTTAAAGCTGAATAGTTTTGGCAGCAGTGACGCCCCTTATCCCTCTGTTTTTAATGGTTTTTGGTATTATTTATTCGACGGGTTCGACCACAGCAACCAAAAGACTTCTTGCTTTCATACATAAATGCACGGAGAGGGGCTGTCTTGAGACTGAATAGACGAAGACCATTTGTCTTTACAAACTAATTCCTGGAGATCGAATGTTTTAACTGTTACACTCGCAGTCAGAGCGTGTCTTATGTGAGAAAGGAAATCTTCTCAACACGCACCAAAAGAAATGTGGTGCTCAGTATTGAAGGTTTTTAAAAAAAAATTAAAAATTATTATTATTTTTATTTTATTTTTGTATTTGTTATTTTTAATTTTTATATATATATATATATATATATATATATATATATATATATATATATATATATATATATATATATATATATATATATATATATATATATTTTTTTTTGCATATTGAAATATCATTTGTAGGAAGATAAACGAACTCATTTTTTATAACTACGATTTATAGCATTAATTTCCAGATATTTATAATAGTAATTGATAATGACTAAAAAAAATGAAATTGAGCGAAAGGGCAGTGCAAATAAAGGCAGCACCGTAAGGGAATCACCCGAGAGGGTACGAAAATTAAACAACCCCGTAAAAACAAAGTTTTTGACTATAAATCCCTTATATTTGCTTTTAACACGGGGGTGGGGGTGGGAGAGGGGAAAGGTCTTGTCAACGCGTCGGGCGTCGCGGACGGGCACGACGAACGACAGAGAGAGGCGGTTCCAAACATTGAAACCGAAATTATCTCCCCTGCCGCTAAATATAGGTGCTAGGTTGACACTCTAGCACACGACGAATAAAAATTCTAAATAGTGATTTATATAGATAAACTAAAAATGCAATAATGTAATTACGGTACGTTCGATCGATCTGAAATTTTTATGCGATGCATTGTTAGGTGAGACGGGTCCGTGTGCCAAATTTCAGCCCGATGGCTTCACTGAAAGTGGGTCATTTTCGACTTTTGTTTTTCCGCGGTCGAGGGACGAACGAACGAGTCGGCGGTGAAGTTAATAAAGGGATTTTAAAAAAACAACCCCGTAAAAACAAAAGTTTTTGACTATAAATCGTTTATATATGAGACATAACTTAAAGTATTGATTATGTTCCAACGCGAAAATCATTTAACATGTGTTCACCTGTGGCTGGCCTGAAGTTAAGTGAACACGCAAAATGTAAACAAAAGCACGCCGGTACACCACACAACATGGCAGCGTAAAGCTTGTTCACCCGGCGAAAGTAGGTCAGTGAAGCTTTAATCGAACCGAAATTATCCCCCCTGCCGCTACATATAGTTTATATAGATAAACTAAAAATGCATTAATTTAATTACGGTACGTTTGATCGATCTGAAATTTTGGGTCCGTGTGCCAAATTTCAGCTCGATGGCTTCACTGGAAGTGGGTCATTTTCGACTTTTGTTTTTCCGCGGTCGAGGGACGAAGGAACGAAGGACGGACGAATGAGACGGCGGTGAAGTTAATATAAGGGATTTAATAAAAACAAACCCGTAAAAACAACGTTTTTGACTATAAATCCCTTATATATGAGACATATGAGACATAACTAACAGTATTGATTATTTTCAAACGCGAAAAACATTTACAGACTGAATCCGTCTTAACTCAACCTTGCTTCATAACCCTGGCGGGGCTGGGGGGGTGGTGGGAGAGGGGAAAGATCTGGTCACCGATAGCTGGACCGAGCTCAGCGTGACACGTAAAATGTAAACAAAAGCACGCCGGTACTTCGATGGGTCGCGTCAACGCGCGAACTGAGCTCTCACGTGAAAAAAAACAACAATAACAAACTGTGAATTACATACCTCGTATAGAGATAATCTAAAAATGCATTAATTTAATACGGTACTTTCGATCGATCTGAAATTTTGAAACGATGCATTGTTAGGTGAGACGGGTCCTTGTGCCAAATTTCAGCTCGATCGGATCACGGGAAGTGGGTCATTTTTTACTTTTGTTTTTCCGCCCGCCCAAGACAGAGAGAGATGACGACAGAACGACAGAGACGGCCGTGAAGTTAATAAAAGGGATTTAAAAAGATGGTTCCCCGGGGAACATTCTGACAAGCCGTAGCAGCAGAGTGGCATTTTTTAAAAAAATGAATAAATATATGTGGAGTTTATTGAACATATAACAGTAATGACACATACAAATTCTTGTGGAAGAAATGAAAATGGTAACTTGCATTTTTAGCGAATTTATCAGCCACAGTTTCTTTATGTTGGTATGCTAAGACACATTCGATCAATATCTATTTTTGGTTTTGTTTACAATATTTATTTGTTCGCGAACTCCAGTACCGTATCGTGTTGAACAATGTTTCACCTCAATCAGAGACTAATTCTTCTCTACAAAAACCAATATTTGTACAATAAAATAAACTGCAGGTACCAAAGTCCTATTTGCCCGCCCCCTTTGAATAATTGGTAGATGTCAAGGTTAGACAAATTGCAACACCTCAAAGACCAGGTCGGACAGCTATGTCCGTCAAACTTTCCCAGGCACACGATCTATCAAGTCAAGCGCCCGACATAAGTCACACCACCCCATCCCTCCCCCACGCACGTCTTGGCCATTGGCCGGACGACTCACCGGAAGCACGTCACATGAAGTGTGGTGGGCCAGGGGGCGATGGGTGCACAAAAAGTCGAATGATCATGTCGTGAATAATGAAAATAGTGATAGTCTAGTGACTCTAGTGACTCGTCTTATTATGATCAATGGACTTATGAGACTTTCATTGATTGGATCAATTACAGTCTGTGTTTATGTGTGTGTGTGTGTGTGTGTGTATGTGTGTGTGTGTGTGTGTGTGTGTTGGGTGAGGGTGGAGGAGGTAATCCCATCTCCGGGATAGTTTGTGGCAAGGAATGGCTCTACAAACGTATTTGCATCTTATTTCCAATAACAATTGTCAACGCCCAGTTCGTCGCATTCATGAAAAAAAAGAGGTTTCAACAGACATGGAAAAGCCGTCCACTCAACTCAAATATATAGATATTTTTTTTTAAAAATAGGCTCATTTCTTGTAGCACCTTGTAACCACATTTTTTATATACACGTGTCCTAGTGTCATGTAACATACTACATGTAACTTTGATACATTTAAAGAAGAATAAACTTACTTGGCAGTTATTTGGCGTTACAACATTTTTACGGCTCTTAAAGAGCGATTCCCTACCGTCCACGACCTTTTGTACATCACTACTTCGTGTGGTCAACTGGCAATCCGGCGTGGGCATGAAGGGGTCAGACAGATGCTGGTGACCATAAAACTTGATGGGGCAAACCTGTTTGATCGTGAAGTCCACTCTTTGTAACCCACGGCCTCAGTGTAACAGACATCTCCACCCCACCCCCTCCCCTTGCAAGTCTCCCTGTGTCTACTTTCCACGGCCAGGCCTCCTGATGACGTGTATTTGACCGCCTACTACTACGACTTACTACGCTCTTGTTCACGTGTTGATGTGATCCCTGGTGACGTCTGAGATGGATGGCGGCATGTCGACCTACGTACGACAGCGTGTTGGTATGTTAACAACAGCAGCAACCTGGTACAACTTATCGGTATATTTTCAACAAATAGCACAACATATGTGTATATACTTACAACAAACGGTCCAAACAATGGGTATATTTACAAATAGCACCTACTGAATTTGGCGATACTTGTTCTGTTACCAATAACGTGATTTCAAAAATGTTCTTTGGTTGCTTCCTTCAGCTCAAGTCAAATTTCTCATATATATCATGTTATCATGCGCTGATTTAAAATTTAAAAAAAAACCGTAAAAACCAAGTTTTTGACTATAAATCCTTCATGTACAAGACATAATTAAAATAATGTCCATCATAATACGCAGCGCAAGACAATCCAAAAATACAAAATTGTAGTTATGTGTCGTAAAACATGTTTAATATAATGCGCACCGATCAGGAATATGTTTATAAAAAGTATTGTCAATAAAATACGCACCTCATTGCGCGACACTATAGCAAAAAAAAAGTTAACATGTACATAGAGATAAATAAAGACAATCTAAAAATGCATTTATTTAATTACAGTACATTCGATTTATCTGAAATTTTGATACATCATTTTTATCATCGGCACGAGTCTTCCTGCAAAATTTCAGCTCGCTAGCTTACGGGGAAAGGGGTTAAAAATCGATCCAAAGTTTTTTTCGGCACCGCCTGCCTCAAGCAAGCAAGCAGACACCAATAGTTAATATAAAGGATTTAAAAAACAAAAAACGTTTTGAAACTGAAAAAAATTATTTTAAAAATATTTTAAAATCTACTAATTTTAAACATTAAATATCTCCAGTGTATATTATTTTACACAGCAACCCTCAGATTCTAAAAATAGCTCAACGCTGTGTTGAGTGAGTTTAAAAAAAGGAGTGACTTCATCATTTAATCCATACCTTGACATCACCTGGAAGTAGCGGGGGCAGTCCCAGGAGTGGTTGAATCACATTTATCATAACAAACCGTAACAGAAGACATGACTTACAAGTCTTATATTTTGTCCTTGTTTGTTAACTTGTGTTTGTTTGTCTAAATGGCACTCCATACGTAACTCTCCGTTACAAATGTTTAGTGTACACGAGTGAGTGCTGATAATACAGGTAACGAGGTGAGTCTCAATGTTGAGTCACTCCCACCTATTTCCTCCTCGCACCAGGGATTGGTGAGTGTCATATGTCAATGCCATGGGGGAAGGGGTGTCAACAGATGTCCCCTTTTGTAGTTTCCACGTCACTACAGGGTACGCGGAGAAATCATTTTTGATTAAATTCTTCAGTAAGCTCCCAGTGTAAATAAGATGGGCCGAATGGAAGTATAGAATGGGGGCCGAATGGAAGTATAGAATGGGCAGAAAGGAAGTATAGAATGGGCCGAATGGAAGTATAGAATGGGCCGAATGGAAGTATAGAATGGGCCGAATGGAAGTATAGAATGGGCCGAATGGAAGTGTATAGAATGGGCCGAATGGAAGTATATAATGGGCCGAATGGAAGTATAGATTGGGCCGAATGGAAGTATAGAATGGGCCGAATGGAAGTATAGAATGAGGAACATGAGTCAAGAGAATTGTCAGAGCCATATACTTCGATATTAAATAACGTAATCGACGTTGAAGTAAATGCATTATGCACCGGTGTCAAATGTAAATACACGGGCTTATGTTTCAGTATAAGGCTTGGAGCCTCTAAAAATAGAGTTCCTCGTCATAGCTTTTCGGTGACAAAAAAAAATAGGATTGAAGATTTGCTGCGTTTAAATCTTCTAAAAACAGAAAAGAAATGTTATCATAAAGGAAAAAAAAATATCCTGGGCTGAGGGTGGCTAAAAGTAAGAGGATACAAAAACTTTAACAAACATAAAACACAGACAAAATTAAAAATGTACCAAGTTAATTGACCAATCGGATTGCAACACTCGACCTGACCTCTTTCGTAGATTTATGGAATAGCCGAATTGCATTTTTGTTATCTCTACAAGGATGGTAACAAAATTTGAAATTTTCGGTCTCAAACAGATAACTGAAAGTGGTGGGTAGTTGTTGCTGCGTCTTATGAATTTTAAAACAAAATATTTGAAAGTATTCCCCCATCTCTTCCTGCTCCCTGCCCACACACCTCGCAGATACAAACGGACCACAATGCATGGATGTAAGCCGTCTGCGGGACTATCAACAATTGTGTCTGACATCTCTTTGTGGCCCCTGTCCTCTGTGTTGACAGGGCTACATCTCGTCCATGACAGGCAGCAATCGATCAGAACTGATGAATTAGTCATTTGGGGGGGGGGATAACCCAGCAACCCACGCTGACCCGCGACTCTGCTTATTCCCCCTTGTTATTTACAAATTAGACATTGCGGGATGAAACCCCACAAAAATCTATCAATGTTATAAATTCAATGATAATATGCGAATTATTTTTTAAAAAAAGCGATTCCCTCTATAGATGTGTGCACGATCCTAGTACTTCTGTTCAGAAGACGATTTGAGAGCTTCAGAGGAAATAGATTCAAAGATTAGACGGCGTCTTACATTTGATTCTTCTGTAAGAGGCGCAAGACTTGGACAAATATGAAACCCGTTTGTAAAAAAACCCAAAACTCTTATCTTTCGATTTCAGCGTTTAGGGTTAGGTTTGATTTGACTTGCGTGATATCCTTGAACCCATTGGCTGAAGCACCCCGCGTTGTCCCCCACCCCCTTCTCATAATGTTTTTGGCAGCCGTTGAAAGAATTGGCGTCGGTAATTCCTCGACGATGTCATGGATTCCTCATCACGATGGTCATTTTAATATTGTGAAATCGAGTGTTTAATGAAACGTGTCAAGAAAAGCGACATCTTTTCTGAAAGTAATCGAAAAACCCTTCGATATTTTTTGTTTGCGCCATTTGGTCGGATTCATTACCCTATTAAGTGAAAAATGAAACATCTTATTGGTGGACCATCGAACATGTTACTCGATTCTTAAAGAGATCGGATGACAGTATCGACTCACTAAATACAGGGCGCGCAGAAGTTGGGGGGCTGCTAACGGAGAAAGAAGACCGCGATGTCCATGCGCTATTGTACGTCAGGAAAAGTACTTGAGAGGCGAGTACATCCGGCCGACCGGAAATAAGGTCCGGCTTGTTTGCCGGCCATCTCTCCAGACACGAAACTGTGCAGACGATCTAGGCGATAGTGCCTTTACGATAACTGGATCGACATAACGCTTCTCCTCCGGGGAGGTTACTCTTTAGAGAAGAGCTATAACAGGGGACTCCCGGCAAATGGCGCGTGTATGACTAATGATTGTGTGTGTGCATGGCATTGCCAGAAAATAAAATATCTATGTGCTGGAAATAGCCAGCACATAAAGTGACGAGGACTGACTGAGTGCTTGAATCACAGATCATAAGATCACGGGGGAAAAAGATCAGACTAACGAAGTTAGCATTTTGTATGATGATTCCACTTTTACTCAACATTAACCAACGTCCGAAACATTTATACATCGTTTTGTTTTGTTTCGTGATTGTCTTTTTTGATTTGTGTTTTGATGAGATGTTATATATTTTACACTAAGTTTAGATATAAACTAGGCGATCTGTCCGTGTTGCTCTCTAAATTGTTACTATTTAAGATTGTTTTCCTTTGGCATGTTTAATGCGTGTTATATTTTGGTTTTTGCTTGGCAAGTTGTGAAAGGGGAATGAGGTATAGGAATAGGAACAAAGATCTGAACGGGACGAGAGACAAGTTAATAACGCCAAGGCTGAGGACGTCATCGAGGGCAGTTGGTGCGAGCTAAAAGAAAGACTGGATTTATCGCAATGCGTTCACGTCATTCAAATGACGGACACTACAAAAATTCAGACCTGTAAGCAGATTTAAACACACAAACATACAGCTTTTAGCTCTGCATGCATCGATGTGTAAAACAATTAAACCCCAACTTCAGATACTTGACACAAGAGTAGAGCCAGTCACAGAAGGGGTCCAGGGGTTTGTAACAGAATCAAGTAGAATTTACTGTAATAGTATAAGGATCGGGTTTTCTCCACCTTTGTGAGCTGTGAGTGAGGACAATCTCATATTTGGAGAGGGAGATGGATACACAGATACACAAATGTACCCATAATTCATGTCCTCATAGAATTCGAAACACTGAATAATAGGACATTCTATTTATAGCCATCTTCAATAATGCACCGCATCAGTCGTTTTATTCCTACTACTAAGGCCTTCAAGGCCTTCAAAGCCTTCAAGGCCGCACTAGAAACGCGTCTTTTAAATTTTACTTTCCAAAATATCACATTTTTATCAGACTGATAATGTAGCTTATGTGTACTATCATGTCATTATATGTTTTGTTTAGTTATGAAGATATATATGAAGGTTTTAAATTGAATGCATTTATAGATATATGTGTTAACTTTGTTTATGTAAAGCGCGGTGAGCCCAGCCAGCCTGGGGTAATGCGCTGTATAAGTTCTCAAATTATTATTGTTTCCAACATTATTGTGTAATGAATTTATTACAAATAAAATTGTTTCAAAACAATGAACAGAGTCATGGAGTCAATAACCATTTAGCTTATTTTTGTTTCTATACCCCTCCCCCTCCTTTGCCGCCCCCCCCTTTTCTTATTTTCCGTGACATTTTCAGTCTCCATCAACAACAAGATGGCGTTCATTGCTCTAGCAGCGATACCCGCGAGTAAATTAATGGAAATCTTTCGTTTTCGAGGGTTTGAAAAAGAAAAGAAACCGAGGGCAATAAATTATGAAAGAGGACGTGTAATGTGGGCCGGTGTGGCATCATGAGTTTGGGCAATGGCTGATGTTGATTGGCAATGCGCGTTACTGGCGAAGGGTGACGATTTCATTAACATGGAGATCCGCAATTGGAGTTTTAACAAATGGACGTGCAATACATTTGCGAGATGGGGGTGCCGAAAAAAAATCGTGTGTGTGCGGGAGGGAAGGGTTGTTTTTTTCTTCCTCCTATTAAATAACGAGATAGTGGGGAGGTGGGATAGTGAAAAGGGCGCGGATGCATTGTAAGCCACGGAGCGTGAGAAAATAAATGTTTGGGGGTTTCATTTTGAGACATTTGTCCAGATTCTCTAAAAGAACTTGGCTCGGCCTGGGAAGCCAGGTTCAGGAACTCACTACAAGATGATTTTTTGAGGGTGTTTTTTTGTTTTTGTTTGTTTCTTTTTTGTTTTAACACTGTGTTGTTTTCTTTGTCTGTGTTGACATATGACGTCATTCCTGTTCACCTGTACGTGCACATGTGTGTATGTGTTTATGTGCGCATGTGTGTTTGTGCTCATGTGTGTATGTGCACAAATGTGTACCTGCTCATATGTGCATATGTGCATGTGTGTATGTGCGCACGTGTGTGTGTGCGCGTGTGTCTTTGTGAGTTCACGCTTTCCCATTTTTCACTTTTGTGTTATATTTCCTGAAATCAAGACAACACTTTTGTTCTCAAATGCAAACCACCATCTCCCCACCCCACACGTTCACCCCCAGGCTCAGTCCCAGCGGTCATCTGTCACCACCCAGAAACCGGTCAACTGTTTTATCCTTACTGCTGCCCCCCCCCCAGCCCATTAGCGTAAACATTCTTATCACATTGTTGTTGTTGTTCTCTTTTAGATGTCCATCTTTTACAGATTACATTCCAAAGACCAAGAACGACACCCCCACCACCCCACATTCCCCGCCCCTTACACGTGTTTACAATTTCAATTATTGACTAACTGTCCACAATCACATGTCACGGTGTTTGTCTCATCGTGTTCCCTATTGTTTCCTGGAATGTATCCCACTCCCCCCTCCCCTCGTCTGATCCGGCTCACCTGCGGATTAAAGACGGTGAAAGTTTAAATTCAATCCCCCCCCCCACCCCACGGCTTTTAGTGTTGGGTTTTCTGGTTAAGATTACACTAATCTCCATAATCGGGCCATTTCGACTCTGCCCTTAATTTGAACAGTGGGTATTTGTCTGCAAGGGGCTTGAGTCGACGGTTCTCGAACTGTGACTGTGTAAGCCTCCAACCTATGCCTATGACGTGACCCCGGTGCGTTGTTCTACAATATTTCCCATTCCTATTTGTTTGTCACAGTTTTATTGTCCCGACTTTCTAGTGAGAATGCTGCACTTTTTTTTTAAAATTTCCTCTGTCTAAAATCGGGTCAAGTAAACGGTTAAAAGTAACTGAAAGATTGTCAAGAGTTTGTTTTTAAAATTAATAATGTAACAAAGCTAACATTAGAAGAAACCACCGCTGTTCAACATCGCAATGTCTTCGCGCCAAACAGTTACACACCAATACGAGCGCACTTTTCAATTCTCTATAAATTATTATTGTCGATAGGAATCTTTTACCATTATCTTTTTGTTTTAAATGTCTTTAAGTAAAGATATTGAAACTTTCAATACAAAATATATTTTAAAAATTGTAAAAAGAAAAAGAAAATTAGAAAAATAATGTACACTCTTATTCATTTACCCCTTAGATGCCTATAATACCATCAATTTAAACGGGTAACCTTGGGTAATATTTGAGATCTGTTGATGCATTTTGATTTCTCTTCCAGCGTCTCGAGAACATTTCAAGATTTAAGAGACGAGATTTTCGTTTGTTTTCAAACACTCGGGACAAGCTCAGGCTGTAGAATACCGGCATTGACTCGTGTGCTGTTACAGGACAGAGTCCTCAGACAGACTTATTGAGGCATTGACTCGTGTGCTGTTACAGGACAGAGGCCTCAGACAGACTTATTGAGGCATTGACTCGTGTGCTGTTACAGGACTGTGGCCTCAGACAGACTTATTGAGGCATTGACTCGTGTGCTGTTACACGACAGAAGCCTCAGACCGACTTATTGAGGCATTGACTCGTGTGCTGTTACACGACAGAAGCCTCAGACAGACTTATTGAGGCATTGACACGTGTGCTGTTACAGGACAGAAGCCTCAGACAGACTTATTGAGGCATTGACTCGTGTGCTGTTACAGGACAGATGCCTCAGACAGACTTATTGAGGCATTGACTCGTGTGCTGTTACAGGACAGAAGCCTCAGAAGACTTATTGAGGCATTGACACGTGTGCTGTTACAGGACAGAGGCCTAAGACAGACTTATTGAGGCATTGACTCGTGTGATGTTACAGGACAGAAGCCTCAGACAGACTTATTGAGGCATTGACACGTGTGCTGTTACAGGACAGAGGCCTAATACAGACTTATTGAGGCATTGACTCGTGTGCTGTTACAGGACAGAGGCCTCAGACAGACTTATTGAGGCATTGACTCGTGTGCTGATACAGGACAGAGGCCTCAGACAGACTTATTGAGGCATTGACACGTGTGCTGTTACAGGATAGAGGCCTCAGCCGGACTTATTGAGGAGTTGACTCGTGTGCTGTTACAGGACAGATGCCTCAGACAGACTTATTGAGGCATTGACACGTGTGCTGTTACAGGACAGAGGCCTCAGACAGTCGTATTGAGGCATTGACACGTGTGCTGTTACAGGATAGAGGCCTCAGCCGGACTTATTGAGGCATTGACTCGTGTGCTGTTACAGGACAGAGGCCTCAGATACACTTATACCGGAACATCCGATGAAGGTCAGATATCTGCCTCTTTGTTGGAGTGACAATTCCGTTTGGATCAGTTACATACCCGCTCATTCCCACCAAATATCAAGTAATTGTTTATTGTTGTATTAAACCTGAATCATTTTAAAAAAATGTTTAAATTCTTTGGGCCATCACTAAAGTATGTCATGCTATTTTAGAAAGATTTATGACTCCACCCCCCCCCCTTATCTGTTCCCGTCACAATCTGACTTTTATCGCGTGTCCCCCCACCCCAACACTTTTCTTTCAATTATGTCACTCATCTCTGTCCCCCCAATCCCCCCCCCACCCCACTCTCCCATCTTTTAAAGTACCATTCGTGAACTAGGACAAATTATTTTTGGACAGTTTTGTAATAATAGGTATAGCTAATCTCACACTGGCCCCCTTTAAAGTACAACACAGGCAACAAAAAAGTTAATATAAAACACAATTGACTTCAAAATATGTGTATTTGATATATTTTAAAACAACTTAATTTTAAGAGGAATAAGTGTAATTTATGAAAGAAAAATTGCGGTTCCTCCGGAACAAGGTAAACCATCGTGCGAAAGTACGACATCAAACGTTCCAATACATTTCATCGTCGACCGGTTTGGAGTTTTCGAGAGTTTGACTACCATTCACTACCGCATCCTCCCCTCTCCCCCCTCGTAGTTTCAACAACACTTTGATTTGTGTTCAAGTGTTTCTCTGATAACAAAGGTTCCCATTCGACTCGAGGGGTCTATTTGTACTTACATGTTTACAACCGCTGACCCTTCCCGTCTGTTTGTAGGTCGGTACACTCGATTTTGATTGTATCGCGGTACGAGATTGGTCCATCTTACAATTGAAGAGGTGGTATGGAGGGGTTCCTTGTTTGAAGAAGATTCACACGAGGCGATTGTGACGTCATACCCGCGTGACGACACTTCCGCTTTCATTGTGACGACTGTTTCACGTGACGTATGTCCAAACATTTGCACACCGGCCCTTGCATTTGTTTATTTACACTGATTGGAGTTTCCCGATGGTTGTGTCGCACATTGAACGCCCAGCCTCGCGGATGATAGGAAACTACAGAGCGTGGGAGCAGAATTAATTGATTGGTTTACACCCAAGCAAGGTCCCCTTTAGAGTTGCGCGGCCACGCAGATACCTGACCGATGCTGCGCCGCAGTTTAGAATTACCGCCCAGCAATTGTTTTAAAATGGATAATGTAATATATGTGTAAAAATTTTCACACAAAATTGATGCGGTACAACTTTCTATAGAATTTTTTAAAATTTGCACATGGTCCAACGCACGTTAGATGGAACATTCCATCCAAGTATGAATCTGCCCCACCACACACACACATTTTCCCACCCTGCCCAGAATTCTTCTAGAGAAGCAGCCATGTTTTGAAGGGAAAACAAAAGAATCAAGAAGTGAAAAGTCCAGCATCAGCTCATTAAGCTCTCTTAACCCCAACCTCAAACTTATAAATACTCGGGGCTCAAAGTTATATCACAAAAATCAAACCAAACACCCAGTTATTAAATTGGACAAAGGTTAGAGGCTGCATGCTGATCACTAAAACACCGAGGCAGTAACGAGGGTTGAATGAGTTTTTTTGTTTTGTTTCTTTTTTCTATTACTTCAAAAAAAATTTCGTACACTTTCTTAGGACTGAACGAGGTTTTCATTTAGGTTAATTGATTGATTCCATTGGCATGGGAGACTATTTAGAAGAAAATATTTTTACACTAAAATATCCTCATTCTGTGCCTCCAAAGTCTTCTTTTAGGTAGCGTGTATTGTCTCGTCTGGTTTGTGTAAGAAATCGTGTTTCTAAAATTGAAGAGCTATGTCGAAATAGTTCAAATGCACAGAAGAGCGCCACCACAATCTTTATTTAACTTTAATTCATTTTTGTTTTTATTTTTGGCCTGTTTTAATAGTAATTCTACGCTCAAGGAGAAATGAAGGAAACAAAATGAAGGAAGGAATAACTATCACTAAACCTACCCCTAACCCTAAAACCTATCGCTAAACCTACCCCTAATCCTAAAACCTATCACTAAACCTACCCCTAACCCTAAAAGCTATTCCTAAACTTAAATTGTGATAGTGATTCTGTCAGAAGAAAAAAATTAATTAAGTTTAAAAAAATGTAAAGTAAAGAGAAAAAAAAACGCCCCAACTAAAAATCGAACCCCAGACCTCTATTTCAGCAATCGGTCGCTCTATCAATTTGACCACCAATTTGCTGACAAAATATGTTACTCTAAAAATTTTATAATGAAAAGGCTATAAATATATCGCTAACTCTTTAATTTAAGAAACATGATTTCCTACTCTTCAATTTAAGAAACAAGATTTATTACACAAAGCAGACGAGACAATACACACTGTCCTTCTTTTAACTTTTGTCTGCTTGTCATGGTCTGTGTAGTGAAACAGTTGTTAATCACACTACAAAAAAGTGTCGGTTTGAAGTTTTAAATAATTGATATCACAACACAAGAGTTGCGCCCTGTTCAGATGTTACACAAGAAAGGGTGTGTAACTCTAACCAACCCATTGTTCCTTGAAAGATCACCATGTTCACGAGACCCATCATCCAAGGCGAGGGGGACATCGAGGGCGACCACGTCGCGGAAATGATGCATCCAGGGTCACGTCAGCAACGTCTGACCTCCGATAGCTTCTAATGAGCCAACAGATTACGCCACGAGCGCATTAACCGAACTTAGCCAACCGAGAGATTAAAACTTTTTTTTATTGCATTTTCTCTCTCACCCCCCCCCACACACACACTTTTTCCTTAATAAAGACGACAAGGGGGCGCGAGATGTATTTTAACGGCTTCCAAATAGCACCCCCTCCCATTTCCCCGTCCCTCTTACTTCTCACTGCCCCCTGGGCGGTGGGGTCTAGATTGGCCGGGCGGTGTGGGTTAGGAGGCGGCTGTCCTAGCAACTAACAGTGATGCAATTGAATGTCTTCTTTTAGGGATTTTAAAACAGCACTTGAGGAGATCGAAAAATGTGGGGACAGTTTGAATGGGTTTTCTGGGGTAGATCAGGCGAACTGATGTTGAAAAGATCGGGGGGGGGGCTGGAGGGGGAGTGGTTGTCGAAATTGCTGGAAATGGCCTTAAATCGCTAACGGCCCAATGAACATTGAAAAGAGGTTCGTGAGTTGGAGTACAAAACGGAAGATGGGTGTTGGACATGAAATAGGAGGGCGTTGGAGCGTAAGACCAACATTGTTCAGGGCATCGGAACCAAAGTAGGGCAGTTGGAGGGCAAGACCAACATTGTTCAAGGCATCGGAACCAAAGTAGGGCAGTTGGAGGGCAAGACCAACATTGTTCAGGGCATCGGAACCAAAGTAGGGCAGTTGGAGGGCAAGACCAACATTGTTCAGGGCATCGGAACCAAAGTAGGGCGTTGGGGCGTAAGACCAACATTGTTCAGGGCATCGGAACCAAAGTAGGGCAGTTGGAGGGCAAGACCAACATTGTTCAGGGCATCGGAACCAAAGTAGGGCAGTTGGAGGGCAAGACCAACATTGTTCAAGGCATCGGAACCAAAGTAGGGCAGTTGGAGCGTAAGACCAACATTGTTCAGGGCATCGGAACCAAAGTAGGACAGTTGGAGCGCAAGACCAACATTGTTCAGGGCATCGGAACCAAAGTAGGGCAGTTGGAGGGCAAGACCAACATTGTTCAGGGCATCGGAACCAAAGTAGGGCGTTGGGGCGTAAGACCAACATTGTTCAGGGCATCGGAACCAAAGTAGGGCGTTGGAGGGCAAGACCAACATTGTTCAGGGCATCGGAACCAAAGTAGGGCAGTTGGAGCGCAAGACCAACATTGTTCAGGGCATCGGAACCAAAGTAGGGCGTTGGAGGGCAAGACCAACATTGTTCAGGGCATCGAAACCAAAGTAGGGCGTTGGAGGGCAAGACCAACATTGTTTGGGGCATCGGAACCAAAGTAGGGCGTTGGAGGGCAAGACCAACATTGTTCAGGGCATCGGAACCAAAGTAGGGCAGTTGGAGCGCAAGACCAACATTGTTCAGGGCATCGGAACCAAAGTAGGGCAGTTGGAGCGCAAGACCAACATTGTTCAGGGCATCGGAACCAAAGTAGGGCAGTTGGAGCGCAAGACCAACATTGTTCAGGGCATCGGAACCAAAGTAGGGCAGTTGGAGCGCAAGACCAACATTGTTCAAGGCATCGAAACCAAAGTAGGGCAGTTGGGGCGCAAGACCAACATTGTTCGAGGCATCGAAACCAAAGTAGGGCAGTTTCAACAAGGACATGCGAGATAAATCCACCGCCAACGGTCCTCAACATGTGGAACCTATAAAGTTTAAACAAAGAAATGTATTACTTGTCAGCAGTTCCACGTTACGAAATAAGTGGTTACGCAGAGGTTCCCGAATCGCACACATGAACTTCACCAAAAATATTTCATACGACTTAAAGGACCAGCATAATTATCTTACCCCAACTCTCAGACCGGCTTAAACCAATAATCGTCGCTGCAGTGTGCCATACGCGGCTAGACGATTCATTAGATTTGTTTTAAGTTAATTTTGAAAGTTCAAATGGTTAATATTTTATCTAGTTTGTGTTTGCCACTATATCTATTTACGTGACACGCGGTGAGCCCATCTTCTGGCCAGGGTACCCCGCTATGTAAGCTCCCGTTTAGTAATATATTATTTCTGAAATGAGTAAATGGTCAGTAAAAGGTATGATGTTACGTCATATCCTCGGTCTTTGAATTGTCTGTATATATTAAGGTCGCTATGCTTAACAATTATTTTTTTTACACTTCACTTTCACACAAATGTTTCTAATTGTGAGTCTGTTTACCAGACCAAGTATTCCAGGACGCTACAGAGTAAACTTAGAACGACCTTAGATCACTACTAGAAGCTGATACGCCCACGCGTGTTCTGCTTTTTGTTACATTACCAAGTAGGGGTGTATATTTTTAGTGTGGATTACGTCGGTTTAATGCCTTCCTTTCGAGCTTATAGTTTTTGACTTATCTGGGCTTGCGATTTTAGATTCATTTGTGTGTTTGACAGTAGGACAAATTCCATAGAAATTATCTTAATTTTTTATGTTAACAAATTTTCTTTATTTTTATGTTGATATTATTTGTATTTTTTTAAAAATACTTTCAAGCTGATTAACTTTCAATTGATATTCAGATTTTATTTCTTTATCGGTTCTAACAAAATTAAGTAATAAAGAACAAAGAAAATCTTCGCACAGATTGAATGATTAAACATTTCACCGGTGCGTAAAATAAATAGTGGTCGGTTCGTAGAAGAGAGTAAAACAAGTAGTGGTCGGTTCGTAGAAGAGAGTACAACAAGAAGTGGTCGGTTCGTAGAAGAGAGTACAACAAGAAGTGGTCGGTTCGTAGAAGAGAGTACAACAAGAAGTGGTCGGTTCGTAGAAGAGAGTAAAACAAGTAGTGGTCGGTTCGTAGAAGAGAGTACAACAAGAAGTGGTCGGTTCGTAGAAGAGAGTACAACAAGAAGTGGTCGGTTCGTAGAAGAGAGTACAACAAGAAGTGGTCGGTTCGTAGAAGAGAGTACAACAAGAAGTGGTCGGTTCGTAGAAGAGAGTACAACAAGAAGTGGTCGGTTTGTAGAAGAGAGTAAAACAAGAAGTGGTCGGTTCGTAGAAGAGAGTAAAACAAGTAGTGGTCGGTTCGTAGAAGAGAGTAAAACAAGAAGTGGTCGGTTCGTAGAAGAGAGTAAAACAATGATTAAAGCCACTATTTTACAAAGTTGTCTTTTTTTTTAGTGAATCTGAAAAGATATACACCCTCCTCCTCCCCAACTCCTCCTCCCAATCACCTTCTCCTCCTACTCACCTCTTCCATGACCTCCCCCTACACCCTTCTCCCACACTCTCCTCCCACCCACCTCCTCTCATCCATCTTCCCGCCCCCACTACCACTGAAAACACAACATGGATGGACGACGCAGTGGAGCGTGAAATATTGGATAATTTCACGAGGCACTGAGGCAACTGGCGTGCAATCAGAGCCTCTAGTCTCCTTCTTCTCATTGCACTGTCTTCACGAGACACAGGCTGATATCAGAGTTAGTTTCCAATCTCTCTCTCTCTCTCTCTCTCTCTCTCTCTCTCTCTCTCTCTCTCTCTCTCTCTCTCTTTCTCCCCCCCCCCTCTCTCTCCCTCTCATTCTCAACCAATACTTTGTGTGTGTCTGTGCATGTGTGTGTGTGTAAATTGTGTGTGTATCTCTCTAGCTTAAAAAAATCCTCGATAGCAGCTCATGCGATAATTATGTAATTTTAAAGACATTTTTGTCCATAGCCTCGGGCCAGAAGACTGGAAGTATTGGCATCAGACGGGGTACGTGAGGCGACAGGGCGCTTCTCGGCAAATCAAGTTCGGGCTTGATTTTGTTGTGTAGTGGTTGACAAGAGTGTTGGGGGTGGGGGAGTGGCGTCGCCCCTGCAGAAATCATTATTAACCAGCGGAATCTTGGCATCTGACCCTCGGGACATCATATTGTCTGGGTCCTCAGATAGAGGACACCCCTCGGGGCCTGGAAGTGAGGGGGGTGGGGACTGTATGAAATAAACAACACGAACAAGAGCCGAATGCAAGCGAGATGTGCAGAAGGAAAATAGAAAACGAGTGGTGTATAGAAATGAATGAATAGGACAGAAACAAATATGGGGTGAAGAGGGGGGGGGAATAGTTAAACACACACATAAAATAATATGATGTTGGAGGATAATGATTTCTGCTTTCATTACGTTACAATATTACCTGATGCACACAGAGCTGTTATACAAAAAATATTGTCACTTGATCTCTATCACGGATTTCAATTAACAGAGCAACTACAGACTAGGTGTTGAATATAAATATAGTTTACATTTCTAAATCAGTTTTGGATGTACCGACCTGCTCCTCAATCCTAAATGTGTAATGTACTTGTATGAAGCATGAGAACATCACAGCATGACATTGAAATTTGTCTTTTGAAAGCGCATGGAGACATCCATCTTGCTGGGTTTTTAAAAAATAATAATTTTGTTCATATTCAACCAGGGAAAGAAGCAGATCCGTTAAGTCCATTATATTCAAGACCAACAAAACGTGGTAAAATCCCCTGCGAATAGACGCACGCATCTGGAGGTACAGATGATTTAGTCTTGTTGGTTCTCAAACAAGAACAGACAACTCGTATACATGAAATCATCTCCCCTGGGTTCCTTTGTTAGCATTTGGGTAAAAGAAAATTGTCCAATAAGTAGAATCATTAACTTTCATTCAGCGAATCTCCGATTTCGGTAATATTTTCTTTTTAATGTATAATAAAGTGTTGTTTTTTCCCCACTATGTTACGCAGAAAGATCATCTAAAATGAGAGAGCTAAGTAATTTACTAAATTTAATTTTTTGTAAAATATTCTTTTCATGGCAATTGAATTAACCCCCCCCCCAAACCTCCCCAGAAAAATATCACAAAGCACCTCCCTCCCCTCTTACAGTAAATTTTTTTTTACTTGTACATGTACTTCTATCGACGGAACCAGTTGTGGTGTCGGAGGCGTTTCAATTTTGGAATGTGTGAAAATCTGAAAAATTCACCTCGAAGACAGAACCTGGGGGTGGGGTGGGGGAGAGGTCAGAGGTGACGACAAGGTTTAATAAGGGAAAATTATCTCAGCCACTGCAAGCATCCGGGGCCTTCCGCGTGAGCTGCTGTCAGTTGGGAATAGGGAGTGACATGCGCTAATGCAGATGCGCGGGTCTCTGGGACAGGCGTAATGGTCGAGGGGAGAAAGGGGTTTCTGTGGCCCGTAGGAAGAGGGGTGTGGGGGGGACTGGGGGTCAAGGCGTGGCAAGGTCGAGGGGTGTGACCTTGAGGTCAGGTTGATAGATGATGATAATTACGGTGGTGTTATCAGAGGGCGCCCACATTTCACGAGAGTGGGGAGAGAGGGTGTGACTGCGGTGAGTGCGAGTCTGGGTGTGGGGGGGGGGCGCTACGTCACTGGAGACGTCTTGCACTTCTCCTCAGGACTGGTGGAAGTAGGGAGGGGTGAGGGAGGGAATACGATGGTCTCTTGGGGTTTCGTTGACACCATGGCCCGTGGCGTGTGAGAACCGCGCAAACAATTTTATTTTAGTTTTCGTTGATATGGGAACGACTTTCCGGGGAGGGGGGGGTGGTGTGGTGTTTGAGAAAATTCCATCGCGAGTTTTTCTTGGACACAGTTGACCGTCTGATATTGTTTGACATCTTTACGGTCAAAACACAACTCTGTCACTTTGTCACTCTACAGCGATGTCACGCGTTCAACTTGAAATTGATTGCAAAATATTACTCCAGCGAGTGATTCAACTTAATGATTGGAACTTGTTACGTCATTGATAAACGACGGTATAAATTGGCAACGGCCACCACGGCAGAGGTCTGAACTGAGAACGGTCCAGAGTCCAGAGTAAATGCTGACCAGTTCGGGTACAAATGTTCTCACTTTCACTAAATAGGAGAGAGGGGGAAAAAAACAACTTTCCAGATGACCGAAATTGACCCCTTTTCGCATCCGGACTTGCATAGTTCACTGGGTATAAGGCTTCATAGCTAGAATATGCATGTTCTGTATGGCACCCATCCACCAAAGAAAACATTGATGAACTAGAAAAAAATTTAAAAAAGAATCAGATTCATTGCTGGACAATATTGAAAACTGAGAAGAGTAACATCATCAGTTAAATCATTAAACCTTGAAACACCGGAGGATAAAAGAATAAATAAAATATCATAGTAATGATCATACGGCAATTAATTCTAACTTGGAAATACAACACAAAGATAATCTAATACAACCATCAGATAGACATAAGGATAAAATCACGTGTCCTATTCCGTATGCAAGAACAAACACATACAAATTCTCGTTCTTCCCGTCCGGAATTCGGACGTGGAATTGGGTTGCCTGATGAAACCTGGAAAATAAACTCTCTATCAACACTTAAAACTCTAAAAATAATGCAAGACTTGACATGAATGGGCGTCTGTAACAGATAAGATAAGATAAGATAAATATAAGATAGGAGAAAATTTGAATTTCGTACTAAAGGGATGTTTCAATGAAGTGTGGGGGTGGAGGTGGGCGGAGTTCTTAGGCTTAAATCTAAAACCACGGAAGTCCACGAAAATAGTCGGACATATAGTATATAAATAACTACTGAGGCGGGATTTATCTTGCTGTTAATTAGAGGGATGTTGATTTGAGAGATTTAGTTTCTTAGCCTCAATGATCAAAATAAGCTGAATAAAGTGAACATTTTATTAAAGGTAACCAGACAAAACGACAAGGTGACAAAACGACTAGTGACAATACGACAAGGTGACAAAACGAGAAGTTGCAAAACGACAAGGTGACAAAACGACAAGTGACAATACGACAAAACGACAAGGTGACAAAAGCTTGTCGTTTTGTCATGGAACCGTTATTGAACTCAGGACATCTTGCAAGTAGTTATTTATGATAGTAGAGCTTTCAGTCTTTTGAAATGAATTAAAACGTAAACTAAGTTTTAATTATTAATTACTAATTGGTCTGTGTTAATCATTTTTTGTAATCGATTAATCGTTTTTTTTTCTAAACGATTAGATATTTTGGATTGACGATTCATAGAATTGTGTTTATTTAGCTCTGCTGGGTACACAATAAGAAGAAACGCTCATCACTTGAAAAAAACGACTGTTAATATGTTGGTGTGTTGGCGCAGCTGCTTATCTTATAACACTTGAAAAAACAACAACAACAAAAAGCAGTTCTATCATATTAAATATATAAATAACCGTGTACCTTAGATGTGTGTCCATTTCTTAAACTACACGCGCTTTAGATTTAATCAAAATCAACAATTAACCAATCGCTAATTTCGTAAAAGTTAACTATTAAAATTAAATCAATCATTATCACCAAGCCGTTAAATAACAAATTGTTTAAACACAACAAAATTAATATAGAGAAATATAACATTTAAATTGTATGGCGTGCCACGGGCATGGTTTCAAAACACGTCTAACAGTGATATGTTTCACTGACCGATGGAAACCTGAGAATTCCTCCCCCCTTTCCCTCCCCGGGTCTGCCAACTATAAACCTATAAGTTATCTCCCTGGTGGTCCTTCCCCCCCCCAGTTATTAAGGATCACCCAACACATCCTAGCCCCTCGCTGGAAACCTGAGCCCCAATATTTCTGACAATATTTGACCAAACTGACAATTCCCTTCCCTTTTAATACCCACTGAGCCCTGGTCAGCTATCGTCCAGTGTTTGGTCAGCCAGAGAGAGCCCAACACCAAGGCCGTGAGGTCCGGCGGTTTCCCTCCACTTCCACCCTCACTGACCACGGCGCTGTCCATTTCGCTGTTTTTACAACGATCGAAACGTTGTAGCAGGGAGCGCCTCGCAACCCCCCCCCCAAGGGTCGCATACACAAATGACTTGTTCTTTTCAGTGGTCAGTTCTGTGATCATTTTCGTCATTACTGGACGCACCTGTCTCGCCTTGGTCGGCCAGAAGAAAAGTTCAACATCTAGGAATTTTTTCAGGGGGTTTCATGTCCAAAACCATGTTTGTTATCTAGGGGGTGGGGTGGGTTCAAGGCTCGGGGAGGGGGGGGACATTATGCGAGTCTGTGGCTATTGTTAGCGTGACCGGTAATTGGGCAAATAGTAGCCCAGGTACCGGGGGGTACCAGAGTCTCAATGGGGTGACGAATTTATGAGCCCACTGCCAGGTGAGACTCAAAGAAAGATTGTGGCGAATTGGGGACAGGTATACAAGGGGTACGTTAACAACTATTTCAGAGGCGGCCTTAGTTTGTAGCCAGTAGGACAAATGCTCGAGGCCCAATATATAGGCGCAAAGATATCTAGGCTCAGAAAATGGAATGTCAGCAAGAAAATACATTTTTCAGAGGTAGACAGGCGCAGTTTTCATTGTGATGTAGGTTTGATAGGCTTTCGTCACTTGTTAAAAATTATTAAAACGGTTTAAAGAGCGATGTGGTGAATTGTCTGAATGATACTTTCAACGGTGTTTTGTACTTGGTCGACTACGTCAGTGATCGAATATCCACCGAGCATTATACACTTTAGTAAGTTGAACAGTTAACACAAAGTCTGAATTATTAGACTCTTTCAGCACCATTGATAGATCATATTTTATTTCGACATGATAAATGGTAAGATGAACACGGTATTTTTCGTATTTAATAGGAAGGGATATTAGAATTCATTTTACAAATAGTTTGCACTTTTCCTCATAGTCACAAAAGTTACTAAAAATTTCAGTGCATCGAGCAAGATTTCCACACATTTGCTTCCTTGCTCGTCTATCAGTTGACTTTCTGCGCATGCGTTCAAAAAAAGTCACACTTCCTTATTACAGTCTTTAACGTTTCCGCCTTTCAACAGGAAGTCAACGCTTAACGATGCCATCTGTCGCAGACGACTAGAACTGTAATCCACGAACATGTCTCACACCAGACACCAGTTCTGACAAGCGTGTCACAGTCCTGGTCGCTGTAAACACCTTGTGCCTCCCTCTCCCCCATTTATCCTTTTCCCGCCCAAGGTGAATACGTTATATGATTACTGTCAGTGCTAGAGACCAGTTCTTGTATGGCCCCCCTACGCCCGCATTCAACACTCTTACAGCCCTTATACCCCCCCTTTTTTTTCCATCTTCTCAGCTGACCAAAGCGGGTTAGCCCCTGAGATACCGTGTCATCAAGTCGACTCGCCCGACCTGGCCCGTTAGACCGGGGACGCCCCTGATTAGGTGGGAGGGTCAATCCTAATGACCGGTCGTAAACTTGAAATGACCGCCTCCCATCCCTTTAAATGACTGCTCCCTGCCCTGACGGCCACGGCTGGTCGCTTCCAGTTCAGGTGAATTTCTCATTCATTCCTGGACACGGTCCGACCTTATGGTCCGTGGAGTTAAGAGGCGCATTGATCTAAGGTGGTCATTTCTCTGATCGTGGGACGAGAAAATTGCAGTATAGGAGACTCTTAGACATTGATTCGGACAACGTTCGTCCCTCGTGAGACGAAAACCTTGTGCCCTAATGGGGGTGTCAAGGGTCTGAGGCTTGCAGTTTGCCTGCCTATAAGAGAATCGACGATAGATGTATAAAACAATTGATACCAAGAAGGACATGAGTCGCATTATGCAGTTCTTAACAAGTAAATGCGATTATAAAGTGTGGGTTACGGTTATTGACTTTATGGTTATGTTATAATAAATTTGATGTTTCGATAGAAAATTTTAAGTTCACTTTCTATTTTTAAATGTGTATTTAAACCACAGGAACTGACGGTAGATGTGTTTTTATTACCATAATATATTATTATAAGTTTGAGGCTTGTAATGGTAACAATAATAACTTAATTCAAAATACGTTATATATTTCGGTATGATGTATTGAACTGGGAGTCGTGAGCCAAATTTGGAGTCATAAAAATAATTGGATGTCCATGAAGCTTATTGAAATCATATTCCACCAACTCCTCCTAATTCAAAGGCCAACATAATTTTATCCAGGCAAAATCCAATACCTTGGAATGTCATATGTACAGGTGAATGTCATATATACAGGTGAATGTAATATGTACAGGTGAATGTCATATGTACTGGTGAGTGTCATATGTACAGGTTAATGTCATATGTACAGGTGAATGTCATATGTACAGGTGAATGTCATATGTACAGGTGAATGTCATATGTACAGGTGAATGTCATATGTACAGGTGAATGTCATATGTACAGGTGAATGTCATATGTACAGGTGAGTCCACCGAAATGGCGCTCTGCAGATTTCTCTCTTTTTTTTTACCATGCCAAGGATAATGAGGTGGTGGTAACTCGTGCCCTAAACGCATTGCTTGGTCGGGATTTTTTTTTAACGGTCCGCTCCTATTATAACGGGGAACCAGGGATGATCTTTAACGGGACAGGAGATAGGGCCATTAAAGGGATCAGACCAGGGGCCGGCCTCGGCTAGTCGCCCACCGTTACCGTTGCAGACGTGGCCGGGTTGACAACGGAAGGCAATTAGGACGATCTTAAAACGCGTGATTACGCCCCTGATATACGAGAGGTGACGCCATCGCTTTGCCTGGCTATTACCGACGGGTGACATCGGAAATGCCAATACCCCGAGCCAGCGTGGTAGTGTGGAGTTTACGACTACTGTGTTTACGCCGGTGGAATGTGAAATGGATGAAGGAAAAAAAAATGTCGACCAGCGCGCGGCCACTTTATTTTCGGGTGTCCGTGATTTGTGAGAAAATGCGCTTAGCGGGTAATGTCTTGATTTCATTTAGGGAGAAGAGCAAAGTCTTGTTTAGACTGGAGCCTGGAGTAAATGTTGCGTGGGAGAGTCGTTCGGAGAATGAATAGGAGAGAAAAGGGATTTTTTTTCCCTTCAAATAATCAAAATTCGAATGAGGGTTAAGAAGAAGAGAGTTGGAGTGGGTGGGGGGAGGGAGGGCGGGGAAGGGGTGGGGAGGAGGTGGGGAGGAGGGGGAGGAGAGTGGACAGGAGGAAATGAAAATAATGCAGAGAGGATGAGAAAGGGATAAACAAATCATGAAGATGAAATCCGTAACTAATTCACAAGGGTTGAATAACAAGAGACGAGGAGTTGTCCATGGAGAAAAAGAAGAGTTAAAAGAGAGTGTGGATCTAACGATAGCAATCAAGTTTAGAGAGGTGTGAAAATGTAAGAGGAAAAGATGAATATAGAGATGTGGTGGTATGGGTTGACGGAATGGATGAATGAGGAGAGGAAGGCAGTTTGTGTGAGGGGGTAACCAGACAAAACGACAAGGTGACAAAACGACAAGTATCGAAACGACAAAACGACCAGTGACAAAACGACAAGGTGAAAAAAAATAGTTCAAAATAGAACAACGAAGAAAAAAAAAGGCAATGATTTTGACTGAAGTGTTTTTAGTTTTGGCCGCAGAGCTATTGAGTCTGACACCCTTAGTCTATGTTCAAAGTGACCTAGTCGCGGGGACTTCATTATGGGGTTATAGAGTAATCTACGTTGTTTCAGTGAGACCTTGTCGTTTTGTCGTGGAACCGTGTGAGGGAAAAGGTGAGACAAACATTTATGTAGGTGTGGAAGAATCGATGGAAGATTAAAAAAAAATAATATTTAAAAAAAACATGGAAGTATCTTGAGTTAATGTTAGGATGGAGATAGGCGAAGAAAGAAAGACGGAAGAAAAGAGTGGAAAGTCTGGTAAATGTTAATCATACTGCTAATGATTCCTCGTGTTGTTCTGTTGCACTTGACCGAAATCTCCATAAAATTATCCGGGTCAACTACTCCGCGTGTCCGATGGTTGCACATCAAGATGTTAGCACACTCGGCGGATGTTCTATGTCCGCGAGGAAATTAGCATTCAAACACAGGCTAATAGAAACTGCCTTCGATTCGGTTGACTGGTCACAGAGGCTTTCACGGTCGTGATTAGCTGAGTGCATTAATCAGGTGTTTCGAGAAGAAGAAGAAAAAAAACGCACTCTTTTGAGCGGTGTTTGGATTGGAGAGATTTGTTTGATGGCAAGGGACAGTAATGGGCTTTGTCGTGTGGTGTGGTGAAAGTGATGGGACGCATCGTTCTAGGCATTTATGCACGCAGCATCTACTGATTAATATGCAGGTAGGTTAAGCGAATGGAAGCGTTTTGTTTGCCCTGACAACACGCCATGATGGAAAGGGGCGGGTAACTTTAAGGGCGTTGAATGGGAAATACTCCTCCGAAATATGCTTTTATGTTCAAAGCGGGGGAAATTAATTCTAAACAAGTCGCGCGAGTGTACCGGGATATAAGTTCTGGGGTGGATTGTAGGATGTGCGTGGAAGATAAACACAGATCCCGTTTGAAAATAAATGTGGATGCGATTAGAATACGCACGTTTGATGTGTGTACGTTTTTAAACGGAGCCAACATGAAACGTTGTTTTCTTTTTCGCGATTCTGAATGTTGCTGAAAATATCACTGCAATTTTCAGATAGAATAGAACCCATGAAGTAGCATCAAAATGGTAAGAATGTCGTTTGAAGAAGCGTGAAAACAAATAGTGATCAGAACATACCTTTACAGTAGCGCAGCCACGACATACCTTTACAGTAGCGCAGCCACGAAATACCTTTACAGTAGCGCAGCCACGAAATACCTTTACAGTAGCGCAGCTACAACATACCTTTACAGTAGCGCAGCTACGGTTAGTGCGACTCAGGGGCTGGTCAACAACTCTTCCACCTCCACTAACAAAAATGCCACCCCTCCACATAGACAAAGAGAAAGCTCTGGACATAGAGCCCCAACTCCCGCTTCCTGCGCCACCAAAACAGTTAATCTTGAGGCACAGACCAACCAAAACTACAGTTATTTGTACCAGGCTTTCTTGGTGACCAGCAGTCAATTGTACCAGGATTTCTTGGTGACCAGCAGTCAATTGTACCAGACTTTCTTGCTGACCAGCAGTCAATCATTTCTTTTGATATTTGTGTTGCTTCAGAAAATTTTCCCGTCATCATCTCGAATTCTTGGAAGCGCATTTCCCATCTTGAAACAAATTTCCCATCTAGAAACAAATTTCCCATCTAGAAACAAATTTCCTATTTAGAAACAACTTTCCCATCTAGAAACAACTTTCTCATCTTGAAACAAATTTCCCATCTAGAAACAACTTTCTCATCTTGAAAAAAATTTCCCATCTAGAAACAACTTTCTCACTTGAAACAAATTTCCCATCTAGAAACAAATTTCCCATCTAGAAACAACTTCCCTCATCTAGAAACACATTTCCCATCAGAAAAAAAATTCCCATCTAGAAACAACTTTCTCATCTTGAAACAAATTTCCCATCTATAAACAAATTTCCCATCTAGAAACAACTTCCCTCATCTAGAAACACATTTCCCATCAGGAAAAAAAATTCCCATCTAGAAACAACTTTCTCATCTTGAAACAAATTTCTCATCTTGAAACAAATTTCCCATCTTGAAACAAATTTCCCATCTAGAAACAAATTTCCCATCTAGAAACTAATTTCCAATATAGAAACAAATTTACCATCTAGAAACAAATTTACCATCTAGAAACAAATTTACCACCTAGAAACAAATTTCCCATCTTGAAACAAATTTCCCATCTATAAACAACTTCCCCATCTAGAAATAACTTTCCCATTTTCAAACAACTTTTAAATCTAAACAAATTTCCCATCTTTAAAATTCATTTACGTCCAAACGATCAAATAAGTTCGTCAATATTGCCCAAGATTCAAAATTCCGGTAATAAATTGCACAATAAGGGGCAGTAAAAAAAACTGAAAGAAAGATTTTCAATATAACCCAGCTGTTCATTTTTAATTCCGAATAAACATACATTCTGTGGTATATCAACACTAATGAATAACAGTTAAATATACGTCGTGGTCTGCTAACAATCGCCGGCCATGAACCTGGAGTGAAATAAATTAGTTTCCTATATAAATCGTTTGATATGTTTGGAGAGTTTCCGCGAGAATTTTGAGATAAAACTAATTCGGAAAAAGTGCTTCATGATGACATCATCATTACGCCATGCCCCTGGGCCACGTCTATATCTCATTGTCGACTTCGGGCCAGTCGCTATGTAGGAACGTGACAATAGCCGGTCCGGCAGGTAAGACTGACTGACCCCTGTCTCTCTAGGGCAGTAAGAATCCTCGCCGGATCCGGTTGCGTCACTAAAATGACCAGCGGTCACGTCACGTCACGTGATTTATCGGTCCTAGGTGGATTAATGGATCGTCGTGTCGACGTCACCCCCGAGATAGATAAATTGCTCGGCCTTTCTTCTTAATCTCCAAGCTGCAGTGTTAGTCGTGCCTGGCTCTAGAGTCCATATCCCGGCTATAGTGATGGCCATGACTGGCTCTAACGTCCATCGCCCGGTTACAATGATGGCCATGAATGGCTCTATCGTCTATCGCCCGGTTACAATGATGGCCATGAATGGCTCTATCGTCTATCGCCCGGTTACAATGATGGCCATGAATGGCTCTATCGTCTATCGCCCGGTTACAATGATGGCCATGACTGGCTCTAACATCCATCGCCCGGTTACAATGATGGCCATGAATGGCTCTATCGTCTATCGCCCGGTCACAATGATGGCCATGACTGGCTCTAACATCCATCGCCCGGTTACAATGATGGCCATGACTGGCTCTAACATCCATCGCCCGGTTAAAATGATGGCCATGAATGGCTCTATCGTCTATCGCCCGGTTACAATGATGGCCATGACTGGCTCTAACATCCATCGCCCGGTTAAAATGATGGACATGACTGGCTCTAACATCCATCGCCCGGTTACAATGATGGCCATGAATGGCTCTATCGTCTATCGCCCGGTTACAATGATGGCCATGACTGGCTCTAGCTTCCATCTCCCGGTTATATAAGGGATGGCCATGATTGGCTCTAACGTCCAGTCCCCGACTATAGTGATGGCCGTGACTGGCTCTAGCGTCTATCTCCCGACTATAGTGATGGCCATGACTGTCTCTAGCGTCTATCTCCTGGCTATAGGGATGGCCGTGACTGGCTCTAGCGTCTATCTCCTGGCTATAGGGATGGCCATGACTGTCTCTAGCGTCTATCTCCCGACTATAGTGATGGCCATGACTGTCTCTAGCGTCTATCTCCCGACTATAGTGATGGCCATGACTGTCTCTAGCGTCTATCTCCTGGCTATAGGGATGGCCATGACTGTCTCTAGCGTCTATCTCCTGGCTATAGGGATGGCCATGACTGGCTCTAGCGTCTATCTCCCGACTATAGTGATGGCCGTGACTGTCTCTAGCGTCTATCTCCCGACTATAGTGATGGCCATGACTGTCTCTAGCGTCTATCTCCTGGCTATAGGGATGGCCATGACTGTCTCTAGCGTCTATCTCCTGGCTATAGGGATGGCCGTGACTGGCTCTAGCGTCTATCTCCTGGCTATAGTGATGGCCGTGACTGGCTCTAGCGTCTACTCAGCATCTTCGTGCTATAACTTAGGACCAGCTCTAAGACAAGTTATCTTCAGGCTAGAACTATAGGACCGGCTCTCTTCAGGCTAGAACTATAGGACCGGCTCTCTTCAGACTAGAACTATAGGACCGGCTCTCTTCAGGCTAGAACTATAGGACCGGCTCTCTTCAGGCTAGAACGATAGGACCGGCTCTCTTCAGGCTAGAACTATAGGACCGGCTCTAATACAGGTCATCTTCGTGCTATAACTTAGGACCAGCTCTAAAGCAAGTTATCTTCATGCTAGAACTATAGGACCGGCTCTCTTCAGACTAGAACTATAGGACCGGCTCTCTTCAGGCTAGAACTGTAGGACCGGCTCTAATACAGGTCATCTTCGTGCTATAACTTAGGACCAGCTCTAAGGCAAGTTATCTTCAGGCTAGAACTATAGGACCGGCTCTCTTCAGACTAGAACTATAGGACCGGCTCTCTTCAGGCTAGAACGATAGAACCGGCTCTCTTCAGGCTAGAACTATAGGACCGGCTCTAATACAGGTCATCTTCGTGCTATAACTTAAGACCAGCCCTAAGACAAGTTATCTTCAGGCTAGAACTATAGGACCGGCTCTCTTCAGGCTAGAACTATAGGACCGGCTCTCTTCAGACTAGAACTATAGGACCGGCTCTCTTCAGACTAGAACTATAGGACCGGCTCTCTTCAGGCTAGAACTATAGGACCGGCTCTCTTCAGGCTAGAACTATAGGACCGGCTCTCTTCAGGCTAGAACGATAGGACCTGCTCTCTTCAGGCTAGAACTATAGGACCGGCTCTAATACAGGTCATCTTCGTGCTATAACTTAGGACCAGCTCTAAAGCAAGTTATCTTCAGGCTAGAACTATAGGACCGGCTCTCTTCAGACTAGAACTATATGACCGGCTCTCTTCAGGCTAGAACTGTAGGACCGGCTCTAATACAGGTCATCTTCGTGCTATAACTTAGGACCAGCTCTAAGGCAAGTTATCTTCAGACTAGACCTATAGGACCGGCTCTCTTCAGACTAGAACTATAGGACCGGCTCTCTTCAGGCTAGAACGATAGGACCGGCTCTCTTCAGGCTAGAACTATAGGACCGGCTCTAATACAGGTCATCTTCGTGCTATAACTTAGGACCAGCTCTAAGACAAGTTATCTTCAGGCTAGAACTATAGGACCGGCTCTCTTCAGGCTAGAACTATAGGACCGGCTCTCTTCAGGCTAGAACTATAGGACCGGCTCTCTTCAGGCTAGAACTATAGGACCGGCTCTCTTCAGACTAGAACTATAGGACCGGCTCTCTTCAGGCTAGAACTATAGGACCGGCTCTCTTCAGGCTAGAACTTTAAGACAGGCTCTCTTCAGGCTAGAACTATAGGAAAGGCTCTCTTCAGGCTAGAACTATAGGACCGGCTCTAATACAAAGCCACCCTTCTCATCCCATCTCCCCAACTCTTCCATGTTTGAATATTATATTAATTGTTGAGACTTGACGTCAAATTTTCCATGGCTTAGGGCAGGGTTATAGTTATTGAACAGGGTATGAGTGAGCCTGAAAAGATGCATCAAGACAACGAGCGTATCGGTGAAAAGCCCTCGTCAGAGAACAAACAAAAACAACAAAAAAATAGTACAAAAATAAAACTTACCTGCTGTCCAAGAAGACATTAAAATGAAAGAGGGAGTTAGCGTTACCAACGCCGTCCTTTCATGGTTATAGGTGTAGATGGGATAGTGGAGATGGAAGGGTGCGGATGTGATGGTGTACAAAAGATTATGTAAAATAGAAGATAATGTAAAGTGATTCATAAAAAAAAATTCAAGTCTAGTTATTTCGGTTCAGATCAATTTAGTCTAGAGTCTAGATCCTATATTTGTGTTTGATTTAGACTTGGACCTTAAGATGGTTTGTTTATGTATAAGGGCAGGATTAAATAGTTTTGTCACGTACCGTCTGCTCTGTATTCGCGAATATTTCGTGTCTTTATTTTGGCAATTTTGATCTGTTGAGTTTAATTTTTCAAAAACACGTCATAATTGGAAGATTTTTTTCTTCCTTTTATATTATTCATCATCTTTATTGAGACCCAGTGTTTACTTGGGCATGTGCCCCTTGACCATAGTGGATACTTATCACACTCTCCACAGATGATATTTAAATTTCGATCATATATGAAGCTCTGTTGCCTTATACATACACATATATATATATGTTTTTTTTAACTTTGGGGGAAGGAGAATAGGTGTTTTGATTTTATATATAGTATCAACTGTGACACTGTCCGTGTTTGTAACAATTAGCTTCTTATAATTAAGAGTTTTATTGGTCCCTCGGATGAGCTTTACGTAACAACATCTACGTTTTAGTTTGGAAGTCACGGTCACTTTGTCTGGTGTCTCTTATATCGTATCCGACAAGTGATGTTCTTAGTCAGATATTCTCTAAGTAATATTAATTATGTCCTATTTTTGTACTCACTCTGGCCGGTGTCTCCTATGTTGTAGTTGTAGTCAACACATGATGTTGTCAGTCAGATAGTCTCTATGTAACATCAACCATGTCTTATCTTGGTGCTCATTCTGTCTTATGTCTCCTATGTTGTATCCAACAATTTGAAGTGGATGTCCACTTAAAGACTTCTGTAATGTTTGTTCATGTAACACGTCAAATCACAAACACGAGAAATTTTCAAATGTGATTCTAAATTATTATTTTTATTATTTGCCGTTTCAAAATGTGTTGGTTTCCTAACACGGACACAAAACTGCAATCTTGCCTCTCAAATTGTACGCCATTTTTTCCCCCACCCCTTATGTCAATGTATTATGTATGTAACCAGCCAATAGAATTGTGGCCTCTTCAAGCCAGTTGTATTTCCCAGTTATAGATTTGTGAACCAATGTTTACATTTGAGGGATTTCGTTTTCCTTTTTTTTTCCAAACAGCTTCTCTGTTTTCTATTTGCTTATCCGGTTGCTTGTGCAGTTTCCACAGCTCGTGCAGTCTTCGCGTGCGTGCAGTAACGATTTTTCGTCACGTCCTAGTGGCGCGCGCAGCTCCGTTCCTCGCGCTGCTATTGGGTGGCCGAGAGTGCACATTCACAATGGAAGGCGGTGCCTAAGGGTGAAAAAAAAATCCATTTGAAGTCTAGGGACAGTGGAATGATAATTAAATCGGTGGGTTAGTCGGATAAAAGTTAATTTAATTTCAACAATGGGGCGGATTGAAGGCATTCTCACGACCGCTGTAAATACACCCAGTGCGATGTTAATATCCCTGAGTTAAAATGAGGATCATCGTATCAAGGGGATGTCTTCGACAATGTCCCCGTGCGCACCGCTACAATGGAGATTGTACACCGCAGATTAGACAGACAGAAGACAGCGCACCACTTGTGTCCGACACAATGAAAACGTGGGTTCATTAGCCCCAGGGAAGTGGACGGAAGTACATCGACATGGATTGAAGCCACAAGTGCTTTGCCATGTTAATGTTATTGTAGCTATGAATAGAAGCGACTGGTGCTTTTGTATGTTTATGTTATTGAAGCTATGAATAGAAGCTACAGGTGCTTTGTTATGTAAATGTTATTGTAATATCAGTAGAATCTACAAGTGCTTTGTTATGTTTATGTTATTGTAGCTATATGAATGGAAGTACAAGTGTTCTGTTATCTATATGTTATTGTCATTATAAATAGAAGCAACTGCAAATATAAAGACGATCAAGATACACAAAAGACATCTTAAAAAAATTTAGAACACCAGAATATCTTAACTATTTTTTTATTTTTAAAACACGTATTGTATACGAGCATCTAAGCCCGTCCAAGGACGTTCTGCCACCGTTCAGTGGCATGTTGTAACTCCCCTTCAACAGCCGTCTCGACCGGCATACATGTGCATCACGTCAAAAATACTATTTATTATAGTTAAAATAAATAACTCGTAAAGACAGAGCTTTTGACTATAAATCCCAACGCGCATAACTCAAAATAAAGTCTTGGAAGAAATGCTGCACCAAAAATAACTCGTTTTGAACGTCCGCGTAAACTTGATATGATTGGCTGTAGGAGTCATGTGTGTTTGAGAGACCAATCGCTATAGATGACGGGACAGAACTTAGCCTTTTATTATATAAAAGGATGTTTTTACGTTATTATGTGTTGTGTATTTTTGTGAACTGGTAAAATATCAACGTCACACCATGAGACCAGGAGTTATCTTTTCCATATCTTTTTTTTCCCTACTAAATTATAGTTTTCTCCCCTTCATCCCTCGTCTCTCTAACTTTCTTTCTGTCTCAGTCTTCCCAGAATCGTCCGCTTATTGTTCGTTGTCAACACGCCAACTTAATCTCTCGCATCTAATCTTCTTCCATTCACTTACTTGATACCGTCTACCCCCAGATAGACCCGTAGATTTGTGTAGGGTAGATGAAATACACAAGGTCACATTGGAAGTTCATTTATCATAAAGGGAATTGACAACATCCTTACTGCAGAACCGTCTTTACACCAGTTTGGGCCCCCGGGCAAAGAAATAGTGTTGGGCCCCTCCCCCGCAGGAATAAAAAATAAATGTACATAAAATATATAAATAAACATATTCCCATGGGGCCTCTATGCTCGTGGCCCCTGGGCAAATGCCCAACGGACCTATGCGTTAAGACGGCCCTGCCTTACTGCTGTGGGCGGCAGAAGTAATGTGGCGCTTAAAGATGTATAGAGCACAATTATTTGTTTGTATTATTTTCTCCATCGTTTTGAGCAATCAGTACGGATGTTATTCCTTATACATTAACATCTCGCTCATCAACCTTTAACTCCACACTGACTATAGACAGACATTTCGTCTTCACTATAATCTTATTATCTGTGTGGGAACATCAGCAGAGCCGCACAACAGCTGTGTCCGTTCTGAAGTACACACGTTAAGCAACACCAAAAAAAAATTAAATAAGAAGATAACTGAAGAGTCGTTGAATAAGTCATCAAGATGACGCTGCTACTGATTACGTTAACATGGGCTAAGGATTTGTGTGTTGCACAATAATGGCACTGGTAGCTTCACGGCTGTAATGCGAGCCAATTGCTCGTTTCATACAGTCAATGTTGTTGTTTTTAAACTGTCACGAATCTCATTATCCCCCCCTTCCCCTTATAACAGTATCATAAAAAATATTCAAGACCTAATGCAATTGGCGACGGATCGTCGTAAATGGAAATCCATGACTTCTGCCCTATGTGCCGTCTTCGGCCCGAGAGGAACTAACTATAACAGCACACCTACAGACATAAAGTGCTGTAGAATAAAATAATGCGATAATTTCAATGATTTTAATTATTTTCATTCTTGCTTTGAGTTTATAAAAATATTTCAGTTAGAAAAAATCGTAAGACATCAATGAGTTTGATTTTTTTAGACACCCCCACCCCGCCCCCTACATTCTAATTTTTTGTTCAATAATGTATAAAAGGGAGTATGTTTTATACCATTGTATTTTTTATTGTATTATAGGGTAAAATATTTCACATAATGGTATTATATAATAGTACTTTTGTTACAGTAAGTATATTAATGTGGTATAATATGCTCCAGTAATCGAGTGTAAGAGAGAGAATGGGGAGAAAAGGGAGAGTTTATTATAAAGAGGATTATATTATTATTAAAAAGGAGTATTATAGAGGAAATTACCGTGATTGACTCTAGAGTGAAGTATAAAGGTTAAAGGTTAAAGTTTGATAAAGTAAAACAGAATGCAGAAAAGTGAGAAGTAAAGTAGAGTTGAAAAGATCAAATATATAGTATCTATTATATAAATAGTAAACTCCCGAAGCACACACCGTACAACCAACGCCAACATCTGTGCCCACCAACCACAACCAACGCCAACAACTGTTCCCACCAACCACAACCAACACCAACAACTGTTCCCACCAACCACAACCAACACCAACAACTGTTCCCACCAACCACAACCAACACCAACAACTTTTCCCACCAACCACAACCAACACCAACAACTGTTCCCACCAACCACAACCAACACCAACAACTGTTCCCACCAACAACCAACACCAACAACTGTTCCCACCAACCACAACCAACACCAACAAATGTTCCCACCAACCACTTCCACCAGCCACCAGCTGGCCAACAGACCAGATCCTAACGCCTCCATTCAACCCTGCATAACGCCATACAGCCCTAACGGAGCGTTTTACAGCCCTGGTCCATTCCTTGAACGTCTTTACACCCTTCTTTGGACTCCTTAATGACGCCTGTCTCATGGGGGGGGGGAGGGAAGGTCTCAAACGTTCATTTTCTAATCTCCACCCCACCTCCACCCCCCGGGATGTGCTGTGTGAGAATCAGGGGGCTGCATCGTAAAGCGGAGATAACTTACACTATTTAGTCAAGCAAGAGGATATAATTTGCATGTACCCGAGACTTACGATTCGGCGCACCGGGCCAGGCAACAACATGGCAATTCTCTACGACCTAATCTAATAGGGCAAATTGTTGGTGTGAGGGGCTGGGGGCTGTTGTAAAAAAAAATATGTATAACAGTAACTAAGGGAATGAAGTGAGTTACATCTGTTGGAGACGACAGGGGACATCATGGGACAGCAGGGGACAGCATGTTTTAATGGCTGTGTTTGATGCTGTTAAAGTGGATCAGAGTCAATGTTTTGTGGCCATTGGACATCTGTTAAACGTTAAGTTACCTAACAGAAGAGGGGAACGGCTGGATTCCCATAGTGATCCGAATTTCTTACATTCATCCATATTTTCCGTAGTGCTTTGTAAAGATTTTTTTATATTATTAATTAAACTTCAACGAAGTTTTAATAGTCAACTGATTTACGTTCTTAAATGAATCTTCAACGAATGTTAGCATATTAATATTCTTAAAACTTTAGATGAGTGAGATCTGTTCGAAACAAATAAGGATGGTGTAGGTTAGGGTCAATGTTCCCTCTACGATTCTTTGGTCCGTGGGCAAAATAAATAAAAAAAATTTTAAAATAATTTAAAAAAAAACAACTCGTGTGCAAAGTTGAAAAGCATCCATTTTTTGTGAAAAATTGTACACCCCACTAACACAGATATTTTACAGGGGGACACACAAAAACGGAAACTTTTTAATTATCCAATAAAACCAAGAGTTATTGAGAAAAGCTTTTCTTTATCCATCTCAATTGAAACCTTAAAATATGTTATTTAAGAAACATTAATGGAATTACGTCCTTTAGATGCCGTCGTCCTGTACGAATGCTTTTATAAAATTCAAAATTCCCCCTCTTTTTTTTGTCACCCTGTATTACCCTTATTAAAATTTGCTGCGCGGTAATTATAAATTACTGCGTGGCGTCGATCATATATCTATGCGGCCGCTCATCTTAAAGGGAACATTGGTTTCGAAATTTACAAGTCTGCAGTGATCCCTTGGCTAGGTGGGAAACACACCCACATTCCATGAGGTTCTAGGATTCCTGAACACAAGTTTATATTGACTCATTAGCATACCATCATCTGGTGTACACCATTTCTGAGTGATTCTGCCTTTTACTCCCATCAGTAGAATCACAGAAAATGAAATTCTGGTTTATGGCTTCTTCTTTGCCGCGGAATCTTTATGGGCGAAAATCATTGGGAAGTGGGGATTGAGTGAGAGAGGGATTCCCTGTATCTTAAGACAACGGTAAACACAGAAAATTGCGCCCGCGTCAAACTCACCCCCATAAATAGCAATTGGTGGGGGACATAATGCTATAAATAGTGACACCAGCTCTGGTCACGTGACGTCCCTGACGAGATTTCCCATCGAGTGATGAATGTTGAAGACTTCCGGTTGTTTGGCCAGGTCTTAACGCGGCGACGGCTCATTTGAAATCTTGGAGTAGTGCAGTGTAAACAAAGCGATGGACAACCTTATTCTAGGTTTGACCTTTGGATGGGGGGGGGGACTGCAATGACAGACAAAACATCGAGGATGGTAAGAGATGTGGTTGCGTCGGGTTATGAAAGTGCCACAGTTTCACGATATTCATGTCCATGTACGAGTTCCAAGTGGACAATAAATAATTCCTCGAACACCTTTTGCTGAATGCGAAGATGACCGATACTACATGGCCAGTGGTCAGGTGCCCTGGGGTCCCAAGGATGGGCGCCTCTATAGCAATGGGTCGTACATTTAACTCCTGTGAAATGTGCATCAGCGCCACAGTTGTCTGCCACACCAGCAACAGCGCGAGCCTCTATGAAGTGTCTCCCCAATCATGTATTACTTCTTTGCTAGCGTCGTTGACTTATTTATGTGGTTTGTGATATGATGTGTGACGTAGAACCCATGTCAACAGCACACATATTTTTTTATGGAAATAGGCGATTAAAATGTTAAAATGTTTTCGTAATTATTATCAAAATGCCTGCTGGCTCATTGAATATGTTTGTTTGTTTGTTGTTTTTGTTTTTTAGTAACCCTTTTTCTAGGGGTTCTAATGTTCTCGGGCTTAGTAGACCTTGGCGACACCCATCCCTCTCCGGGTCAGCGGAGGACTTTCTTATTGTTGGTCATTCATTAACATTTTTAAAGTGGCTTTAACGTGGGGGTGATGTCACTCCCATCAGCTTGTTAGGCGAGCGCACTATTGACTTCGCTATCCATGAGCGCCATATATATGACTAGGTACGTTTACATTTAAAGCTCAGAATTCGCCATGAGCTCTAAGTCAAACATAATGTTCCTAGACATTAATCATATTGACAAGTAGCCTTTCATTATTATAATATTATTAAAGAACTTGTATTTATATTTTAATTCTTTTATAGGTATTTAAACTTCCAATGGAACATTTGAAGTCAAGGTTGTCAATGCTTTAAAAAAATGTAATCCTTCAAAGGTATCTGAAACCTTTTCAATGATTTTTAACTGCCCAGATTTTTGTAAAGCTTACAAATCTCCACCCCTACACTGTTTTTTTCAGTCCTTGATTAAAACAGAATTTTTTACAAAGATTTTTTAAACAAAGTGAAAATTCAATAAGGCTTGTCTGCTTGCAATGACTACTGGTCAACCACATAAGGACTTGTCGGTTTATGAGTACTTTGGAGCTAATGTCAGCATTCCACATGTAGGACACTTTGCATGTGGACCAAAAATGGCAACTTCCGAGATATTCAGACTGTGATGAAACCCGAAAGTTTTTTCTTCAGTCGTGCTCACGGTTCATCTGCTTGTTCAGATGCTGCATTTAACCAGGGGAGATAAACTGAGCCCGGTCACTCCTCCCTTCACTCCCTGGACCGCACGCCGAGTGTGTATAAGGGGAGTGTAGCCGAGGGAACCCCAATATTTGTGATCGTCTTTGGAGCTCAATGTTGACCGAGTCCACAACTGACCATCAACACGAGACCCTCCAAGAGTTTTCAGACGCCCTCCAATATTTTTATATCTAACGGGAAGCTTCTGTTAATGCTTCTTAAACAGTTAAATGTATACATATCAAAGGTACTACAAGTCAACATTTGAAATACATCTGACATACAATAACAGTACACAGTAAGAAAGATTTTGATTACAACTATCTAATGGCACCAAGATAATTCTTTTATCCCCTATAGCAAAATAGTAATATATACATATATCTCAAATATATTGAAGAATACTATTTGCAAATAATTTTTTTTTAAAGTATATCAATTTTTTCTATAATTTCATAAAGTTATAATATATCTGGAATTAAAAAAGAAAACCCTCCAAATAAAAAGAGAGCTTAGGGCCCACCTGGGTTGGAAGAAGGAAAGTTGAAATGTCCACCACACACACATAAACTTAAGATGGAGAATTGAATTTGACTGCTATCTAAAATCACGTGATTTAAAATAATTTTCAAAACCAATGTGAGAGAAAGATCTAGAATACAAAGATCTATACAATGTGAGAGAAAGATCTAGAATACAAAGATCTATACAATGTGAGAGAAAGATCTAGAATACAAAGATCTATACAATGTGAGAGAAAGATCTAGAATACAAAGATCTATACAATGTGAGAGAAAGATCTAGAATACAAAGATCTATACAATGTGAGAGAAAGATCTAGAATACAAAGATCTATACAATGTGAGAGAAAGATCTAGAATACAAAGATCTATACAATGTGAGAGAAAGATCTAGAATACAAAGATCTATGCAATGTGAGAGAAAGATCTAGAATACAAAGATCTATACAATGTGAGAGAAAGATCTAGAATACAAAGATCTATACAATGTGAGAGAAAGATCTAGAATACAAAGATCTATACAATGTGAGAGAAAGATCTAGAATACAAAGATCTATACAATGTGAGAGAAAGATCTAGAATGCAAAGATCTATACAATGTGAGAGAAAGATCTAGAATACAAAGATCTATACAATGTGAGAGAAAGATCTAGAATACAAAGATCTATACAATGTGAGAGAAAGATCTAGAATACAAAGATCTATACAATGTGAGAGAAAGATCTAGAATACAAAGATCTATACAATGTGAGAGAAAGATCTAGAATGCAAAGATCTATACAATGTGAGAGAAAGATCTAGAATACAAAGATCTATACAATGTGAGAGAAAGATCTAGAATACAAAGATCTATACAATGTGAGAGAAAGATCTAGAATACAAAGATCTATACAATGTGAGAGAAAGATCTAGAATGCAAAGATCTATACAATGTGAGAGAAAGATCTAGAATACAAAGATCTATACAATGTGAGAGAAAGATCTAGAATGCAAAGATCTATACAATGTGAGAGAAAGATCTAGAATACAAAGATCTATACAATGTGAGAGAAAGATCTAGAATACAAAGATCTATACAATGTGAGAGAAAGATCTAGAATACAAAGATCTATACAATGTGAGAGAAAGATCTAGAATACAAAGATCTATACAATGTGAGAGAAAGATCTAGAATACAAAGATCTATACAATGTGAGAGAAAGATCTAGAATACAAAGATCTATACAATGTGAGAGAAAGATCTAGAATACAAAGATCTATACAATGTGAGAGAAAGATCTAGAATACAAAGATCTATACAATGTGAGAGAAAGATCTAGAATACAAAGATCTATACAATGTGAGAGAAAGATCTAGAATACAAAGATCTATACAATGTGAGAGAAAGATCTAGAATACAAAGATCTATACAATGTGAGAGAAAGATCTAGAATACAAAGATCTATACAATGTGAGAGAAAGATCTAGAATACAAAGATCTATACAATGTGAGAGAAAGATCTAGAATACAAAGATCTATACAATGTGAGAGAAAGATCTAGAATACAAAGATCTATACAATGTGAGAGAAAGATCTAGAATACAAAGATCTATACAAGTAATAAAAACTCGAATGAGTATTTAAACGCAATTTCCAACAAAGAATTTCATTTTTTTTTATTCAAGGGAAATCATTCTAATTCTAGAGTAACAACAAAAATGTGTTAATATAATGCGCACCGCGAAACAGTCTAACATTAGCATTCACAAAGCGGGAAAACCCCATTAACTATCATTCAGATTACATTAAAAGTCGTTTCAAATCAATAATTGTGAAACTAAACAAAACAATTGCTTTCTACAAATTGCTGCTAAAATTACGGAGTCGAACGAAAACATATTTTTTTCAAAAATTCCTTCTCGAACATTGTTCCAAATATTATGAGCTATTGTTTGGCGTTTGTTTCAACATGATAGATGTTATGGTTGGTGAGAAATTGACAAAATTCTGATATATTTAAAATTTGTGTGCGGATTTCCCAGGAAACCCAATAAACCTTTTCGGTAATTTTTTTGGCCCGTGCACATCCTTGGGACCTCCTTAACGTAATTGCAAAAGACCCAAACCCTCTATCCGGTATGGTTCAGGAGGAGTTGCTGTTCAAAGCTCGAGACGACAGGCCTGACATTTCAAATATATAAAACTAGCTGACCCGCGGCGTAGCATACGCCGCTAATGATTTAGTGACGGGTGAAGACTTCCTGAAAGACACGGATGTCAAAATGGGGTGGGTTTGGGCAAACGACTGTGAGTGAATGAAAAGAAGGAACTCTGGAGAGACCCGCGGCGTATCACCCGTAAAAAATGACGGAAGTGTTCAGCTGAAATCTATTTGTTTTGAAAAAATGCACTTTTTTTGGGCGCCTAAGGCGCCCACCTTTTTCAAAATCCCAACTAACTTGTCCTTGTTTGATCAATACGAAATATTAAACTTTCTGAAATGTATAACTTTTTACATTGTTTCCTTTTTACAAAATTAAAATATCAGCGAAAGCAATGACGTCATATACTTTTTTTTTACAGCGCATATTTAATTTGAACACCTTTTGATGCATCGGTGGAGTAATTTGGTGCGCTGCTTTCTAAAATTAGTATGTGTTGAACATACTTGCAGCTTGCCTCGCAGGGTCTGACCACGAAGAGAATTATATATATAGATTGCAAATTGCATTAAAAATAATTGAGCTTAAAAGTAAACCTCGTCACAACGATTACATGGCAAATTAAAGTTTTCTATAAGGTAATTCATCGGCGTTTTACAATGATTGTGCTATAGAAAAAAAGGAAATGTAACTCTATTACTATTTAGATTAAACAGAAAGCTAGGCCACTTATCAAATGACATTAGGGAAACCAAATAACATTAGGGAAACCAAATAACATTGTTTCACTTCTCATTTTTAAAAAAAAATAATTAAATTTTTTTAAAAATAAAAACATATTTTTTACACTTGCATCTTAAAGAAGAGAAAATATCGATCAACTGCTCCGGGTCTCATCATCATGTGTTTCAATGATACAAAGTTTTCACCAATCGGCCACTGTTTTATATTTTGAAGAAAGAGTTGGGAGTTATTGGTTACAACGTTCGATTGCCAAGGAGTTACCCTCAAATGTCTGTATATTGAACTGAAATCAACGAACTTTTTTTCTATATGTAAAAAATAAAAGGAAAAGAGAAAAACCTTAAAAAAATACAACATAAATAGAAAAAAAATTTAAAATTATGTAAATAAATCGATAGTTATAATTCGTACTATAAAACATATAAATATTATTTTTAAAAATACAGCTTCTTAACTAACTATCTAAAATCTATAATTAAAATTCATCAAGTGAATTTGTTGTGTGTTTTGTTTCTTTTGCTTAAAACATAAAATGAAAAAAAAACTTTTAAAAAAAAGATGAGGCCAAGCTGCAGTGAGAAATGTAGAATCTCGCAAGAAAAGCAGAAAATAATTTTTTAGGCACAAACTAGTCACACAGGGGGACTTAGAACTCTAAGTTTTATTGATATTTATTGTGATTGATTGTGGGATTTAATGTGAGATATAAAATTTGATCAACTAACACAAACACTACAGCTGGGCCTCATCTTTTTATAAAAGTTTTTTTGTTCATTTTTTTTCCCTACTTTTACGCGTTAACAAAAGATTTGTAAAACTTAATTTCATTCATGAAAATTTAAACTCTTTAAACAATCCCTGTAAAACAAAGTTTTTTTTAACTATAAATCCCTTATATATGAGACATAACTAAAAAGTATTGATCATGCTTACATGCGATAAACATTTACAGACTGAGATTGCCTGAACTTCCTTTTGTTGCAAAATGGAGGGGGGGGGAGGGAAGTTAAG